>JBBPCX010000006.1:11907053-11966505 GCA_037974365.1 Hydrocynus forskahlii
GCTGTAAGAAAGCACACACACACACACACACACACACACACACACACACACACACACACACACACACACACACACACGCACACACACCTCCCTACCAACCTTACCAAGACACCAATGCACCCCACCCCATATCCCAGCATGCCTCATTCCTCCCCCACAGCTTACACCAACCCTCCAACACAAGCACACAGCCAATTATTCAGAGGTGTACATGAACCTATCACAAATGTTAGAAACGCATAAATGAACGATGAGGCATAAAATAAATATGCAAGGATGAAAACTGTCTGACGAACAAGGTGTGAGCGAACAGACAAAGATGGCGGTGGCTGTAGTGGAAGGTGATTGAGAAGCAGGATTGAACGTTGGGTTTGTGACCGCATTAGTGGATTACTCTCTGACACAGCCGATATGTCAGAGCATATCTAATCAGCATTCCTGAAACTGAGCCGTGCTGAAAGAATAGATCCCAGCCTTACTGCGGCGGCCCCCCTGCTGTGCTACCTGTCAAAGCTAATATTTCCCCTCCAGCTGCCCACAACAACATCAACACTTCTCCCTTCTCATATATTACTTATCGCCATTCCCCAACCACCCTTGCTTATGTGAATTTCAAGTACATCCAGAACACCGTCACATTTGCTTCCTCTCTAATAGGTGTAAGAAAAAAAAAAGCAAAAAAAAAAAAAAAAGATAATAATTGCGTATATACTTTTTAAAATCAAACTGTTTAAATAAAACAAATGTTCATATCAATACTAGCATTATTCTTAAATTAAAAGTGAGTCCACCAGGAAATTCTAAACTAAAATGAGGGTTTTGTAGTTTCACTATGGTGTAGTCAGTGAAAATTAAATACAAAAAATGCTAAGGACAAATCTGACCAACAACAAAAAATGGGTGGACAACTGCCCTGCTCCCCCTTGCTGCACCCCCTCCCAAAAAAACACACAAATAAATAAATAAATAGCATGAGTTCCATAGAGTGGTGGCTATATTTCATGTTGTTTTTGGCAGGAGATTTCTATCACTTGCTGGGGATATATTCCCTCCATGTTATGCAGTGAAAAAATCATTTGCATTTTTTTTCTGCGAGTGTGAAGTATCAAAGGCGGGCCCCTGCTGAGCGGCGAATAGACAGAGCTGGCAGAGGCATGAATTTTTCAGCAGCTATCGCCCTCCCTTTCTCTCCCTTTCTCTCTTTTCCTGTCGGTTCAGTCGATACGCTGCCTGGACGAGGGGCTGAGGCTGCATGAGAACTAGTCGAGATGCATCTCCACAATTCCACCAGCTTCACTAACTGGCACCTGAATTAGAAAATGATAAATAAATCTTGTGAGCGTTTGTCAATTCCTCACAGTGATTATCCTTGGCAGCAGATGCTCCGTATCTGGAAATCTTTTACATTTCTTCCTCAACACCGCCTCTGGAGAGACTTAGTGTGTATGTTTTTTGCGGTGTGTTGTCTGCTTAGCTGCTTTCCCTACCAATCATTCGGATTAATTAGGCCCAGCTTACCAAGGGAAAAGAGTATAAGTTATAAACACAGCCTTAATAAGATGTTTTGACTGCTGTATGGTAAGATGGGTTTGTAGGCAGGTTTCTAAATAAGGCTTTCTATGATCATGCTAAAGGTACAGAGATTTGTATACAAGCACACAAGAAGATCAGGCAGTAAAATGAAGTTCAATCGTTGAAACATTGACATTAAAACATTAAGTAAAACAAAATAAAAAACAAACACTAGAAGCAATATTATACATTATCTTTGTTATAATTTTGTAAAAAAAAAAAAACTCATCGTACAAGAAACCAAATTGTTACAAAATGAATGGGAGGAGCAGGCAGGTTCACTTTAGTCTCACACATCACCCATGATACTTTACCTTATGGGCTGAAAATCCTTATAGAATAGCAAAGCAGGTGTCATATAAATATTTAAGACAACCTTTAAGATCATAGGAGTGACAAACACCCTTTCTTTGTAAAGGAAAGCATGGAAAAAACATGACCCTGCCTTGACTTGGAGGGGGAAAAACACGAGAGTGAAAAAACATAAATGAAGCAAATCAATGAATGGGTTTTCAAATAAATAAATAAATAAATACATCTCAGAAAACATTGTAAAATATGTAAAACAAAATAATGTTTTGTCAAGAGTATGATACAATGAATTACTTGTAGGAAGTGAGTATTAATATCGAGGGAACTTTCTAAGGACAAAGAATAATTCTGCCATGCAAGTAAGTGAGTAATTATATGAAATTTTACATCAGTTCTAACTTTGATCAGTTAACAGTAATGGCTAAACTACATTCTTTTATACACATGTGCATAATATACTATAATAAGCAAATACTAAGCACTTACTTTTAATGTATTTATTAGTTCATTCATTCAACCAACCAAACACCTGCAGATGAAGCAAAATCTTTCAAAGCTCTTTCAACAAACACAGCAGCAGGGTAACCTAAATCCGCCTGGCTTAAATTATTCACATAAATGCATTGTCTGCAAGAAATCCAACAAAAGTGTTGCCAAAAAAGCTTCTGCCATCACCTGTTAAACTGTAATTTACAGCAGACATGGACTGGATTTTTGAGTACCCTTGTCTATTCAGCTTAGGCTGGACTAACCATTAAAACAACTTTTTAAGAATAATTTTGGCTGATTTTTGTTCTCTAGGGTTCTTCTGACAGCCGTTTTTCGGGCCAATTAGGTATGTATACATTCGTACAATGTTCTGTGTGATGCAGTTTATAGCTATTATACTACTGCTGAATGTATAATTTCCTTACAAGATTTAGCATAGATAATTACCAATTATAATTATCATATTGACTCTCTTTTGGTTATCTTGTCCCTCTTATTGTTTCATTGTCCATCCCCCAAATCCAAGTTAGGCTAAGTAAGGCAGAGATGGAAAAGTAATGTATGAGAAATTTGAGAGGAATTGAACAAATAAGTGGCCTAGATTCAGCAGAGTGGGTTCATTAGCAGCTTGGAATATATTGTGATCACTGCCAGCACAGATGGAGGAAAAGTTGATGCCTAAAATAAAGACTTAGGCCTCCTCTCCTTGAATTTCACAGGGTTAATGAGGTACAGACACATCATTTAATTAGGATATCATAATTAATGCAGGACTTGCATAAGCTACCACCTCATTTGATTAGCACATAATGCAATGAGATTTTGCAAAAGTTTACTTAAAGTGTGCTGTAAGTGGCCAATTCTTTAGCAGCAGTATTTAATAAAAATGAATTCGAACTAATGTGAACCAAATCATGGGGTCTCACACAGAGTGCATGTGTGGACCAGAAGAGACATACTGTATATCTCCATGTAACAAGGATTTGAACATGAATCTCAGTGGTACACTCTACCTGTGCACTACTAACCACTTCCTTTACGACATACAGCCTTGCGGGTATTAAAGATTTAATACATCTCAAATGCCCAGACTGCCATGTGTAAATGCTCATATATAGACTATATGCCAATTCCAGCCAGGCATAGCGAGCGTAGCCCCAGGCGTAGTTACAGATAGTGTTTGGCAATATGTGACAGTGGTCTCTGTATCCAAGACTGAGAGATGGAAAGGGGAAAGTGAGCCACTTAAGATATAAATCATCCAAATTGTCTCCATAACCACCTATATCTGCTGGAATTACCTTCTAAGGAAGCCATACACACTATCTCAGTCAGTGAAAATGTCATTAAGATATGTTTAAAATCTCACTAGCATGGAACTTTGGCCAGTGGGAATATATGGTGGGTCCAAAGAGGTCCACTATGACAATATGGTCTGACCACTTCACTGGTTTCATTACATTCACAAGCCCTGTGGAGTTAAATGACTGGTTCCAGTGTTTTATGGGTCTAATGATTGAACCCGAATCTCTTCTTCTCAATCAGATAGCTCACTAGGATTGCTGAACCTGCTTGGTAGTGATAACACACATCAGACATTTTCTGCAGGAGCCTCAGGAATTCTTTTTCTCCATACACAGAACAAAAGAAAAACAGGCAACAGAAAACATCAAGGCATTGATTATGTTTTACTACATTCCAATGCTCTCAATACTCTCAAATTTCAGCTTGCCCTCCCAAATGTAACCTCACACCTCAAAGTGCAACCATACCTCACTCAACTTACGGCATTACTTATTAAAATACCACAGAAATAAATATAGCAGCATCATTATTTAGAAATAAAAAACGGTCTTCAAAAAAGTTACACTACCATAAGTAAACCAGACAGTAAGGTGCCAGTGGTGTGTCTATTCCTGAGAGTTGTCCTGAGAAACACCTTCTGCCTGAATGTCACACTAATCCAGGACTGAAACTAGACTGGCCTTTTCACTGCTAAAAAATGTCAAGTGGCACCCAAGATTGTCTAGGAGATGATGAGTGTCTGCTGCCTGTGCTCCTGTGTGTGTGTGTGTGTGTGTGTGTGTGTAGGTGTGTTTAGGTGTGTGTGTCTGTGTGTGTGGAGTGGAGAAGACATGGTAGGGAGGAATCTCATCATGCCATATTGACCCACTGTGCCTTGGTTGTATTTACAATGCACTCTTGAGCTGTGCACCACCTTGCAGCATATCGATTGCTTTCCTCACCTTCTTGAAAAAAAAACAAAACAACACCCCCCACCTTGGCAAAATTCTATCAGTCTCCCTGCACTTTCTGATTGCACAGCTGTCACCTCTTTCAAATATTTAAAGGACTTTCTTAAAATGTTTAGAGACCTATCATTCATCAGCCTTTCCAGGCAGTTTGGGTAGACTGAACTGCTCTATTCAATCCATGTCACAGTGTTGGATAGTTTAGCAGTCCCAGTGTCATTAAACATTTCTCCTGGAATCACACATGGTCGTAAAACATTTTGCTTGTCTTTGACAGCTATCACAAACAAAATTACTAAAGAAAAAAGCGAACCCTGGATGCACTGCACTCAAGGGAGCTGCTTGATCAGTTAGATGTTGACCGTAACAGCCCTCTGAGTACATTTTTGTCACTGTCTGTAATGGTTTTTGACAAAAAGGCAATGTAACCTTTGCCAAGAGGGCAGTCATCCCCTTAGATAATGATTACTGTGTCCCAACTGACATGAAAACCAAAAGGTTTCTGTGACAGGCTCAATAGCAACAACCTACTGCCGTGGACAGAATCACGTTCTTCTGTCTTATTATCATAGATAATATAATTCACAAGCCTCCAAAACAAACAGGCTGGACATGGTAATTGTCCTGCCTTTTAATTACAGATATACTGCAAATTGATATAACAAGATAAAGCACAGCAGGTTTTATGATGCAACAGAAAACTGAAATACAATATTAAATCAAAACAAAAAAATGAATGTCTGGTTCTTAAATTAATTACTGATGAGATAATTATGTATAAACTATTGTGAGTTGAACACTTGTATTTGGATACATCTGAATAAAGTAAGTACCCAGTAAATTTACTTTGGACATGAAAACTGTCAGTTACAAATACTTTAATATTACAAATATTTACTATTCCATCTGGAACTGATGTAAAGGCTGGCTTTATGTAATAATTGTAGAGTCATGAAGACTTATTTTTTTACCGTACATTAACAAATACTGCTGACTGTATCAACTGCTATTATTGTTGGTTTCACACAACAAGCACTGAAAATGCTACAATTACAAAATCACATCAAAGCTAAATCAATGTCTCTTTCCTGAGTAGGACCTGAACAAGAGCCACTTTCAGTAGAGAGAGAAAGAGAGAGAGAGAGAGAGAGAGGGAGAGAGAGAGAGAGAGAGGGAGGGGGTGGGGGGATCTGAGCTAGAGTTACAGTGGCAGTCACCTTCAATACATATCAGCTAACCCTGCACAACAACTCTAAGAAACAGCTCTGAGTCCATCAAGGCCCAGTAAGCATTGATTTCCAATGGAGATGCACAGGCAAATTTAACAGTTCACAACATTGAAAGTTTCAGGGTGCAACCTTATAGTCACAATCAATACTTGGTGTGTAGACATGGCATGCACTGAAGCGTGGTGCCATGTGAAATCTAGTTTGCCTCTTGTATGATTAATATCCAGTCTTTGAACTCTACAAGCATAGCCACACCAGTCTTGTCTTTTTTGTTGCTGCTAATATTATACATTATACTGTAAAATTCTGTAATCGAATATAGCTATGAAACTACATACACTGAACTGTACACTTATGTATCTTTCATCATAAAAAGGCTCTGTCTTTATACATTTTAAGTTGCAAATATACATTTGCACCGATCATTTCTACACCGATCATTCACACCATTAACATCACTGACAAGTAAAGTAGATAGCACTGATTATCTCCTGTCAAGCACCTGTCAAGGGGTGGGACATATTTGGCAGCAAGTGAATAGCGACATCTTGAAGTTGATATGTTGCAAGCTGGAAAAAATGGACAAGCATAAGAATCTGAGTGACTTTAATAAGGACCAGTGTGGTGAGTATACAATTGAGCATCTCCAAAACAGGTCAGCGTACCCAGGGTGACCTCTTGGCCTTTAAATATCAGTCAGGCTGTGTATCTGAAGGATGTGCTGGACCAACTATTCTGAATCATGGGAGTCCCTACCTCACAGCTTAAAGGCTAACATCTTGGTGCCAGGTAACAAAGCACACCATTAGAGGTCTGGTGAATGTGAATGCCTCTACCTTGATGGGTCAGAGCTGTTTAGATGGCACCAGAGTGACGAACACAATTCTATTCAGGTGGTTTTAATGTTATGGCTGATTGATATATGTCCAAATAACTGAAAAATTAACTACGGTTAAAAGCTAAAGCAATGCATAGAATGTTTTCTTTATGCCCAACTCAAAGTTAGTGCAAGCTAAGAAGATGTTTTCTGTGATTGCTTTGCTATAAGACGCACATTTCCTGGGACAACTCGACCTTTTCTGCTTGACAGTTTTAGTTGTTGTTGCTGAAAATTCAGAATATTCAACAGTCGCAATTCATTCTCTATTTACTGAAAAAGCAGGGTCTGGCTTAAGGCCATGTTATCAGAGTTTTCCCCTCCCCTTTCATTCTCATATTTCAATCATGGACTAAGGGCATGGCCCCAACTTGCAAATTGATGGATCAACGCATTTAAATTCAACATACCGTTTTTTTTATCTTTTATGTTTAACAATATCTGAACTAAATTACACAGTAATTTTGATGTTCTTAATGACTCTATGGGAGTTTTTTTTTATGGTACTGATGAACTGAATATCAGATAATGCTAGAAACAATGTGGTTAAAATGCTATCCTGTGGATATGTTAAGTGTTTTGTGGTTAAAAGTTAGCACTGTGTGTCTCCTAATAAAAGTGTTTGGAACTGCCAGGTGTTGTTTACAGGAGTTAACAGTAATTTGCAGCTATCTCAGGCAATCAGACAGTGGCAGGAGCACCCTGCTGAGAGCCAGTGCTGTGAGCCAGGACCTCACAGTGTCTGTTCTCTCCTGCACAGATAACAGCATCACACACACACACACACACACACACACACACACACACACACACACACACACACACATGTATAACAGGGACAGGAAGCAAAGAGCTGTCTAGCTTTTGCATAGATGAGAGAGTCTACTGATGAACCTGTCACTGTCTGACAGCTCCATTTGACTGGACTGAAAATATCCCGCATCGCACTGGTCATCTTTCAGTGCTGAACCATTAGACTATGGTTTCACTGAAATCCAGGATCTTCTGCCGTCACTTTCTGTGCACTGTATTATCCGAACATATAGACAGAGGTGGCAGCTCAATTTATGAATTAAAAAAATTAGAGCTAACAAAAGCAGCTGATAATTGACATTCTGAGTTTAGTCCGATGATGGGCTCTACACCTTCATCAGCATAGCTCCTATCCTAAACACTAGCTGTAAAATTAGATGGTTTTGAAATTTTGCCAAACATCATTATCCACATGAGCTCAGTGTTAAAAAAAAAACTCGAAAGCTTCTCAGCAGCCTGAGTGATCTTTATCTGGTCTTGATATGCATCAAGAAGCTGACATAGGGGAAAGAGCTGCGGCAGATCTAAGAGTGCATTGAGTGAAAGAACTGACTTCTCTGTTCCTTTCAGAGCGCTCGCTGCTCTATAGTCTTAATGGAACTCATACATGCTTAGCATGAGCTCATTGGCCAATCTGACCTTCAGCCCTGGGGGGGGCAGTCTGTGTCCTTTCCTTAGACCCTGAATACTGTGAACTGTGTCTATTGGTTGAAAAGAATATTAGCTCATATCAAGACAAGAATATTCTTCATGGCTGCTCCTACAACACATGAAATGGGTTCAATGTAATGAAAAGGCAAGTAAAGCAGAAATATTAGCACAGGATCAGCATTCAAGATTAAGACAGGAATATTTTAGGTGAAATGTAAATACTTCACACATATGTATTTAACATGCATACATTTAGCAGAGTATACAAGTGTACCAAGTGTCTGAGTTGGGATGGTGGACAGCAGATTTTACCATATGTTACTGTTTGCACTGTCAACATCTCCCTCCTGCAATAATAATGCCTGCTAAAAACATTAGCCCTCCTCAAACTCCAGCCACATGAAATTCACAAGGCCACAGAAAACTGGCTTACTGACTTCTAGATCAAGTCCGTGTCGGGGAATTTAAATTTTTCAAAATGTTGCAAGGATCAACATCCTTGCCCAGAAACACTTGTGTGTGTATACAGACGTTGCCAGGTCTCCCCCCGAGGACCACACGCTGTTGGACTGTGTGGGGCTGGGGTTCAGGGCTGTCTGACATACGCAGGAGCGAATCACGGCAAGAGCCAGAGACAAGGCGAGGCGGAGGTCAGCTCGTGCCTGCAGGCATGCTCATTTGCATGCGTTTAGGGGCGGGACCTGATGGTGCTCTGTTGCAGGGATGCTCAGCAGGACATCGTTTACATAATTGATGAAATATGATAATAATGCAAGCTGGCGTTGGCTGGGTGGGTTGAAGCAGCACCCTGGGAGCTGGGCCCAGACGAACTTTACAGTTTTGGCAAAGAGGGAGAGGGAGAAGGGGAAAGAGAGAGAGAGAGAGAGAGAGAGAGAGAGAGAGAGAGAGAGAGAGAAAGAGAATGGTGAGTGATTGGGGGGAGGTAAGGCCTGGAGCACAGTTTGACAGAGAGCCTTCTTTTCTTAGATTGACATTCCTCCACAGACAGCAGTGGCAGCTTCAGTAGTGGCTTGCTTGGATTTATGTGGTTGGTGTCATGAATATGGAACAGATGAAGCAGTATGTGATTATATACTCTTTTGAACTATGCATAGACAAAAAGCCAAACCAGGATGTTAAGAAATATCTACACACAAGATAAAGAACAGCAAAGCTTTCAATGTTTATAAAGTCGTAAGTTCTGCACCGTTCACTCGGCATGAATGTACATATCTAATAATTAAAGCAAACAGTCTGAACTTCAACTTCGTAGTCATTGTTATGTTTCAATTTCAAATTCAATTGACAAAGGTCACACAATGCATTTTTTCTTAAAGCTGATGCTGCAAAAGTGTACAATATGCAACTAAGCTTCTAACCCAGATGTGCTCAGTTTTGATCTTGGATATCCGCCCCCTGGAGAATTCACATACAACACATCTGGTTGTAATGCGCCAGAATGCCTTCATTAGCTGGATCAGGTGCATTAAATTAGCATTTGAGCTAAACTCTGCAGGGTGGTACATCTTCAGGACCAGGATTAGGCACTGGGATTCTAAAAAAATCACTCATGTACTGCACGATTTACCATTCTGACCGATCACGGATCCTGCTCTGGGTGTTCCATATGTGATTCCTTGCCATGCCTTTCTTCTGTTGTGTTCACAGTCAGACCCTCCAGAAACACACCTGCACATACTCTTTCCCATCCACTCATACTTCTTCTAGTTTTCTGTCCTGTGCTCTCCCCACACCCTGGCATATGCTGTAGTAGAGTCTGGATCAGTGCCACATGCTAGCCTGCTGCCCTGTACTCCACTGCCTGCTCCCTGCCACCTGTGCTCCTTCCCCAAGCGCCTGCCTCCAGCCTCTCCAGCCCTGGCGCACACCTGTGACTGAGAGTGAAGCTCCAGCCATGCTGCCCCCCATCCACCCCAGAGCTGTCACTGATCCAACTCATCATCATCACCATCAACACTAACCTCCTCACAACCCCCTCAAAACAACCGCATATCACCCTTCACACAGCCTCCTCATGTTTTCCTCAGCAACAGCATTGTTCTCTGCTGTGCTGGGAGTCATCCTCATCACACGTAAGCACAGTCACAGCATTGGAATGTTTACACATGATTAGACTGGGGCATAAACGGTGTTGGGGTAGCTAGTCCAGAAAGTGGTATATTTAAAATAACGCATTACTTCTCTTAAACTGTAATGGGATTACCTTATTTATTATTTCCTTGAAAAAGCAATCTCTGCCATTACTTTACTATGTTACCATCTAAAATCCATCAAAATCTGTACCAAGTATAAAGAACAACCTGGTAGTCCATCGAAACTTATAAATGAACAACCAATAACTGTAAACATGGTTTAAAAGGTATACCTGCCTCTGATCTCAGGAATATAGTCATTTATACTTGATTATTTATTTATACTTGAATTCTGAAAGGCTAATACAACATGAAACTCTGTCAAGTAGAAACTCTGAAAAGTCTGTCCAGTTCAAAAATAACCACTTCAAAATTAATGTAGTGCAAAGCTTATAGCACTGGTTCTAAATGAAAATGAAATCTGGCCTTTTTGGGGGAAACTGGGCCTCTTTCTGTTCTTCAGCATGTTCATCTTATAAACCCTAAGTTTCATATTAGTAGGATTACATGTCTTAACAGATTGCTCTTATTAAGTCAGTAAATGCAATGTGAGAACACAAATTTAAACTGCAATGAGGAAAACATAATGACGTCACTTTAATGTGTTACTTTGTACCACATTAGCCCAACATCGTTAATTACAGAAAAGCAAAAAAAAAAACCAACAAAAAAAACATAAATGATAAAACTGCTTTAGTTTCAATCCACTGCATTCTAAAATAGCAAGAGCAACAAGAAGCGTGTCTCAACTGGTATTTTCTGAATTGTAAGAATATATAATATTTTGAATATGTAGCTGTGTACAGTTTTTGGTCTGTAAGAATGCAAAAGAGCTCTGCAGGAAAACAATACTTTTATGATGACATTTCTATAGATGCTATAAGAAATCAGGTGTCTGAAGTATCAGGTGTTTCTCCACAGTTCAAAGCGGTGGGACTGACATTAGATTCAGAGTCGCTCTTGACGTGTTTACAAACTCCGATATTATTCTTGTAAAAGCAAAGGCTACAATAGTTTGTCAGCTGTTATCCACTGAAGTATGGTGATTGTTAGACAAGAAGGGCAAAAAAGACTTTGTGATAATCCACAGGACCTGCTGGAAACATGCTTAATTCCAGTGTAGCCTATATGGGTCTTTCTTTTTTCAAATGCACTGAGAGGTATTATCATTCAGAGAACAATGCAAAGCAAGAAGGTTCACAAGGAATTAATGGTGACCTTACTGAATGACAATCCGATAAATGCGGTGAAAATGCCCATGAGCAATGTAATAACTCGATAACACACACAAGTCTGCAGATACCAATCTGCATTCAGCAATGTATGGATTGATTCACAGGACATGTATCAAGTGGCTATTTTATCAACCAGCGATTGCTCCTGAGAAAGGTTAAATGACGGTCATATGTAAGGTACCTCAACCGTCTTATGTGTACAGATCTACAAAGCCCCACACTGTCCATATAATCTTCATTCTCCATTCATTAGAACATCAAACACCAACAGAGATACTGATCAGCATCCTTAAGCACACTGGCCCTGCAATAGCTGACAACAGTGGCATCACAAAAAAACAAGTGAATGGGGAGAGCATTAAGCTGGTGCATTTGTAAGTGTGACTGTAAGAAGAATAGTCCTCAACAATCTTGGTCCAGTCTTGGAGATCTACCTTCCTGCCAAGTTAAACCCTAATCCCCAACCAAGATCCACCTAATGACTGTTTCCAGGCCCACATGTCTGTGATTACATTATGGGTGGAGATGGAATCTGCAGAAAGGTAGATCTCCAGGAGGATGGTTGGTGACAACTGTTTTAAAGACTTCCATTCGGTTTCTCTTTGAAATGGTGTAACAGGCCAGTGCTTGCACCAGGTCAGCAATTTACACCAAGAAATCTGATGAATACAATTCTAGTCTTGAAATCAAGGTTCAAAGTTCACTTTATTGTCATCAACAACTGTGTTCTGTGTTCAACAAGTACATAATGAAATAAAATAACAATAACATTTCTCCATGATCACATATAGCAGTGACAACACACAATAACAATACTACACAATAACAATACTTGCTTAAAAAGCAGACAGTGAACATTAGACATGAGACACAAGACAGTTTAAACATTATACAGTCCAATTGCAATGAACGAAAGAATGAATGAAGTGTGTAAGCAAAAATGAGTTAGATTATATGAATAAGTGCTTTAGAGCAGTTGTGAGAAACCATGTGTGTTGAAAAGTCTGACAGCTTGATGTATGAAGCGCTTGCGCAGTATGGAGGTGCCTGAGCGAACGCTGGACCACCTGCCCAAAGACACAACCTCACACATTTACTGGAAGTGGGGTCTTCAGATTTACTTTGAATAATAATGCTGATTTAAAATTCATTGTAAAATGCTTAATCATCTACAGAACTAGCTAAAATTTTAACTTTTATTTTTAAGACTGCACCTGCCAATATATGCCTCTTCTTGCAGGCCACTGACAGCTGAGAGACATATATCCTACTTGAGACATCATTAAAAGATAGCTCCTGTGGTTTTGGTTAATGAATGTAACAGACGTAAAGGGCAACATCGCTGCCATTCAGTTAAGGACTGAGATGCGCTTTGACACTGTACTTTGATGTGACACCAGAGAATAAACTAGAAGAAGAGAGAATAAAAATAGATTTGCAGAAGGTGAGACATTCTGTTGGAAGCTCAGTATAGTTATTCTGTACAAAGGATATACCATAAATAAAACTTATTTCTATTTATTTCTAATAGAAATCTAATATAAATCTATTTCAAATTTTTCCATATATGTGTTATTGCTAAGATAGCTAAGATGAATTCTAAGGTGACAGAAAAACACAAGCACAGCGCTTCAGATTTGAAAGAGATTTTGAAAGCATATTGCCATGTATAAAGTTACAGGCCGAGATTTTTCTGAGGGTGAACTGCTTTTTCAGAGTTACAGCCAGAAGCATCTGTCATTCAGATTTATTAGCTTTAGGCTCTGCACTTCGCTTACATTTCCATTATTCGTAAACAATGTAGTAAAAAAATCTTTTGGGCCATTATATCTGTTGGTAGTAAAATAACTACAGATAAAAATTGTGTCCTAATAATTTCCCTGGTAAAAGTAAACCAGTAACATCCAGTAAGTCAACATTATCTCTGAGTCTGGTACACAGTCTCAAAGATATCATAACAACTGGGGGCAGTTGCTCTTGGGACCATGGTGCAGATAGGCCTAGTCTTCATTGGACCAGACATATAGATTCTGAGACAATTGTACACCCATCACACATCCCGCTGTCTATTTATCTCCTTCTTAGTCATAATGCAGTTATACACTAAATTGCATATTTTGTTATATTATGTAACTTCTATGTAACCTTATGTTCTTTGTAACCTTTTATGTAACTCCTATGTAACCTCATAATGTAACGCTCTCAGCCAAAGGTATATCAGAAAACTAAATATGACAAATCCTTATTGCAATTCAGATAGAAAATGTAAAAATTTAGGTTCATGTCCGATACTAGTGGCATCTGATACTACTTTCTTATGAGCATAATAGTGAATAGTAACCCTAACCCTAACTAGAAAATTACATGTTTTAAATTACAGTATTTTTGAAAGGTTGGCCGTTTAAATTGTTTTACACTGCGGCCCAAACGATCCTAGATATGCCATCACTGGCGCATGTGATCTTTGCTATTCCGTATCACACATTTCCATCTGATACTCTGTAGATGCAGACTGCAAGCTTGCGTGCAAGCCAGGCAGCCACACAGAGGCCAGGGAAAAAGCAACAATGATCTTTACCCTACTGTTTTCCACAGAAGAGGTTGGGCAGAAACTGTACCAGCAATGTGCTGTCTACTGCTGTCTATGCATGCCTAAATTCTGTCTTGACTGGCTCAATGTGAATTTCGTTCTTGAGGCAGATAGACCTTAAATGGATGAGCATAATGAATTTATAGTGCTGGGAGAGGTAAGGCATGGACCAGTGAAATTGCTTGCAACATATGGTCTGATTTGAGTTCAGGTTAATCATATCAGGCTGTCCTTACATCTCCAGGTTCCCTAATCAGTAGCGGTGACATCAGTGTGTAGGCACTATATTCCTGGTAGAGATGAAGTCCTACATCTTTCACCATACCAAAAGTTTCAGTATACGTTTCAGAGCTCTTTTTCCACATTGACATTAACCACAAAACATTGAACATTTATTCATTCATTCACTTTCTGTAACCGCTTTATCCTTACTAGGGTCGTAGGTACCTGGGGCCAACAGGCACAAGGCAGGGACTCACCCTGGGCAGGCCACCAGCCCAACGCAAAAAACAATGAGGAAATTATGAAAGATATATTGCTTGTGAAGTTATAAATAGTCATTTTTTGAATATGCAAATGGTAATTTCTTACACACAAGCAAACTTGGCAGTCTGTGTTCTCCGATACTAAAAGGTACAACACCATATAGTTTTCCTTACCCAACATCTATTCCAAACTAATGTATATTATACACGGTATTGCATTGCTGTGAAACTCCTGGATTTCATTTGGTAAAATGTCAAAAATAGTAAACCTCTTGTTGACAAATTTCCTTTTGGGGAAAAAAACACCATTTTACATTTTATGATAAAGTCAAATGTTTAAAAGAGATGCCAAATGCATACATGTAACTAAAATGCCATTAAAAATTACTGTAAAAATTCAAGAAGAAGCTTAAAAACACTGTTCCAATTTAGGGCATCCTCTTTTCCTCACAATTCTCATGACTCCATCAAAATGTCACTTTTTTTCCCCCTAACACACCTGACCACTTCCCACGCCTGAGCCCCCATTTCCCGTTTCGACCACTTCTGTGCCCACAGTTTAAACAATTTCCCCCCCTCCAAACAAGAGACTCATCCCGGCTGAGACACGGTGCCTTTGGCCCTGGCTCAGATGCTACACCCAAGTCTGACCATGGCAGGATTCCATCAACTGATCTGTAAGTAGCCAGGGAGGGCCTGGGTGAATATGGCCAGCTTCCATGAGTTAGTCTGGGAACAGCAGTGAAGGGACAGGCTGGGGTTGAAGTGTTGTCAGCAGCCATGTGTTAGCAGAGCGTGTCCGGCTTGTGACCCATCTGCTGAGATGACAGGGCAGGTCCCTCAACGCAGACATGATGCTGGAGCCAACAGACTGCCCCCACCTGGTCCTCAATACACATACATAAATGATCTGCCCATGAGTGGGAGACAAGGGGCATGTTCCTTCCATCTTTTATTTTGAGATCTTGGACGCATAGTGGGTATTGTAAAATAATAGATGACATGAAGAACAAAAAAAGGGAACTGTGTGTGAGTTGTATTTAATTTAGGACAGTATTCCATTACAGGCTCTCTTTAACTGTTCATGAAGTGTCCTGCAGCTTGCTGAATTTACATTTAGATTTAAATTATAATGATCATGCACTTATTCCTTGTACAAATCCCTTGCTAATTTTAGTAGTTAGTATATCTCACACCATGATAAACATGGCCTTAATTTTCTTCTCTGAGGAGTTCCTTGTTGGCACAAGTGCAACAGCAGCATGCAGGATCCAAAAATGAATCAAGGCCTCTGGCAGGGAATGCAATGTCTTATTTTAATAAAAAAGATTCCTTACTGGCTAATACAATCTGTCACATTTGCTCTGTCACCATAGCAGAATCACTGAAAATAATGAACAGATGGGATACACATTTTAGAGAAAACTCAGACAATTCAGTTCACTATGACTTAACAGCTTAACTCCACAACTTGTTTACACAATATTAAGGTATTTAGCCCAGTGGTGTGTGGCTAAACTTGCTGAAGCTGGCACTTCTGCAATTCTATTCTAACCAGGGACAGCCCAATCTTACCTCTGAGCTCATTTTTAACCACACTTACTGTTCTTGCTGATTTACAGAAGCTCTTGCTGTGCTGGAAAATCATTGCAACTTTTTCTTTATCAACCTCTAATTCTGAACCAGGCTCTCCGGCGGAATCATGCGGTCTGGCGCTTGTTTATTTTTTCCACAGGGTCAGGGGAAGCTTGTGCTTCAACAGGCTAGCTGCCAGCAGGAGCTTCTCCAGAGCCACTGTATGTTCCACCCTGATTGAAGCACCATCACCAGGGGCCTGGCCCAAACCTACCCTGACATCTGTGCCCCCTCGGCTGCTGAGCTGTGGTTGCTAGGCCGGCATAAAGGACTTGCAGTAAATGATGGGTTTGTGAGGAGTCGTGGCAATGACGGATGGTGTGTGGCTAACCAAACTCTCGTAATTACAGACCTAGGCCAAAGCTCCAGGGCCCAGCCTGGGTTTCTGGGAAATCACAGTACAGATGAAGCCATAAAGGAAACACCAGGAAAACCAGTGACTCAAGTCTCCATCTACTACAATTCAAAGTAAAAGTCTAGTGGCTTTATAGATTGCTCATTTTAGATCGTCTTTACAGTGTCTTTATGGGATCCTGATGAGCTTTTTCCCTCTCTCCCTGAAATGCTAATGTGTTTCAGTAAATCCAGGCATTTCAGAATTTTTAAAAATTGGATAATTATGCATTGAAAATAATACCCAAGGCACTTTTTTGTATTGATCTGAATTTATTTGCAAGGTCTTCCTTATGTATTCTTTGCTTTCTGCAATGTTTCTGAAGCACTAATTCAGTGTTAGGGGTAATTGAATTAGGGATACTTGTGAAATGAGATTCTAGCTCAGGCGTTGCAGTTTCAGATTTCTATTATTCACACCTTTAACTTAAGGATAACCAGTTTGCATTGTTTTCCATGTTGTTACTCAGTTGTAAGCCTTAGAATGTAAGCCTAGAAATAACGTTTAATGACCTTAACGAACAAGATTGTCCTGAACACCAGCCCACTGAAACATTAAAAAGTCTTGAAAGGAATTCTAAGTTGTTTTTCCATTTCTAAAGCCAATTCCATTATTCATTGTTAACATGATGCAAACATTCCACTGATTCCCAATTAGGAGATTCAGATGACGTAATCAGATTTAGTCAGTAATACAAATGGGAATAAGTGAAATATTTGCATCATGTTAACAGTGAATAATAAAATCTGCTTTGGAAATGTTAAATGTTTTATAATTCCTTTTAAGACTTTTAAAATGTTTTAGTGGGATGATTTCCAGAATGATCTTAGTGGTTAAGGTCATTAAACGTTATTTCTAGGCTCATTACATTCTAAGGCTTACTACTGAGTAACAACAGGGAAAACAATGCAAACTGGTAAGTTATCCTTAAGTTAAAAATGTGAATGATAGAAGTCTGAAACTGAGCTAGAATCTAATTTCACAAGTACCCCTAACATTGAATTAGTGCTTCAGAAACATCACTGAAAGCAAAGAATACATAAAGAAGACCTTGCAAATAAAATAAAATCAATACAAAAAAATGCCTTGGGGATTATTTTCAATGCATAATAATAAAATTTTCCATATATAAGATTTCTCAAAGAAGTCACAAAACTACTGGAGCTCTAAAGGTCAGAACAAAGCAAACGAAACTGCAGGGCAGGAGAAAGTTACTACATTTTAGGAAGTATTAAAAGAAGACTAGAGTACATTACTGAAATGTCTCCAGGAGTGCAGAATGCTGACATATTTCAATTATTTTCTAAAATTTCCTGGTATGACCCAGTAGTAGTGCTTTCTGTCTCTTTGCTTGTATAGAAGGACATCAAACCAAAATGAACAGAGATGATCCTTTAAGTTGATTAAATGTTTGAAAAATATACATTTCAACCTCCATGGACCACCTATGAGTTCTTTTATTCCCCTGGCTTGCTCGCTGGGGGCTGACACCTGGATTCTGTAAAGCTGCTTATTGACATTAGTTGCAAAAAGCGCTATTTAAATTAAATAGAGCTTAATTGAACTTAACCCTAGACTTATTATTCAGTTATTATGTTAAAACCTATTCAGTATAACCATGACACTGTAACTGTGAGTTTTGAAACAGAGTGTGGGTCCACATACAGGCCCATAGTGTTAAGGAGTTGACCGCATTAGCAAACCTTTGACACTCCAAAGCACAATGAAATAAAGTACGTAAGAATCTGTAGTACAGAGACACCAAAAGCCAGTGAAACGTGATGCCTGCTAGCATGAAAAAGTTTACAAAGGCTTCAAAACACACTGAATTTACCAATGCCAATAGGCAAACCTGATAATGCCATATAATGCTTTACTGGTCAAGAACCTGGGCAATTTGTCGGTACTGAAGTATCCTGAATCCTTACCAGTAGAAGAATATATAAGTCGTTTATGATATAAAATACCGTCCATGCTTAAACCTCACACAGGTTATGGGGTTCCATCATTTCTGTAGGTTTTTGCGGACAATAAGTCCTCCACAGGACTGCAAGAGACTTTTCTGTCAGTGTGGGGGAGGGACATGGTGGCAGTTCATAAGACAGGAGACCACAATTACAGAAAGTATTTGCCCTATAGGTATAAAAATTTACTTTATCGTTGTGAAAAATGTATCTATAGCCCCTGGGCACAACAGTTAATTGTAGCATTTGTGGCTAATGCACTGAAAATTGGGTATCTGGTTTGTTCGATGCCGTGCATTTTCTTTAAGTCCTCTAAATCGAGTAAATTGGATGTTGTGTAGAGCTGCAGCGCTGCCATTCTCTCTGCTTTGTTCCAGCCTTTAGAGCTCTGGCAGTTGGGGAGATCTCATGTTTGAAACATTGAATTATTAATATAATGAGAATACCATGCAGTGCAACTTCTACTTTTCCATAATGATTTGAGTTTTTGTGCAAATTCTTCCTTTTACATTCAAAAAACGGCCTCATATATATTCTTGACATGTTACTGAAGAAGAATAAAAAAGCAAATGGCACTATTACCAATTCACAATTTCCAATTAGACTGTATGGTAATGAAATATTACCACGAAAATCTAACCAAACTGCATGTTAAATCAACAAAATATTGATTTCATGTAAAATCGTGGACCATAAAAAATGAAGCATAATTGTTACTCATCTTTCCAGGGGGGATTTTTTAAATGAAGTGATTTGTAGATTTCCAACTATGTGCATTATTTTAAACTAATTTTAAACTTGACCTTGATGCTCTAAAACCTGGCCAATTAACTTGATAACTTTCTGCCAAAATGTTTTAAAATTGATTATTGTAAAATATGTAATTTACCTAGGCTCAAATTTCTGACAACGCATACTGTAAAAAAGCATATGGGGTCCTTTCTTTGGGCTTCTATACATTGAGGTTTTTACATTTTCATATCTTAAATTCACTAGTGTAGCATTTTGCAAACTGTCCCCTAAGGGAGGTTTAGATTTACACCTTTATTCTCTGTGCTGTTTCATACACAACCACCAACCATTTTCACTCTGCAGAACTTTCTAGTGCTGTTCCAGTTCTCTGAACAGCTATTCAATTAAGAGCTTCTGTCCCCCATGTCCCTGATTTATCGGTCAATTCCAAACACACACATACACACACACACACACACACCTTCACATACACATACACACATAAACACACACACAAGCAGTGCACTTATAAATTAGAATCTGCTCCCAAACTAATTAAAGCTACCTCCCCTTCGTAGACCCTGAGGACCAGAGGCTGGTGATCTTCTGAAAGTCATGTAGTGAGTGAGAGAATATATAAATGGCAACTGAAAGCCATAAAATCTCTCACATTCTCTGCCTATTTGTGTTTATAAATTATGTCATGTGAACAGAGTGCGCCTACGATGAATAACCTAAGATATATAACCTGAACAATAATAAGGCCCATTGCAAAAATTACATAAACAAATAATAATAATAATAATAATAATAATGATAGAAATAATAATAATACCGTAAAATTACACCTGTTGTATAGAACAATCTGTTGAAGCCCACAAAAGGTTTGAACAAATGCAGGAGTAGAGTAACATCTGACATGAAATTTAATTACAGGGAAACACTGGAAAGGATTTTATTCCAAGAAAATAAGCATTTGCTGTTACCTGTGTGACCAAGAGTCAGGAACTATTCAGTGAAAAGGTTTGGGAGTGTGCCAGAGGGGTAAAATTGGGACATCAGTTAAGAAAGGTTATGTAGATCAGCTCATTTGCAAAATATAATTTACATACAAGAGGGAAAGAGCCTGGCGAGGAAATAGGCTCTAATCCAAATCAACACTCTAAATAAATAAATGACTAAAACACAATTGGCCAGTTATATGGACCTAGACAGGCTTAATGCTGGACATCTAATTTTGAATTTCTGTGTAAAAGCTTCAGAATTTCTACCATTTGAATTATTTTCAATATGATTTAAAACTCAATGCCAAATAAATGTTTCAGTCTTTTAACATGCATGCCAACAGAAAACTGGTAAAACCACAGATATAAAATGTGCTTTGCAGATACATTTATGATGAAATAGCATGTCAGTATTGTTGTACAAGATTCTTCACCACAGTGCAAAGCACAGAAAGCACTGGGCACCCACTGGAACCTAGACATTTAAACACAGACCTGCTCACGACATCCATATGGAACTATTTAATAGAGTGATGTACTATCACAGATCATCACACTTCACTGGTTTGAGAATAGATGGATCATGCTGTTTCAGGGTTATTTATCACACTTCATTGGCTTTTGTATATCACTGCCCCATGTTATTTCAGGATCGGTGGACTGAATTACAAAGCCTGAGTTGACACTGCGGTGAATAACAAATGGCAGGTTGCCAGACCTTCCCAGCTATGTGTAGTCATTAATAAAGAAATAACCCACAATACAGTTATATTGTTCCACAGTACATTTTTGCATGTTTTTAATTATACGAAATTACAATAGGCCAAAGTTTATAGTTTCATTCTGTGTTCTACTAAAGGTGCTTTAGTTATAAATTAGTTAAAACTACTAGTACATTTAACATTTCTGGTTAAATATTTTTATTAAGACCATTCCTTGACTGAACACAACCATCTGCTAGTCATAGTAATTTTAGCAGAAAGTAAGATAAACTACTTATGGTAACACTATTAAAATAAACCATTAATAAGCTGGAGCATGTTATAAGATGTTTAGTTAAAAACATTAATATCTATAATATAATACTGAACTCACAAACATACAATTAAAGTCAGCATAATTCTTCCATAGTCACAGTCCATAACCGATTGTAGACACAGGCTGAAATTACAGGATGGATGATTTAAATCTGTTCAAAAGGTGATTCAGTACTATATATGTTATTTGCACAATTATTTTCTTCTTTTTGCGATGCAAACATAAGAGTGAATAATGAGAGGAAAAAATATCACTGCACTGACCCAGTAACGACACAACTCCTTATTTCGTTTGCTATATTAATCTTTTCTTAAATGGATGTAAACAGGCTGTCTGTGTTTGAACCACATTATCTAAAAACAAAAGCATAAACAAATCAGTTTAGATTTGGAAAATGACACACAAACTCCATTCCAGAGTCTTAACTAACCAAGGTCAGATTTTTTCCAAAGCTAAACCACAGTGTTTGAGCTACTCATAATGGCACAGTGGCTGAGTGTGTGAGGCGTGGGGGAGACACCAGATATGGTCCCTAGAGAGGCCCACTGAAAGAGCCAACAGTCAAAGTTCCACCTGTCAGAGATGAGCTGCAGAGTTTGTGTGTGTGTGTGTGTGTGTGTGTGTGTGTGTGTGGCATGCAGTGGCAAGGTGTGAGAGAGGCTTCAAATTGGTCCCTGTGGTGAGTAGCACAATGTTTCTGAATTTAGAGTATGTTCTGTGTACCCCAACAGAGTGGCAGAGCTGGCTGCTGTCTCTCAATTTAGTGAGAAAACTTGTGTTATGCAAGTTAAATAATAAAAAATAGGGGAAAAAACTGTTGCTCATTTTCCTGAAAGTGCCCTGGATATTCTATTTAAGCTTTCTTGCAGACCTTATACTTTTTGTCTTAGTGGTGTAAGAATTTAAAATTATGTACACAAGAACATTTAAAATATTTCAGTTAATGTTTATCCACATTTATCTTCTTAAACTTGAATACTGATAAACTAAATCTGAATCAATGACATTCTTACACCATCGTTTCTAAACCTTCGCTGCTCAAGTTCCAGTGCACTGATGTCATAACATTCACTGGCATTTTAGAAGGAGCCAGTCTGCTGATACAAAAGAGCTACTGAGACCACTGGACCATAGGTTCTCTCAAAAGGATTGGTGAGATTGGATGAGAAACAGCCTGCACTAAGGACTGAGCTCAAAGAAGAAGTAAGATTGTTTTAAATGGTATGTTGGGTGTAAGTGCCCTTTAATCTTGATGAATGATTCGTTTTAATATAAGGTTTGTCTGTCTGCTGCAAAAATAAATGAAATAGTGTCTTGTTCTAGACAGTTAAAGTCTACGTGGGCTGTACAAAAAATCTGGGTTTTGGCCCCAGACTCTAGATTCCAGACACTACAATTCCAGACTTGTAGTGCCAGTAATAATGAATTACCGGCACTACAGTCCAGTACAATGTTGTCCAAAAAGCAGACCCAGACATGTCAATAGTTTGATAATGCAGCTTCTTGATCTGATCACAGCCATTGAGTATTGTCAGCACATGCTGAATAAGGATCAATAAGCTTTTCGCTACTTGAGTAAAGAAGAAAAAAACTACATCAATATTTTAAATAATGAATGGGTGCATCTCTAATAGTAGACCAATTGCAGGGGCTTTTCCCTTGATGCTGCAGGTTGGAAATCCATAAGGATAAATATGCTACCTATGTGAGTGCATGTATATCATCAGATATAAGCTAATTTGCAAAAAGAAATGAATACAAAAATAAAAGCTCTTATCAAGACTACCATATTGGTAGTTGTACTAACCTATATTACATAAACTATCTTTCAAAAACAAGTAAAAGTAGGAACACAACACCTCACGGTAAAGACTCTTCCACTCTGTACTTGGCTCAAGGTACATGGCACATGGCTCTTTTCCCAAGCTAGTCTGCAGCAGGCAGGCAAGCAGCAGCAAAATCAAACAAAAACAGAGGGTATTGAAGGCCAAAGTGCTGACAGCATCAGTAGAAGGCAGGGAGCGTTCTTACTGATCAAATTATTGAGTCGAAAGAAAAATCCATGCTACCCTGGATTTTCCATTTTGAAAATGACCATTATTGCTTTTACTGCAGAACAACTCTCACGCTCACAGTGAAAACACAACGAGTTTTAGTATTTAGAGACCTGAGGAACTTAAACAACCTCCCTGCATCCTTTAATGGGCTTGCAGTCAATCATAGCTTATGATGGAAGCATCTAATCAATAAAGAAGACAATGATAATGGTGACTGACACATTAAAATTCTTCATCCATCTAAATCTTTATTAACAGACTTTAATGGCATATTTAATGGAAAAAATGTGTGACTGTATAATATATTTTAGCTACATGAACACAAAGGCAAAAATGCCAATAACTGTTTATTCCTCATTCAAACAATCCTTTTTTTAAATAATAATCAGTGTGTACAAATTCATTTTTATTAGAACATGCAGTAATGAACTGCAGAACATTATCAGCACACAACGCTCAACACCTATTTTCAGGTTTACAACGTGCAAAAAATTAAATATCTAAAAAGTTGCAAATATCTAAAAACCCTCTATTGCATTGATTTACTTCCTTGCAAACAAAGGATTTAAGTGCATGTGAAGTGCTTAAAATGGAATGTGATCGGACAACATAGGTAAATGGAGAACAGATTTCTTGCACTGCAAAAACATTTATCTGACAGCCGAGAATGTGTATACATACATGTACAGACAAAAATCAATGAAGAAAAGAGGTACCAGTAGGTCAGGGGATAAAAAAAGGATAAATTCCACAACCAGTCTGTTTCTTCTGCATTTTAAATCAATTTATATAAAAAGAGAATAAAGAGAAGGAAAAGAGGTGGCAATATTGACTGAATATGTTGAAAGTGCAAACAAAAACTTTGTTGATATAAAATACTGAAAATTTGACCGCAAGTGGATTTTAAAGAGATCTAACGATACAGTGGCAAAATTGCTTTAATGAAGAATCTTATCCTCATATATGGAGTCAACAGATAAACGTTCTCATTCTCCATTTAGTAAAAATTCGATTGCTGCTTGGTCCTGGGTTCAGGACTAGTGTCCAAGGAGATGGAGCACATCAGCATTTGCCTAATCCTCTTGTAATAGAGGTTATCAAAGCCACAAGCCCAGAACTACTGCAGCCGGCTCCTCAACTAAAGCCCATTTGCATGACATTACGCCTGCTCAACAATGTGCATTATGCTTGTATTGGTTTAGGTTCTCACAAGGTCTTGTGGTGCTTTGGTAGCATTCAGTGGGGAAAAAGCACCAAAATGTCAATGTGTTTGTTGGTTTTTGTCTTCTGAGAGACTCAACAATGTCTACAAGGGAATTAAAGTAAGGAAGAGGTTGTTTGGCTTTTTTTTAGCACCCTTTAATGACTGCAACAGAGGTACACAGTCTGAACATGTTTTAGTTTGGATAGAAAGAAGAAAAGAACGCTGCTCTTCGGTCTCTGCTTCTTGTGCATGTTAGTAATACTCAGTGTGTAGTAATACTCACTGGAATCTAAATGTTAGTTGTAACATTTATTAACTCATTTATTTACATAGAGAAGCATTCAGAAAATGTCCAGGCAAGAATGTTTCATTTTTTCGCAATTAAGATAAATTATGTTATAAATATATCAATTTTGCATTATACAGATTTCAATTTACATCTTAAACTGAAAAATATTTTTGAATTGTGCAATGAATAGAAAATAATATCACCAAAACGCTATTTCTGTGACTTAGCCCCGTATTATACTTTGGAGCGGAATGAAAGACCCATCAAAATCTATCTTGCTCGGTGCATCCAAAATGGAACAAGGCACCCAAAAAAAGATGAATGCAGACAATAGAATATGTGTCGAGCAGTAGGTTCCCACTGCTTTTTATCCATTTTTTTTAAATCTGTGAATTTCTTCCCTGGTTCAAAGACCATACTGTGCACAGTTGGGGGGCTTCAAAGCTCCAAGTCCACGGAATTAGGGAAGAGAAAAGCGGATTCTTCAATGCTCAGGGCTCAGAAATATCACAAGGCAAGCAACTAGAAAACCAAACTTTCCTCCCCTGAATCCCTCACAAGAAGAGTGGTGTGTTTTACCTATCAGTACAACATCCATGCTGAAGCTCTGGACACTGTTACCTGCTTAGAATGACATCAAAAGGTGGACATTTTGGACAGAGGCAGACGGCCTATGTGTTTGCTCCCTGTTATATTCTCTGTGTGATGAGATTCAAACATCTCTAGGTAGGTTGAATGACAATATTGCATGCCATTACCTGTTTTTATTTTTGTCTTTATAGCCTAGCTCCTCAACATTTGAGGACATGTACCACTGTGAAGTTCTGTAAGAAAAAGGTGTTTTTCTTACAGATGTTTGCTTGCTTGAGTTTGTGTTTGCTGCTGTGATTGAAAAACATTGCCAGATTACAAAGAGAATGCTGCTGTTAAGCTACATTTGTTTGGTTGTACACAGTTGCGCTTTCCATATTCTCTGTGTAGTCTATGGATTTAACTGCAAAGTTCTGGATGGGCTAGAGGGCACCAAATGCCTCGATGTTCTGTATGGAATATCTCTGTGGACCTCTTGGCAAGGATGAGTCTTGTTGTTAGCCAGTTGGTAACGCTGACCTTCTCAGCATCGTTTTAACTATCAGTGCACAAGCTAGAGTTGGGCGTGGAGACGGCTGTTCATTTAGTTCTCTCAAAAAAAGATGGAGTAACAGCTTCTCCGTCCTTGCCCAGCCCTGAACCCCCAGTGCTCATAATTATGCATCGCTGGTCACATTTGTAGGAGGAAAAAATACTGTGACTGATGTAAAATAATTAGTGCGCCATGGATCGGGCTGCTCTTTGCCAGCACCGGATCAGTGCTAGCTAATGGGGTGTGAAAGGGGATTGCTACCTGGCTGTGTCGTGTCTTTCTCTCCTAAATAATGCAATATGTGTGTGCACTGTGTGATGGAGCACTCATACAGAGCCGCTCCACCACCCAATTATATCAACGTCATGACAATTTTACCTGCCAAGGTGACACACTGCCTAATGCTAATGGTACCTCATTACTCTTTTTTCCCCCCTTACTCTCACTCAGTTTTTATTTTAGTCAGAGCTAGACTCTGCATTAACTGAGCAGAATCTTAATCAAGATCAACCTCTGTTGTTTCTGCTCAGGAATAGGTGGGGGTAAAGAGAAACAGATGGAGAAAAAGGGTGAGAAACAGGAAAAACTATAAATATTGGTTCTGGCAACTGTGAGTAATTTATGACCATTAGCACTGTGGGAGTGAATACCAAGAGAAGCAAAGAAAGGCAAAGTACTTATGTATAGTTGTAATTAGAAGGGCATATAAAAACATATACTGCATTAATGTTTATTGTAAGCTATCTAATGTGTAATCACTTTTTAAGTTTCTTGACACTTTTCAGCACACACAAAATATAAAACATAAATATAGATATAAAGACACAAAAACATGTGAATAATAAAAAAAATTCTAAGTTGTATTGGCCCATGACCCAATTCGACCAATAACAACACTGCTGAATGCTAACTATTACCCATAAACAAGCCGGGGATCTTTCAGGAGCAGCTGCAGGCAATAAAGTAGTGGCTAGTGTTCAGTAATGACAGATCAGCAAATTAGACGTATGGGCATATAGACACCTTATGTCTTAATTATGTGTAATTTGGTGATTACAATTATTTTAGCAAGAAAAAATGCCTAATTGTAAGTCACCATTTTAGGCAAGCAGACAAATTAATTTAATTCACTTCATAACATGTTTTACTCTGCCTACCATTTCCTTTCCAACTACATTATTGGTGTGTTTCTAGAGACTATACACACTGAAGAGTGCCTCCAGAATTATTCCACAATATTATGATGTGTATTCTGACTTTTGACATCATATCTAACTCTGTGCATTTTAAATGAGTTATCTCTATCTCTATGGTCACTGGGTTCAATATCAATATTGTTGCATGTATGTCAGAAAGCTGTCCTGATCTCTGTGCTCATAAATATATTATAGATTATGTTTTTTGCCATTCATTTGTATTCATTGTGTGATTTGCTCTGACATACTGCTCAACACTGCTTATTTATCTGCCCAGTTGTGCATTCTCTGGCCATTCTGGACCCATGAGCCCAAAACAGGCGTAGAAATCTCCTTAACATCTGCGGCTAAAGGGGCCGCCACGGTGTCCCCACAAAAGTGAAATGCCATCCAAATCCCACACTTCCATGTAGAAAAAAGGGGGGAAGAAATCCTCATACTTCATGAAACAATGTACCCTTTTCAAAATAGAGAAAAGAGATAAAACTGGGGAAAAACTATGTTGAGAAAATGTTCAGAAACAGAGTGAATCAATCTAGTTTTGAAAGATAAAATAAACATTAAAAAAAAACGAAGAGCTTTGGCAAATTGTGAACAAAACTACAGCCCTGTGTTATTGTATATCAGTTTTCTGATGTATGTAGTATGTATTTCCATTTAAACTGTTTAAATATTAAGAGTAGCAATAGTTTAGCGTCCACTAAATTACACATGGGCAGGTAGTATATCTTGAACTGACTAAATTTGTCCCAGCAATAATATGATAATGCTGCAGCAACTGAAGCAGTATTGAACTAATACTGATTCTGTAATCTGCAGCTCAGGTTAAAATGCAATTTACCCTGCTTTTTTCAGCTAGACCTAGACTGAAGCTAAAGAGCCATTTTTGAAGTATGTAAAATCATTCTACCGAGTTGAGAACAATGGATTATGAACAGTCTAATTAGTTATAAGTAATTAGTTACTAATAACTTCTGTTAATAATACACATTATGCCTTAGAAAGTGACATATCTACAGGATTCAGACACAACTGAATATATGTATGTAAATGTTTCTGTACTCCGACATTGAATATATTTTTAAACAGGTATTCAGAATACATATATTTCTTTCTTGTTTAATAAATGATTAATGAAAATATTTTTAAATATTTTAACAGGCAGTGCCAGCACAGGAACGTTAATGTTGCTAAGGTACTTTTTTGTTACACTGGGTGGTTATGAATACATGGACAAGCCAATGACCGTACTCTAATAAAAATTATGACGGAGAACACGCTGACTCTATGGGCGCTGTCGAGTGACTCTTGAATTTGACAAAAGAAGTTGTGGTTTTCTAAATTCCTGTATTTCAGCAAATACTGAACGTGTCCAGGATCAGGGTCATATATTCACTGTTCTGACAATTACATCATGATTTGGCTGGTTCCATTTAAAGTGTATTATGTCTATGTAAAGCTTTATTTATTCCAATTTTTCTGGTCAAATGACACACCAATCTATCTAGATGTACAGGATACTGGATAACAGGATAATGGCCTTAAAGGATTACACCAGTGTTCCAATTTTAAAACATTGTGTTTATGTGTTTAGGAATCCTTTATGTAACTATGTGATTCTCCTTGTAAAAACTCCTTGTACACATCTGTAAAAACTCATTTACATTGACATTTTTGCCAAAATTCAGATGGACAGTAATTTATGTTTCTTATACTTTATGCACTTGTGTGAGCTTTAATGCTGAAAGCTTTTAGTGCTTCAAAATGTAGCAAACCTTTGATATCCCACAAAATTCCATTTAACCGTCACTCCATCCCAGCACATCCCACCTGCAGTATAATCTGCCAGGGAGAAAGGCAAAGGTCTAACATGTAACAGCCAGTATGGAGGCACAATAATAATAATAATAATAATAATAATAATAATAATAATAATAACAATTACATCAAGTGTCTAAAATGCCATATTTGTGTAGGGATGCACAGAAGGACAATGGCATAATCACATCAGTGAAATATTCTGTAATTTATGAAAAAAAAATTTAAAACATCTTTTGGCGAGCAGAAAATAGTAATGTGTTATAATGAATGATTATTAGCTTGGAAAGCAGATTCACTATGAAACAAAAGATGTTTGTGTAAAAAAAAAACCTAAAAATACAAACTGATATGACAGGCTTTTTTCACATTTATACAGAGGGAGACACAGAGAAAGAGAGAGAGAGAGACAGAGACAGAGAGAGAGAGAGAGAGAGAGAGAGAGAGGGAGAGAGAGAGAGAGAGAGAGATGATTTAAGATTTGATCTGCTATTATTTTACATAGAACACTGTAATAAATTGCTGGGCCCCCAAGCAGTGATCTGCACGACCCACGGTAAAGCTCACTTCACACTGCATTCATAGCCATTATGAGGTTGTTTGGAAAATCAGAGAAATATTGTTGTCTTGCATTGATTGTGCTGATTTAGATCAATGCTATTATTGAAAAGCAGAGAATGTTTTTTGAAAACAGCAATTCATAGACTGTTTTATAGAATAGTGAAAAAGCCTTTAACCTATTGAACAGTTGAATGGTTAACAATTTAAATAACAAAACACATGAAAATGTTCTAATTACTGGTGAGAAACAGGCTACAGCAGATATGAGGACAGCAAAAGTTAAGCAATGCAATGACATAACGACATGCTAAAGATCTAGCAGTAGTGAGAGAATGATTATTCAGTTTTTGTGACTGCTTTAAAACGACTCTATAATACACTGTAGTGAATGCCATACTTCTGAAACTTCAGTTTTTGCCTTAATAGATGCTTAAATGACACTGCATTTTTTCAGGAATTTTCATATTCACACTGAAATAGTCGTTTCTGATTTTTTTTGCTTGACTAATATAATCAGTCTTAACTATATCTTACTATGTATCAGTTGGCATAGTTTTGTAAATAAATGTGTGGATTGAAAAGCTTATATAACTATTAAAATTATGTTAAACAAAACAATTAGTGCCATTTTTATTTATATTGGGACTACAGACCTATATCACTCATTGTGCTATAAATTAGATCATATCATAGGGTATGATCCAGCTTGGCTCTTAAATTGCATATCATGTACATTTTTGAGAAGTGATAAAGATCTAGTTCAGATGAATGTGGCTGTGTACGGTCCTTCACGAAGGGCTGTTTAGGTACTCATTCCGTTTTACATGACAGTAACATTTGGGTCAAAATGTATAGTGTTCACATGTACAATTGAGGCTACAGTAATAGAGCCCACATCTAATGGTTAAAAGATTAAATGGTTTTAAAAAGGAGAAGTAACTCTTTGATATGTTAATTTTAGAATACATTTTAGGGCAGGTATGATGTTTTTATTTAAATGACTGTGGCTGAACCTGAGAAGAACAGATGTGATACAACAGGAATGTTTAAACCTAAAACTTGTACTAAAAATTGTACAATGACTGAATAAAATGTATGTCCAGTATTTGAGGCTTTACTGTTACCTGCTGGCATTTTTTCCTCATGACTGGACTTTCTATTTTATTTTCAGCTGTATATAAACTCATCCATTTGCACGTGTAAGAAAATGAACAAACTGAAAAGAAACTCATAAAGAAAAAACACAGCTTTCTTCACTCTCGGCTGTGCCAATAGTAGTTAGCCCCAAAGGGCATACAAACGGATGGAAACGAAAACGTACTAAGAAACATACAGTTGCACACACACACACACACACACACACACACACACACACACACATACACAAACACAAAGGAGGCTAACACAGACAGAAAATTACAGTGAGGGTGACCAGTCTCAGGCATACCAATATTATTGATTAAAAACAGCAGGGGGTCCAGGGGCTGAAAGCCTGAGATATTCCCTACCCCAGCATAAAGTCACATACACACACACACACATGGACACACAAAATCCTATTACCGGGGCTGTTAAAACACCTTTCAGAATTGGCCTGCAGGTCTTTGATAGAAATTATGCTGGAATGTTTATTTACCCTGAATTTTAATTTTCTGTCTCATTGCCTTTGGTTATTTGGTCTGTGTTATCGTGTTTGCTTCAAACTAATTGTTAAATGGGCACCTTCACTTTCATATTGGTAATTACTTTAGGTAACACTGGTGGAAGTGGGAGAGTGAGAGATGATCTGGGAATATACTTAATCAAGTAAAACGCATGAGCAACATTTTAGGCAAAGGAAGATGATCTCTTGAGTTGTTTAGCACAAGTAATATCAGCTTAGGTGCACGGAAGAAAATTGGTCCTCGTAGTACTACCCTACCTTCATATTGCCACTTAAATCACTAGTGCACCACAAGTGACCACATGGATGAGCCAATTCTGGCTCAAAGATATAAAAATGATTACTATGATAGTGATCGCGGATCATCACATAACCCAGTAGTGCGCAAAAATGAAGCACCTGAGGTGCACATGTGCATCACTTCAAATACAAGTGGAGAATGATTGTTTCAGGTTGAGGATATTTCAGACAACTGAATGAATATACAGCAAAAGCACTCACTGTCAAACACCAATGCATATAAATGATTTGAATATATGTTGCAAATACTGTGTTTTTTTTCTAGAAGTGAAACCTGAGATCAACTGCTGCTCCAGTCTGCTGGTTCAACTACTCATCAGCTGGCAAAAAAACATTAAAGTGCTATAAATGTAGCATATCAACATAAACATACATCACTGCCAGCTAGTATTCTTTAAACACGGGTTGTGTTAAGCAGTTTGTTAAATCTGTGGTACGTTCTGCACTGTATAAACTGAATTTCATGCAAGGCAAAGCAGTTTTTGAAATGGTATAATCCTTCCATGTTTGTGAATGAAGTTAAAGCTACAAGTGTGCCCGTTTGTTTACAGCCAAGCCATTTAAAACATTTTCAACTTCGAAAATGTGTGTATGTGTCATCACATATTCATGCCACATTCTCTGTGTGTGAGTGTATGTATGAGAGAGGATGGGGGGAGGGTAGATAGAGCTCCTGGAGGGCTGGCTGGCTAGCTCACTTTGAGGCTCTCGCTTAGCCCAGCAGAAAACAGCAGGGAGTCCTCTACAAAACCTAGGAACAAATGTCACCAGACACCCCCCCATCACCACCACCACCACCACAACCACCAGCCTACCCATCCTCCCCTGCTCCCTCTCTCTCTTTCTGTTTCCCTTACACACACACACACACACACACATACACACAACTGGCCTTCACAAAGAGTCTTATCAGGGGCCGGAGACCAGACAGTAACAGAGGTAGCACAGCCAGCAGGAAAAACAAATGAGATCGAGGAGAGCATGTGTATTTCTTAGCAGCTGTCAAGTAGATAAGTGTGAGATTAAAAAATAATTTAAAGGCGATAAGAGATGATGCAGTTGCTGTGTTTATCTAGAAATGTGCTCCACTCTCTCTCCTATAGCCTTCTTGTTATCTCAAAACAAGATGGTGGCAACAGGTAGAGAAGGCTGTCTGGCAAAGCTGTTCTCGGTGTGAGATTGTTCAAAATAACCACCGCCACTGGGAAAAATGGATTGAGGGATAGTGATGGTCTTGTTTTTCACTCTCTGTAACTCTCTTTTTATGTCAGCAGTGGAAAAAAAATGAGCAGCTCTCTTCAGCGAGAAGCCAATTAAGTTTTTCTGCGTGAGAGTATCTTAATCAGTAGCATAATTGGGAGCCCCCTGCTGAGACTGCGGCTGGGGACAGCACAAGGTCCAAACCAACACATATACAGCCATATTGAGCTTCAAACCCCTCATGTCCCAGTAAAAAAAAAAGAAAAAAACACAGAACTTTATAAACAATTAACTCACTGCTTGGCTAAACCAACAGTGAGAGTCAGAAAACTTGGCATCATTAAAATGTGTAAGGGCTAAGTAATGAGCTGCATGGAGAAGGGCTGGTTATTTTTAGGGGTATTTCTTTAACTGTAGTGGTACAATTCCAAATGGCATCCTTATCATTGCCATTAATTTTGTGATTTAATGATGGACAGTTTTGGATGAGAATGAGTCATGGAGGTTTAACTGTATCCCTGTGAGCATTTTAAGCCATTATATCCACCTGTGTCTGAGGGAGACCACATTTTGTTAATCCTTCTTGAAGCGACTTTCCCTTGTTTGAAATGGTCTGTCATAAAAGTACTTCACTCAAAACCTGTAATTTTGATCTTTGCATTTGTTTAATTTATTGTCATTTTGCCTTTGGCAAAGCATATTGGTTTTACTTTTAAATGTATATATTATGTTACTATTAAATATAATATAGTATCATAAAATCATATTCATAGATATTTGCTTACAAATTGCTGTAGATGCATGACAAATATTAAATATCAGCATCAGCTCATTATTCTGACTTTGGTGTATTCCCAAATTAAACAGTCATGGACTTCAGAAGATTTCCACGATAGCCCAGGAAGTTTATTAATTACGTTTCTGTTACTGAAAGAATGGACAGATGCTAATTCAAGGGATTTTTTTTACAGCTACATAAACAACTATAGAGATTAAAATGATCATTCCCAATATTTTCTCCATTGAAGCCATATTGAATACCCACAGCTCAAAAGTAAGATTTTCTTACAAGGCGATCACCAAAAAAGACAAAAATACAATTTAACTCTGGACATGTATTCAAAAATGCATCATTTTGTACAGTCCTCAAAGTACTACATTACATTCACTGATGGGTTATATAATAAACAAAGGCATAATATACAAAATGGTTGGGACAGTGGAACTTAAAATGGGGTAAACTTTGTTTCATGCAGGCAAAGAAGGTACACAATTGCATTTTTGGGACTTGAATACTTGTTCTATAAATTCACAACTATCACAGACAAAACAATTAATCAGTTGTTAAAACAATTAATCTTGTTTGTACTGATAATCCAAGTACAAAAGCACATTTATTCAAATGTTCAATTAAGCTAAGTTTTGAAATGCCCGTAGATATGAAGACTCTTAGTTTTGATGTAAAGTGGCATAACAGTATCTGTAAAGACCTCAGTAAATTCCCTCATGTCTGGCTTGTCAGTGTAAAGTCTCTGACAGCCACCTGGCATTGTTTTGAAGATAAATTCATAATGTTGCATATGCTACATATGAAATGTACTTTCATGCTTTGCAAGTAGTCTTATTTATGCACATATTATAGTAAAACATTTTATAAAAAAACTTAACATTTTGTAAAACAAAAAAGTGCTTTTACATAAGATTAGCAACTAGAATTGCTACAAAAGTATCGACAGCAGCATCAATAGCGGTTTACAGCAGGCTAAAGGAGTGAAAGTTTTAGGGCCTCTTCCCCCTCCCCTCTCTTGCGGGAGCTCTTGAACTCTTTTTAAGTCGGCCACCACACCATGTCTAATGGCCCCCGCTGAGTCCGCAGACTTGCTCCCACCGCTTCCCGGCATCAAGCCCATCGTCCCCAAATCAAACCATAGAAAATTGGACTTAAAATATCAGGGAGCGGCCCCCAAAAACCCAAAAGCTGCATCTGTCGCCGGCATACATGAAAGTTGAGCTCACAAGGGATAGCATTCACATCAGTGTTCACTCGCTGTATTTCATGTAAAAAACAGCAACGTTTCTTTGGGTTCTGTTTGTTTCTTTATAGATGTTCATTATTTGAAGACCATCACATGGAATACGATGGGAAAGGAGCAGTACAGGTCTACAAACACCCTGCTAACAGTAAGTTGGTGTGACATGCTAAAGGTCCTTAGCAGCCTAAAAGAGGTGAGCAACCATATTCATTACATTACTGACCTATAAATAGGGCATATTTGCACTGTTGAGGAATGTTGTCTAGTATATTATTGCAAGCTAATATGTACAGTTGTATGTTGCTCTTTAAAAATGGGTGGATTCTTAGTTAGTCCATTAGACATATGTGAGACTGATGTAATACTATTTAGCATTGTTTCCAGGTACTGTTGGTGCACGTCAAAGCATGTGAATTTGGCATTCTCCACTCAGTACCTTTTTCATATGTTGCTAGCTGTATTGAAGCAGAGGTGTCAAACAGCCAACATTTGCAATTCTAACCAGAGCACAGCGTCAAATTCTGTAATTACAGAAGTGCAAGCATTTTTCTGAGCAGTCAGTCCCTCAGTGTGAGTGCACGTGTGCGACACCTCATATAGGTGGAATTGTAGTGAGGACTGTGGAGAGAACAATGCGGCTGGTTCAGACAGGGCTGCCTCCACTCAAAACACACACACACACACACACTTTCACACTCCATCTTCACACACACATACCCACAAACATGAGAAAACACACTGAAGAGTGAGAAACCGTCAGTCAATGTATGCTCTTTGCACTCTGTCAGTCTCCCTGAAAAATGCATGCGATACTCAGCTAAAAAATTCAGGAAATCCAGTCTTGATGCTATTGGGCAAGTTAATGATGTTGCAGATGCGGCAAAGTTAGCAGATCAGCTAAGTCTGGCTGAGAGAATGAAGAAAAGACTATGTGTATCGAGGGGGAGGGGGGAACGAGTGTAAGCCATTTCTGTCTCTGCCTGCAAAGAACGGGGGTCGATCACCATGTATTGTTCGATCAGCTCGAGCTTCTTTTTTTCCCTAAGACAGAAAGGGGAGCTGCCAGACAGACAACACAGAAACACAGACAGAAGAACAGACAGACAAGCAGGTGACAGAAGTATAGTGAAGACCATTTGACCCTTGCAAATCTAAAAAGCATCTTTAATTTTCAATAATAAAGAGGCACAGTTCTGTGCAGCTATACATGAGAAGTCAAATGGGTGAGAGATTTAAGCTGAAGCGGCAGAGCACCAAGAATAAGGCTATATCTCGTATAAACAAATAATTAATTCTAAAAATGAATCTGGAAATGCTGCTGAAAGATGGTAATTATCCTAAATATTGAGCAAAAGGGAGGAGGAGAAATGGGGGGTTTCACATTTTTTATACAATCATAAAAGAAAGGGGTGGGTGGGGGGGTTATGCCATACAAAGAGAAGGTTTTTCATTGTGTGAAAATATAAACACAGATGAGCTGTGTCTTTGATTTGTTCATGCTTTTCACTCCGCACAGCAGGGATGTTCAGGAGGACGTGCCCTCTTTGCATTCGATGTAAATAGGGACCGTGGACGCTGTGTGATGAGATTATATTCCTCCCGTCCCTGCTCTTTCTCTCTTTTTCCCTTTCTCGCTCTTTCTCACACCCTCCCTCAAAAAAGCAAATTTTTTCACCACCATTATAGTCTTTTTGCTTGCTTTGATTCGCCTTTTTTCAGTTCCAGCGCATGGCAAGTGTTTTCCTGGATTGAATAGATGTGTAATGTGTGTTGGATGTTACAGCGTTGATGAAGGATACTTATTGTTTTTAGACAATCTAAGTGCCTGCCAGTCAGTGTTTGCCTACCAGCTTAACATATTATAGTGTATGCAACACAGCACCAACTTAAAATTTAGAGGCAATTCAATTAACAGTAACTACCAGCTTATCATTTAATAATACAAGCAGAACAGTGACAGACTAAAACTCTGAGACAATAATTTTGATACCCCATGTTTTTGTCTCTTAATGCATATTTCCATAAAGGGTCAATCTAACAATCCTTCAATGTCTCTAAACAAGGAATAGGGCTGCGTGCATACAGCGATTTAAATGGTTTATAACAGATACAACTGAATAATTTGTGCCGCTTCTTTTGGGTAACAGTGAGCTATCTTTTTTTTGCTGAAATAACTATGTATTTACAATTAATACTGTGCAACTGTGCCTTTAAATGTATTGTAATACATTATCTTATGTCAAAAACAACAATTCATTACATGTATCCAGTTTTGATTAGGCAAATGAAGCCTGTCAGATTGCAACTGAAATTTTGTATTAAAACAGTGTGAATGTAAATGTCAACAGTTAGGTGAAAGTGAATCTTATTTGTTTTTAAATAACCTATGGCTCGCTGAACTTCACAGTTAATATAGTTCATGTGTCTTAAATATAACACTCCATAAACTGAAAGGCCCAGCTTTATCTCACATTAGTTTTGTATCTGTCCTTACATTGCCAGACTTGTAATTGCAAATCTCCCTTTTTCTCCCTTTATTTAACATATATTTAACATATTGTAATAATAATAACAATGATAAAAATAATAACAATAACAACAACAATAATAATAACAACAACAAAAAACAATAGTAATAATAATATAATGAAAATAATAAGTGTCATTTAAGGTTGATTTCTGTATAAAATATATATATATAATATTTTTTTTACACTGTGGACAAACTGTATTTTACAAAAATATTATTTGTGTTATGTTTTAAATATTATTTCAGTAACTTTAAAATATCTGATGCTTTTCATGGATTAAAATTATTTTACAAACTAAAAGAAAAAATACAACCATATTTCCAAATAATTTTGCCATTTTACCAAATATAGAATATCAGACTAACTGGCCTATTTGTAAGTGTTCTAATGTTGCCTTTAAGAGGTGTTTTCTCTTTTTGGAGTGACAATGCACAGCGCTGCATTGAGATGGGAAGCCCAAACTTTTATTCGGTATTAGGGATTTCTATGGCATCAATTGGGATAACAGCAGAGCCGATGAATGTGGAGGGGGTGGCTGACCACCTCTTTAATCTGTGTTTTTGAACCCTACAATGAAATGGAACACAAAAGGGGCTGACCTGCGGTCGGATATTGTTGCCTGTGCAGCCTTACAAAGCAGGGAAACTTTGAAGAGAATTTTGAGCAGAGGTGCTCAAAAGAGGGTTTTGTATTTGTTTATGTGAGTGAGATTACGCTTCAGTGTCTGAGAATGGCTGGGCTTAAATAGCAAAGCCTTATGTATGCTGAAAAGGTTGCAGAACATGGCAATAGAATCTATTCTGTAGAAAGCCTATTTCTATTTTCTGTTTTATTATTTTTCAAAATTAGATCTTTATTTATTATTCAAAATACCTAAAATTACTTACATGGTCATTTTTGTATTATTGTATTTATGTTCATATTAATATGCCTGTCTATTTCTTTTCTTTCTAATAAAAATGGCTTTTCTTTATAAGCAATAGCTGAGTGAAGCTATGAGTTCCTTAATATTGTTTTGTTTTTCATAAAATTGTATTTACCACCATTTGTATACATCAAGACAAGCCATAGTTATTGGTATGGAATTCACAGAACAAAAAATTGTGCCTTTTTTGTTTTTGTGTCACAATGAAATATGCTCACACAGATAAATATGGGCATTTGATTGAAAGATTTTTGTTGGCTGTGTGAGTGTGTGTATATATAACTTCATATGCATTTTAAACATGAAAATAACTGTGTTTTGTTATGAAGTTTGTGTAATATGTGTAACACGTTTAAAGTATCATGTGCTTGTATAGTCAGGCCACAATGAATTGTGCAAAAACACAGCCCAAGCTGAATTATTCTATATGTATTCATGCTGTGATTCCCCTTTATTACTTCACTCACTCAACCAACTCAATGCTCCTCAACTGAGCAATTATTTTACACAATTTGCACATGAACATGTCAAATTCCTCCACCCATGAAAATTGTTATTTTAGAGTTTCACTGTTTTATGTTGATGTGTATTATAACAATTCTTCATTTTCACTTGTTCACTTGAACTGCTATGTTCATGCTACAACAGAAGAGGCATAAAACAACACCAACAACTGCAGCATTTTTATTATTTTTAATACCTCAATAGGTTGCTTCTGCGTGATGTGGGAAACAATGCACTGCTGTCAGAAAGATCAGTCGCTTGTCTATAGTTTGCTGGAACATCAAACAGACCATATTAGTGACATCTATTTATCAGCAGTGTCATGTATTGTATTAATGCACTAACATAACCAATCTTTTCATCCCACCCATCCCTAGTACAGGAAGGACAGATCTAAGTGCCAGTCTATGCCATATGTTGGCACAGTGGATCCCTGAAGAGTCTGGGTCTGGCCCAACATTATTGTGGAAGGTAGGATGTGGGTTCGGGACCTTTTGCTAAGTTGGGGTCAGGGTACACAATCGTGTGAGCACACAAGTGGGTTTTAGCTCGCCCCCTCCTTTCACGCGCTGAGAAAGGTGCCCCTCCTCTCTGTACACTGCATCAATTCCACTGGCTTCCCAAGGGAAAAGTCTGCTTTTCTCACAAAAAAACACCACCAGCACCTCACTCTCCATCTCTCTTGCTCAAACACAAGCAAGGAGCTCGATGCATCCCATTGCAGCCTTGTGGGATGTGACCTTGGTTCTCCTTTGGGTAAACTAGCACTCCTGGCTATGCGCAAGACCTGTGCCTTCTAAACTCATCCTGAGCCTATTGGGAGAAAGTGGGCGATGCATATGTAATCCTGGTTTGTGCATGTGTTTGTGTGTGTGTGTGTGTGTGTGTGTGTGTTTATATGAGTATTTGCACTTTTTTTCTTAATTCATGTCCTGAAATTTCCAACTATGCTATAATGGGAACGGAGCTTTCACAAATATTTAAATTACTTTTGGACCCCTCAAAATCATCTTACAATAACCAATAAAATAATGTCTGATCTGCAGGTGAACATTATGCACAAGAAAACATACTGTATAAGGATTATGAATAGGTATCAGAACAAAATTACTATCTGGTAAACAGGATAGAGAACTCATGAACTATTAATGGGCTTTTGTAAATAAGCATTTTTTTCCAATTCTGAAATTCTGTGCTTTTTTTTCCTGTCTATGCTCCCGGACACTTCATCAGTCTTAATATTATGGATATGCGCAGGCCATACATCATTCTGATGTTAATAACCAAACACAGTTAATGATTCATTGATGATTATGAAGCATTTAATGAGTAAGTGCCCTTCAATTGTAACTGCATGACTATTTTCACAATAAAACAGAAAGAAAACAAATTAGCAATGCGTGTCATTAGTTGTGTTGATTGTATGGTGGCTGTCACTGCATAATTTGCATTTGTTTATTTTGCTATTACAGTACACCGAGGGATAAAATTGCTTGTCACTTTATTATTAATGCTTAATGCATTTCTGGTGTCATACTCAACTACAAAGAAGGGGAACTATCATATAAAACACAGAGAAAAGCACAACGACAATATTACGCATTGTTTATGTTTAACAGTAAATATTCCAAAGCAATGAACATTAACTGTGAAGCTTTCGTGCGAGCAACGTCTTCATTGCTGATAATGAGAATTCTATCTTATATGGAATAGAACGCCACATTATCCAAACTAAAAGTGTGTCTACAATTATAAATAGCAGCACTTAGTATGGATCTAGAATTATTTCTTTATTTCAAAAAAGTCAGATGAATCACAAGAGTTAATATTTTTTAACTATCTGGGAAACACTGAGGCTCACCTAAAGGAAATACCCTTGTGCTATATGCATTACTGTAAATAGTTGCTTGCATAAAAAACTATGCAGAGCTATACATAAAGTAAAATCTGTTAAAAAATGATGTTGATGAGGTCAGAGGTCAGAAGTCGTGCTGGGTAAAAAATTAAAAATCAGTGAGTAAGACCACAAAATTGTTGTCATTACCTCAGCCCCAATTATGCATTCAGGTGAGTTACATATGAGATTCGGTTTATGTTTTATTATTTTTTTTTTTTATTTTTTTTTTTTTTTGCTTTTTTGTTTCTAAATTCCACAGCACAGTGGAGTCATAACAAACTAAACAAAAAAAACCCCAATGCTTTATAAGCATCTACCATAAAGTATGGTTAGACCATGGACACTGGAACCTTTATAGCAGGGGGGCAGCTCCCCCCTCTTTTCAAAAGCGTTTGTTTCATTCCCCCCACTTTTCCCCTCCCCGACTACAGCCAAGACTTGTAGAGTCTCAAGAGTGTAATGCTTAAAGTAAATATTTACTTTAATTGCAATAAATTATATCACAAAAGTTTTCTGAGCTTACCGTGAGATGCTCAGTACTTAAAGAACTGTATGTTTCATTACAAACAGAGCATAAGTAGGTCTATTTAATATGCTTAATTAAACTATGAAACTCAATAAATATAATTAGTACTGTCAGCATTGTTTAAATGTGGCTCTACTTCTCTGTTCCAACTTACCACACTTCTTTAGGTATCGTGATAATTTTTTTTTCCATATCGCCCACCTCTGGTATCTTGCAATTGGATTTTATTTAACTTGATAAAGTTATTTATTATGTAATATTTAATAATGCTGATAGAACCATGATTCATGATTATTGGAATGACTTAAAGACCAACAAAAAAATCATGAAAACACATTATCTGGAATCAATCAAGTAAATGTGCTTAATAAAATAAATTCTGGTTTAAGTTTGTGTGACTTGAGATTAAGACTTATTCAAGTAAAAAAAAATTTTGCATGATTTTTTAAAATAACGTATTGAAATTTACACTGTGTAGCTTGGGCTGTTTTATTCTGTTTTCTTCTCTTAAAGTCAAATCTATGTAAAACCTTACACAGAATCTAAACGTACTCAGATACAAATGCTTTTTAAACAATATGATGCAGTGAGCAAATTAAATTAATTCCCATTATTAAGGCTTCTGGATATGCACAGTTATAAAACTAAAAACAAACCTGACAACAGCAAGCTTGGCAACAGGGATGCTGAATTATTATTGGCATTGTATCATGGACAGTGCCAGCATCAAGGGGGGGCATTTGAAGACATTGCCCCCTCTAGCGAGTTGCCATGCCCCCCCCCCACACACTCTAGTGTCGCTCATATGAATATAGTTCACGATCGGTAGTGCTCCCCCATAGTCAGTTAGATGCCAGCCCGGTAGATCCGCTCTGACACAAGCCCTGATCATGGATATCATTCCCGTTATCTATACTGGTGTAAACAAAAAGGCCTATAGGTGCTATCCAAAAATGACTGTGCGTCATCGTTGCCTGTTTGCAACTTGATGTTCGATGTTTATTTTCTATACTGTGTTTACTGTCTGCACTATGTCACTGTCTGTACTTGTTTGCACCATTAAGTAGCCCATACAATTTTGTTGTATCTGTAGCATCCTGCTTCAGTACAATGACAATAAAGGCATATCTATCTATCTGTCTATGTATGTATCTATCTATCTATCTTTATAAACTATTTTTCATCAGCGTTTACAGAAAATGTTTTATGCTGTTGTGAAAATGATGGCAAACCAGATAACTCCACCAACCTAGCTAAGTTTAAAGGCTAACAGGAGACATGGCAACCCAGCTGAGATTCGGCTAACGGTATTTGCTATCAGGGTAATGGAACTGAAACTAATTTTAGCATTTACAGCAAACTATCTATGACAGGATGTAAGCCCATTACACATTTGAGCTAATGCACAGTGTGAGATGTTATGTGGTTAACTCCAATGATAAACATTTATGAATAAAATTCCAGTTTCTGAATAACTCCAATGTTAAATGTTTCTGTTTAAATGCCAATTTCTAGTTAACTCCAGTGTTAAATGTTTTTGGTTAAATTCCAGTTTCTGTTTATCTCCAGTGTTCAATGTTTCTGGTTAACTCCAGTGTTAAATGTTTCTGGTTAACTCCAATGTCCTGTTTTAAGCAGTGTGAGGCATTTCTTGATGTGGAAAATGATAGAATGCAAAAAAGTCCCTTACCACTCCCAACAGCAAACAGCTCTCCCAACACTGTCATGATTTACCTGTTTATAATAATGATAATAATAATAATAATTGAAGGTGTGTTTTAACTGGTGTCAGGCTGCAGGAGCTCTGTTCCTCTCACGAACTCTCTAACGGTCGTGGAACTTGACGAATAGGTGCGTCCGTGAGCCACACTGCGCCCCATGTATTCTTACGCAGCTGTAAAAGAGAAACTAGGTCAGTTTAGGGGTATTTTTACAGCCCGGTGCCTGTATAAGAAATTACATCACACACAAAACACCGTTACTTTTTGGTTATATGTGAATATTTAACCTTTTGGGGATTTTCCCCTCGTTTAAATCTCATGCGGGTGGGATCTACTTTGAGCAAGGCGCCAGGATACAGTGGCCGCAGGAGTTTTTATAATGGCTTTGCTCTAATGGTTTGACGCCATCTTACTTTGCTCCTGGAGGAGAAAGGGAGGAGAGCACCCACTCGCCCCACCGATCCACCGAGGAGGTGGAGTGTACTGCGGGTGAATTTTGCACATTTTGTGTACGGATTGTCTACCAAATTGTTGACTTTACAGTGCAGTTCGATAAAGGAGTATCCAGGCGTCTCTCAAAGGTAGGTGTCGTGTCCAGATGTGGAGTGTGTGTGTGAGATTTTCTAGTCGTTTTTCTCACGGTTAGGTAGGGAAGCCTGATGTCCGTGTCCTGTGTGTATTGCTGCACCAGTTTGAATACACGTTGGCTGGACCGAAACTTGAGCTTTTGCTGTACACCTTGCATATCTCTTTCGACATACAAGAAACATTAAGTCCAAGTTTGGATACTTCGTTGCTTTGGTCAGACACCTAACGTAGCTTCTTCAAGCTGTATTTTTGTAGAAAAGTCAACATGAGCTGCTGCTAGCAGAGAGCTACGCTACATACACAAATGCAGAGTGGCTTTGTGGCTCAACGCACTCATTTAACATTTTCTTGTCGAAAGATCCTAAAAACTGGCTTTATTGGTGTTCAAGGTGGCTTTGGGGACTCAAAAATTAGGTTGTATTCGTGTTAGCTACGTTAGCTGGGCAAGTTCTTGCTATTTTCATGGACTTTTCTGAGCCAGTGTGCATTTCAGAACAGGATGTCCAGTTGTTTATTTTTCCCAACTATAGTTGCACATTTATAACTTGACTGGGTGATTAGAAACAACAGCTGGCTTGGAGTCTCTGTGTTTGAACGTTTTTTTGTGTTAAACACGTCAGTTTCGCGTCCCGGGTGCTGTATTTGAATTAACAGCTGATGCTACTTTTAACTTAAATCTTGTAGCACAGTTGTGTCGAGACTTGCCTGAAATGTAGGTGTCTTGCGTGGGGAAATGTAACGTTATGGTGTGAATATAACCATGTTTTTGTTGCACAGTCTCGGTCAGAATACAAAGGCTTTTTAAAGTGTAGTTTGGCCGTCGTGGGTTGAGAGGAAGTCGAGGAGGAGCCTGAGTGAAACCTGACTCTGGCTGCGCAGGGAGTCGATGTTGTGATGAGGGTCTAACTGGTGGGGGTTGGTGGGGTCTCTGCTGAAACCTGCACTCTGGTTTGATTTGCAGTTGTTTCAGCCAGCAGTGAGCCGACCTTTTGCTGGGAAATACCTCTCCCCTGCATCATCTCTACGGGCTTTTTTGACTTTTTCAGTCACGGTTAGTCCGAAAAATGTCAACCTGCTAGTGGGTGTTAGTGGAGCACTTGAGTAAGTCTCTTGCTTTTTCGGGTTTTTCATCAGTGATTTCAGTGTTGGTCTGTGATGCAACACATTAAGTCGCAACAACGGGCTTTAAATGATGCATTTATTGAGCTGCCTGTTTTTTGGTCGCTCGAATAGATTTTTCTTATATCTGAGCTCATTTTAACTCGTAGTTAGAGCTGAACACCCCCTGATTATGCCTTATATGTGTGTATGTATGTGTGTGTGTATATGTGTTTTTATATATATATATATATATATATATATATATATATATATATATAATTTGTGCGTATGTGCGTATATAAATAAATTTATTTGTGTAGTGTCCTTTTTATATTATACTGTTGTGTTGCATAGTTTATTATTGGTTATGCTGCGAAGTTGTACTGTCAACTTTGGTATTGTAACAATGCAAATTTCCCTCTAGTGGGACTAAGAAAGTTATTTTATCTTGCTATTAATTTTGTTGCATTCTCTTTGCCTTTAGACTCACGTTTTACCCACCAGGCTACTGCGTCCTCCTTTTGGTTATAAAAAAATTACTGAATTTTAAGCGCAGTTAATCTACAGAAAACTCCATAAATGGTTATACCAATTGACCGCATTGGTTTCTTACAAAAGCAGGCACAGTTGGTGTAGCTCAGGCGCTGAAACCTAGATGCTACCTCATTTAAAGGCCTCTCTAGAGGCTGACTGCATTTTTCGCCTGAGAACGTCAGTCATTATTTTGCACTTTACCTAATACTGACCATCATGCAGTTTTAAACAAAGTATGGGTAAGGCCCACAGTCCTTCTTTTGACCATGGAGAGCTAAGGTTTTGCACGGATTAGTTTTCCTGTGTTCAACCACTCCAGGCAGTGATATTTAACCAGTGAGGTGGAAGAACATTCAACAGAGAGAGTACAAAACTATACTTAAATAGTAAGTATGTTGGTTTTGTAGCTCTTTAAGGCTGGTGTGTTTGTGTGGGTGCATGTTTTGAGTGCCAGGCTGTTGATGTACTGTTAGACATTCTGCACCTCATCAGTTTCTGTTCCTGAGTGGGAGCATAAATTTAAATGTCTGAAGTTTGTAGTGTGAAATTTTCATTTAGAATCCAATTCCCCCCTTCCCACCCTTTTTGACTACATAGATGTGGTTGTGGTGTTGGCCTGCTTGACGTAATCTGGTTATCACTGACCTGTGTGAACTGTTCTGCAGTTTGGCATCGACCGAGGAACTGCCCACCACTGCAGTGAGGATTTCAGGCCTTTTGTTTTCAGACATCCTCCTGAGCTGAAGTTTGTCTTGGAATGCTGTCTCCAGTGCTCCAGTGTTCTGCTGGTATTGTGGATGCCTTGCGCTAGTTTGAGGTTTTTAGTGGGAGCAGTGAGTCCTCCTTGTTGAATACATTTACAGGTTGCCACAGTTGTGCATTTGCCTTTGTTTTCTTTTCTGGGTTTCACATTAGTGACCACCTCTGTAGTCAGCCAAAAGCAAGAGTGGATGCAGGCTGATAGAGCTGTGGTAGTTTATCATTAAACTATTTAGCAATGAGAAGATTGGAAGATTTTTTTGGTCTATAGATAGCTGCAAGGGAACAGATCTGGTACAGTTTTTTCATTTTTTCGTTTTCATTAGCTGCTTGCACTAATCAGGCCGAGTTTCCCAAAAGCTGTATTGTAATATTATATTGAAGGACTGTGTGTTCAGTGAGATGCTCACTCTGTCATTTATTAATGATCTTTGTGCTAAAATGCTTTTGGGGGAACCCAATCCAGGTTAAATAAAAAAGGAAAATCTGCCTTTAAGAATGTTTTTGCTGGCCCAAAATAATTTGTACCAATTAAGAAATGACTATTCTATGTTTCACTTGTTTTGGAATCTGAACACTGGTTAGTAGTTGTAAGATTTTGCAGGCTGTAACAGATTGCGTGTGAGTGAGAGCAGTTATGCCACATAATGGAAAAAGCTTCTGTGCTGCTGGCTTTTTCTCCACAATTTATTCCAGATGCTGGAACCCGCAGGCCGAGCCACTTACTGACTGCCATGGCCTCTTGGCAGCCTCAGAGACGCACAGCAGTGCTGTTATACTCAACGAACAAAGTACACATGCTCTGCAGTCTAAAAATAGAGTTCCATGAAGAAAATTTTAAAAAAGGTCATCATTAGTGTAGTACTGTGTTTCTGAGGAGTAGCTTCAGTGTTCCTGCTTCAGCGTTGTGGAAATTGTTTGTTAGTGTGTTGGTTAGTAGCTCTTCAGGTTTGGGCCTCTTTTTTTCTGGCATTTTGTTTCTTGTATATAAACTGATGGGCTGTCTGGACATTTTTCAAATGGGTCAAACAGTAAATATTCTAACATAACAGGTTATAAGGCTTTCATACAACTGTACAGCATATTTCTAATTTGGGCTGTGCTATTTATGGGCTTCTGCTGTGCCTCTGAGATAATAATAGGCACTTTATGCTCTGAAAGAGCCAAGTATTAAACCTTTTTGTAGCCTTATACTTTTAATGCTTTGAACATAGACTTTGCGAAGTAGGGTGCATGGGAAATGTACATAGACATTGGTGCAATTGTCTGTTTTAGGTGTCCTGCAACAAACCTTATTAACTTGATCAAATTATATCCTAGAAATTGGATGCTAAGTATAGTCTCAGTGGAACTGCCTTTTGCCTGATTTTTTTTTTCTACCATAGTTATGAGACTTTAACATTTCTCAAGATATCTAACAGCACACAGTTAGTCTTCTTGGGAATGTGAGTATATTTAGGCTTGCTCATTGATTTGGAAAGGGGTGTTTCACATTTGCATAGAGAAGGTAGACTTGGAGCTTATGTTATGGTAATTGTAATTGTGTAGTGTTGGAGGAGGGGACAAATTGGGCCCCCATGGAGTAAGCAACTGAATGTCATTGTGTTTTAGCACGTTTTAACTGCTGTTTATGGGCAATAGTCTGGTTAATGGCTAGAACACATTTACACTGTTTGAGAATGGTAGGAATATAACACGATGACTGCTGCATAAATGCTTAGTGAAAGTTGTAATGTGGTCTTTTACAACATTTACAAGGAAGACCGTACACTGTATCTACAAGCTGTGCAGAGGATCCTGAAATACATTTCAGATGTGTAGTTACTGATCTTCTGAAACCTTCTCCAAAGAATATGCAGACATGCTGATGGTTGCTCTGAGTTGAACTGGCAGTAATGTTCATGACACTGAGTGTAAAATGAACCATGCCTCTGTGTTTTTCAGAGAAGGAAGCTGTGCTGGCAGCAGGCTGAGCGAGGAGCATGGCCACTCAATGTAAGTTTTTGGTTTTGTATATACAGATAGCCATCCTGTGTGCTGTCCTCTTCATGGCAGAATTTTCCAAGTCACTCAAACTTTATGTAACTTTATGACATTCCTTGGTAGTACTTGTCCTTGACCCTTCTGAATTCAACAAAAAAAATTTCTAAATGATTTCAGTGCAACCTACATGAAATCCCTTTTTTCTATACTAAAACTGACTTGTAGAAAGTAAAAGGTTTCACAGTTGCCTTGGTGTTTTAAAATTTCTGTGTCTGTAGTGTCAAACAATAATGTCCAAGATGTTGTGCTTCTGTTATATATATAATATTATTTATGTACTCTCTGTAGCTTTAGTAATTCCACATGAGCAGAAATAGATTTGGTTTTTCTGTATACTATAACTAAAATTTGTTTTCTTTTTCTGCACAGCTGATCTGATGGAGCTCGACATGGCAATGGAGCCAGACCGCAAGGCTGCTGTCAGTAACTGGCAACAGCAGTCTTACCTGGATTCAGGTATCCATTCTGGGGCCACCACCACCGCACCCTCTCTCAGTGGCAAGGGAAATCCTGAGGATGAGGATGTGGACAACCAGGTGCTATATGAATGGGAGCAGGGATTCAACCAGAACTTCAGCCAGGACCAAGTGGCAGGTACGCATCTCTTTAATTGATTGAAGAATGCCGGATGAAAGTGCCTGTAATTTAATCGTCAGCCCTTTGAACTTAATGATATTACTTAAGAACAGTGGTTTAAATGTATCCTGGTTTGCTGAATTGTTGACAGTAAGATAAGTTCTACCTCTGCATTACTGGTTAATGGTTAGCCTGTAAGTTTTTAAATGTCTTATCTCCTCCCAAAAGCAGTGATTGTGTGAACTGACTGGGGTTTATTTTGTTTCCTTAGACATTGATGGTCAATATGCCATGACCAGAGCACAGAGAGTGAGGGCAGCCATGTTCCCAGAAACACTGGATGAGGGCATGCAAATTCCATCCACACAGTTTGATGGAGCTCATCCTACCAATGTGCAGCGCTTAGCTGAACCCTCACAGATGCTTAAACATGCAGTGGTCAATCTCATCAACTATCAGGATGATGCAGAACTGGCCACACGTGCTATTCCGGAGCTTACAAAGCTTCTCAACGATGAGGATCAGGTAGAGAATTTTAAAAAATGTATTTTTAAAAATTCAATACTTACACACATGCATATATATAGTGCATAACGTCTGGTGTCATAATTGGGCAGTTGTTTGTGTTTTTTTTAAATAATGATTACAATCATTTAGTATTGGTAATTCAAGTATTCGATACCCTCTGTTTGTAAACTATACCTATTGCATGTTACAGTAAGCATATGGAAATATCTGTAAGGACCAGTCTAACTTTGAGCAAGCGATGAATGTTCTTTGATTTCTTTTTGTTGTTTTTAAGGTTGTGGTAAATAAGGCAGCAGTCATGGTGCATCAGCTCTCTAAGAAAGAGGCTTCGCGCCATGCCATCATGCGCTCTCCTCAGATGGTATCAGCCATTGTGAGGACCATGCAGAACACCAATGATGTGGAGACAGCCAGATGCACAGCCGGCACCCTTCACAACCTGTCTCACCACAGAGAGGGGCTACTTGCTATCTTCAAATCAGGAGGCATTCCTGCTCTTGTCAAAATGCTGGGGTTAGTCATGAAATATTCAGATCTAGCATAATAAATGATTACAGTGTATATTGACATTAGATGTACTACATCTTAAAGGTCCTACATTTTGGAACATTTTCATGACTGAAGAAGTCAAATCTAATAAATCTTGATTGTTGCTGCAGTAGCCATACCTCGAATATATATACACTGGATTTTAATTATTTTGTTTTGGAAAAGTCAGTATTGTCTTGCTTCATGCAAGTGAAACAAATGTTCATGTTCATACTGGCAAATATTCAAATCGCAAGGGTTGAATGAAGAGAGATTACTTTGGAAAATTAATTTAAAAGCAATTTGTCTTGTCATTCTGCGGTGTCTGTCTCTTCATGGGGTTACTTGCTTGTTCTTCTGGAGAGCTGCATTTAGACTGTTCTCATGTTCTCAGCATGTAAATTATCTACATATATAAGAATTGACACTGGTCCAGATGTGGTCTTGCCAGTTCCCCCCAATCCTGTGTTTTGTCTGATTATGGGTGCTGTTTTGCAGCTCTCCAGTGGACTCAGTACTGTTCTACGCCATCACAACTCTCCATAACCTGCTGTTGCACCAGGAGGGAGCCAAGATGGCTGTGCGTCTGGCTGGAGGCTTGCAGAAGATGGTGGCCTTGTTGAACAAAACAAATGTCAAATTCCTTGCCATCACAACAGACTGCCTTCAGATCCTGGCCTATGGCAATCAAGAAAGCAAAGTAAGATGTGCAATATGCTATAAAGCATGTCATGTGAAAAGCCATGTCAAATAGCATTTAGGTCTGTCAAATGAGTGTTTTAGTCTAACTGTATTTGTCCCACCAGCTAATCATCCTTGCTAGTGGAGGACCCCAGGCTCTGGTCAACATCATGAGGACGTACACATATGAGAAACTGCTGTGGACCACTAGTCGTGTGCTTAAAGTGCTGTCTGTATGTTCCAGTAACAAGCCTGCTATTGTTGAAGCTGGTGAGTCAAGCTTTCCGACATATGTTTCCTGGCTTTGGAGTGCAGAGATTCTTCATTGATTTTTACTTCAGACCTATACATATACTTGTGTGTGTCTTATCTCTGGTAAATGAGTAATTGTCCTGCTTAAGCTTATTTTGAAGTGAATAAAGTGCAAGTAACTGACCAAGTTTGCTTGTGTATAGGTGGTATGCAGGCACTGGGTCTCCACCTCACAGATCCCAGTCAGCGACTGGTTCAGAACTGCCTGTGGACTCTCAGGAATCTTTCAGATGCTGCCACCAAACAGGTAAATACACACATTTCTTCACCTTCTTCCTCCTCTTTTACACTTTACTCTGTTCTTCCTACATGAGCGCTCTCTTTCTGTCTCCCCACTTTTTCCATGGAGAAGACGTCCTTAGCTGAAGTAGATGTTCTGCAGGTAACAGTCATTCCTGCATTTATCTGTGGAGGGGACAGGGGGCTGTCGCCAGCACCTGCCCAATTAACAGTTAGGACGTTTACCATTGAAGAGAAGCCATAAAATGAAGCATGAACAAAGCCTACATATGATTGCAATGCCACAGCGTATTACTCACCCATTGGCATGGTGGTAGAATGTTGTGGAGTAATTGTCCTTTATCTTGTGGTTGTTGTGGTAGGAATAAACTTCATGCAGCGTTTCTAAAACGTCACAAATAGCTTATTGGTATTTTGATCGTGGTTTGAGCGGTCCATAACATTTTATAAGATTTGCTTGAATTATTTTCCAGGATAACCTTTTTCTGTTCATTTCCTCCTATAGGAGGGCATGGAGGGCTTGCTTGGCACACTGGTTCAGCTCCTTGGCTCTGATGACATCAATGTAGTAACCTGTGCTGCTGGCATCCTGTCCAACCTCACCTGCAACAACTACAAGAACAAGATGATGGTGTGCCAGGTGGGCGGCATTGAGGCACTGGTACGTACAGTCCTGCGTGCCGGAGACAGAGAGGACATTACTGAGCCAGCTATCTGTGCTCTTCGCCACCTCACCTCCAGGCATCAGGATGCAGAGATGGCCCAGAATGCAGTGCGACTGCACTATGGTCTACCAGTTGTGGTCAAATTACTCCATCCACCTTCACATTGGCCTCTTATAAAGGTAGGCAAAGATCCATGGCATCTTGTTTTTTTCTACAGTACCTCTGCTGAGTCTGCTCTTCAATAGTTTAAATGGATGTGCTGATTTGATCAATGTCATAAATAGCCTTGTTCTTAGTCTCACTGTGATTTTGAGTAGGATGTAAATCTTTCTTGGAGGTTATTAAGCAATAACATTGTTCATTCTTGGTATGGCCATCAATAGAGTTTTGCTGTTGGGCCTTAAAACTAGCCTCGGTGTAGGTGTGTGTCTGGCTCTTGAGGGTTGAAGTTTTGTTTGTAGCTGCTCTTTGAATATTGGGATTTCTATTAAAATGGCTCTTTTGAAACCACTGTCTCTCCCAGGCTACAGTTGGATTGATTCGAAATCTGGCTTTGTGCCCTGCCAACCATGCACCTCTTAGGGAACAGGGTGCTATCCCTAGATTGGTCCAGCTGCTTGTCAGAGCCCACCAAGACACCCAAAGACGCACCTCCATGGGAGGTACACAGCAACAGTTTGTGGTGAGTTTTGTTTAACTACTCTGTAGAAGTAATTTGACTTGAAGGCTGCTAAGTCCTGCTGGTGTAACGTACCATTTGCTAATTATTTGGTTTGTCTTGCAGGAGGGAGTTCGCATGGAGGAGATTGTGGAGGGCTGCACGGGAGCACTGCACATTCTTGCTAGAGATATTCACAACAGGATTGTCATTAGAGGACTCAACACCATTCCACTCTTTGTCCAGGTTAGTCAAGTCTTTAGTTCTGAGCAACACTTGTAGTACATACAAAGCCTTACAAAAGTGAGAACCCTACATGTATGTTTAATCTGTTTAAACCAAACCAATGTGGTCTTATATTTGGCAAGCCTTTTTGTCTAGCATATGTCTAGTGACTTGAAATTTTCTAATACTGGAAAACAAAACCTAATCCTAAATCCATACTCCATTTCAGGTTTTGCTTAGCTTATTAATTGCAGGCTTGCATCTTCAGCAGTGATTTTGACCGCTCCTGTTAACTACTCTTCTCTCAATAGCTGCTGTACTCTCCGATCGAGAACATTCAGCGTGTAGCTGCAGGTGTCCTTTGTGAGTTAGCCCAGGATAAGGAGGCAGCTGAGGCCATTGAGGCAGAGGGAGCCACTGCTCCCCTCACAGAACTGCTTCACTCCAGAAATGAGGGTGTTGGTAAGTTGGTTTGTTGTAATGGTACTTATTAATGCTTAAAATGATGTTTAACTATGGAGAGTTCCAATGCTTCTATCGAACATGTATTTTAAGTTTCAAGCTGCTGTTAATTATCTGCTATTGTTACTATTAAATAGCTGTTTACTATCTGGGATTATTTACCAAATGACTGAAGTTGTGTGAGATTTCAGTTGTTGGGTTAGACCTAAACTGATATGTTAGATGTACATCAGCACGGTTTTGTAACATTCAGGTCACATTGGACTTTTTTCAGCTGTTGGCTTCTATAAAGTGTGTGAAAGCTGGGACAGCATTATTATGACCTTTAAGTCCTCCACTTTGTCTTTTTTTGTTTTAAAGTAAGGCAGCAAGTGCTGCTTGAAATATAAATTTCAGTTAAAATGTCCATTATAGCAGCAAATGACACTTGGTGACCAATAATACAGTAATTCTGAAAAAGGTCCTCAGGGACCCCTGATGGCTCAGATTTGCTGTGTCCCAATGTGTTTTGAATTGGGATTGAACAAAATGTGAATTGGTTGGGGTGAGGACTGGTTTGTAGTGTCCACATGTTGTAATTAGTGAGCTCATTTGTTCTTCTATGTCTTGCTAGGTCCTCAGTGCAGACTCTAACATAGGTTGGGCTGAGCTGCATATTTGTCTGGCTGTACTGACTGTGCTATCTTTCCTCAACAGCCACATATGCTGCAGCAGTGCTATTCCGCATGTCGGAGGATAAACCCCAGGACTACAAGAAGAGGCTGTCTGTGGAGCTTACCAGCTCTCTGTTCAGAACTGAGCCCATGACCTGGAACGAGGTAGAGCGGCTCATCCCAGCTAAACCCTGCCCAAATCCCCATGCAAGATTATTACCATAAAATGAATCCTAGGTCAAAGCCCAACACTAGATTGCCATAGGCTCTGAAAGGGACATTGAACCTGGAGTAGTAGAATTATGGTAACTTTTTAGAAATTCCAAAAAGCAATTTAGTTCCTTTAAAACCTGAAAACCTGATTTGTCATCTGTATATGGATGTGTTTTGGGACATAATTGAAGTTGAGCTAATTTTGCATCCTCTCTTCTAGACTGGAGATTTGGGTCTGGATATTGGTGCTCAGGGAGAACCGCTTGGCTATAGGCAGGATGGTGAGTTTACAGCCATTTTCTTTAAGATAACCAGTGCTCAGCACATTCTAACTCACTGCCTTGAGTGTGGCAGCTTGCATCTTTTTGACCATGGACTTGTGTTGGATTAGTACAGAAAAGCATCCTTTCACAAGCTGTGTGTGGCAAAAAAAAAAAAAAACGGAAGGTTTGCTGTTGTGACTTGCTTGTTTAATATGCTTTTTCTAACATACGTGTTGGCTCCCCCTCCTTCCTCCACTCCTTTTCCACAACCCTCCTTGTCCACAGACCCCAGCTACCGCTCCTACCACTCTGGAGGGTATGGGCAAGATGCCATGGGCATGGACCCCATGATGGAGCATGATATGGGTGGACACCACCCTGGACCGGAGTACCCTGTGGATGGCCTGCCTGACCTTGGTCACACCCAAGACCTGATTGATGGGCTCCCCCCAGGCGACAGTAATCAGCTGGCTTGGTTTGATACTGATCTGTAAATAAACTACTTTTTAGGTGAGGCACTAAGGTGTTCAGACCTGCTCTCCACATGAATGGCAGAGTTTGGGTTTTGATCAGTGCTTAAGAACTGCATGTAGTTATTGAGCTGAAAGGCTGGTGTGATGCATGCTGGTAGAAGAACTAACCTGTTGTTCCTTTTCACTGTGTTTATGATCCTGAAGTTATGATGGTCCTGTATGTGTGTGGTTCCTGACTAACGCTTTCTTTTGTCCCTCCACAGCTGTATCGTCTGATCTGAATGAACCCGCATTGTGATTTGGCCTGTAGAGTTGCTGAGCGGTCTCAAGAGAGTGGGCTAGTTTCTCTGGAAGTGCCTGACACACTAATACAAGCTGAGTTTCCTATGGGAACACGAGCAAGTAAAACTTTTTGTTCTGGTCCTCACTGGTCAGAGTTTTAACCGCAAAAGAGGTTTCGGTTGGGTGGGTGACTCAAAGAAAGCTCAAGAAGTGGATCATAAGATGGAATTTTCAACCTTAGCCTTGCCTGTAATTTTTCTTTTTACATTTTTTATTATTTTCTTTTTTTTAAAGGATTCTACAGTCTAATGGTACTTATCTAGCTTGCTTTGATACTTGTCTTTTATTTTGCAGTAATTTGTATTCTTTTCAAATCTGTGTTAAATTATAGTGGTAATGCTCCATCAATTAAAATTTTATCAACTTTATGGTGTAGAACACTAATTAATCAGTTGAATTGTATTCTGATCAAGTGTAACATTGTGTAGCTTTTGTATAAAATGAAGAATGGGAGAAATGGTCCAAATATGGCTTTCTTGCTTTAATAAGATCACTGTTACCAGTGTCTCAAATGTTCCAAAGGGTCTGCAATCAGAGGGGGTCAGTTTTTTCCCCTCCTTTTTTTTGATGGTAGCTATAGAAGGTTTTGAAAAGAACCCCTAATTATTGTAGCCTGCTGTGTTTATTGGAGACATGGTTATGACATGGCTAAACAATAAAATAATGGACAAAATTCATCTCTGTTTCAGGGTATCTGTGCAGTTCCATTACTTAGGGCAGGGTTTTAACTTGGTTCATTCAGAATGTCACTCATTGTATAGGTTAGTAACGGGGCTAAGATGTAGATTTATAGCTTGGTGCAGTCATCATTTCACTTGAAAGACAGACATTATGGTCTTAAACTTCATCTGCTATGAATGGAAACAAATTGTGTTCGCTTAACACCAATCAGCATCAATTAACTGTCATGCTCATGGAAACACCTGCACATGTGAAGGTTTGTTAGGTTAAAATTGGGTGTGGTGTGGATACTGTAAATGGAAGTACAGTTCACTACTAAGACTGACCTATATAAGTTGATACTGACACACATGTACACACCTGTACTTGTAATGCATAGTTTTATTAACAAGTTTCAATTTTCAGTGTTAATCAGTCCCATGTAGCACTTTTCAGCCATATGGTTTAATCATTTTGAAAAATGTCATCCACTTTTTTGCTCAGATCATATGGACTAAAGGATGTTATTGGACATTAATGGGGGGAAGGGGACCAAAGTGAGTCCTTCATATTATTTCTATGTAAGTAGTATTTGATCATTGCAAGATTGTAATATATGTATTAAACTGTAGAAATGCAACCCAGTGCCTAATAACTTGTAATGCATTTAAAAAGAGACGATTGATGTTACATTATGTACAGAGTGGAGTGCCATGACTATGGCTTTCACGTCCTAGAAGCCAACCACCTTCAGAATCTCGGCAGCTAGTGCCCCTGCTGCAGTGCCTTGGTGGGACCTGGGAAAAGACAAGACATTTGTAAAGCTAATCCACCAGACAGGCATTAAAAGACTTTTAAAAACTGAATAATTATGCAGCTTAGTTAAAGGAGGGCAAACAAATGTAGATTTGTTAGTTTTGAATTTCATTTTAAATATCTCTTCTCAGACTCACAGTAGACTTTACTGATAAAAACTGAATTGAAATTTACAATATTTTACTCATGAATATGCTAATTGGAAATCCATGCCAAGTACAGACCTGCTTAAAAAAGATAACAGCTTTATCCATATGTATTATTGACAGTGCGTGCACTTTAATTACTAATTAAAAATGTTTTTTGAAAGTTCTGGAAAATACAAATTTAGCTAATTTAATTTCAGGACTGCATTCACCACAGTGGGGCATATTTTCTTAACACCTCAACAAAGATGATTATATAGGCAAAGCCTAGCAAGATTTAATCCAAATTCTGGTAAAGTACTGACATTTTCTTCAATACAGCTTGCAACACCGCATGGTTAATTAATTTAACACTCTTAAGAAACCACAGATTTATTTGTTCCCTGGAGTGCAAAAGCTGTGTTACAGGGACAATGACTTGTGGTGAAAAAGCTTAACAGTGCATTGGTTGCAGCACAGGTTACTATGACTTTGCCAAAAAAATGCAATAATGTTGAAGCTTTGCTTCCGAAGCATGGTTGGGCAACTTCAAAGGCATGTCTTCTCATTTTTGTAGAGGGAAGGGAGGGGGGCTGAAAGGGCCATGAGCAGCCCAACAATAGGACTGCATCAATCTCTGGGAGAGGCAACAACTCAAGCAAGATATCATCATATGACTGTCCCTTGGCCTCTGACAAAATGGATCAAAGCACAGGGCGGCAGTGGAAAAACTAAAGCTGGGGCCTTAGAGGGGGCTGAGGGCTGCACTGGAGACTGAAAAAAGCTCATCTTTCTGGTATAACTCACCTGGTATCTTGAGACAGTTTCTTTAGCACATGCACCAAGTTCTGACCTTCTGCTGAACTCCAGGAAGATGGGTCCACTGCACCAATCTATGTGGGATGAAACGAGAATGTTAATTACATCCAATATGTTTAAAAATACAAAGCAGATGCACTGAGAATTCACATGAATAAATGTCTATTAATCCCAGTCTCACCCCTTTTATAGGATTCTGATTTACAGGTCTTGCGAATCTGCTATACCAGAAACTCAATGTGACACAACAGGTTAGAGATACAAGTTTAGGTTTTTATAATAGTTATCAAATTGCAGCAGCATGAAGGTGATCCAACTACACCTGTAGAATATAATGTCATTGACTAAGTACTTTAGTCTGTGTAAATAGTTCTATCTACATAGATAATCTAATCAAATCACAGTGAAGACGTTGTGATATACTTAGTCATATTCAAGAATCAATCAACTTGATGTAGAGGCAGAAATGTACACCTCAGTTCCCTCTGTCAACACCATCCAGGGACCAAGTTTTGTCTCAATAAACCAAGTTTTGTCTCAATAAACTATGTTCATTTACAGAACTGTGTAAGCTTCAAATTCTGAAGCAAGAATAGGCTTGGGTGCATAACAGAGCATTAACACCCTAAATCTAATAAAACTGTAATCATGAGTCACTAAAGACACAATGAAGTGTCATACTGAGTAGAGAAAAAATTATTCTTGACTTACCATGAAAGAATTGAACACAAAAAAAATTATTTGTATTTATTTCAACATTACTGTTCAACTGCACAATAAATACTGGTCAGATACATAGTTTTTAAAAATTATCCCAGGTGCTTAAAAGACTTTTGCACAATACACAATTTTTTATTTTACTGAGAACTGATAAGTGATAGCTTTAGTAGTATTTACAGGAGCATGAGAGCTTATGAGCGTGCAGAGGCATTTTATGGCAATCTCTGATGTCATCCTCCAGCCTGCCACTCCATCGTGTGCCTGTCTGCCTCACGAAGTGCCTGTTACTAGGCAACAGTGTTATGTACCTGGGGAGAAACTGAGCTTCGACTTCTTCCTGTCCTCAGTGCCACTCCTGAAATCCCTCCCTTTCTAAATCTTTATATTTTATATATATAAGAATTAGAAAGGAAGGGATTTCAAGAGTGGTACTGAGGACAGGAAGAAGTCGAAGCTCAGTTCCTCCCCAGGTGTGTGTGTGTGTGTGTGTATACAGAGGATGTAGAAAAGAATCACCCCCTTTAAAAGGTTCACATTTTGTTGCTTTGCAGGCTGACGTTATTTGTCCAGTTGTCTTTACTCACTGCCACTTATAACAAAGATATGATAAGAAAAATAAAAAAAACAATCACTGTGATGGATAAAGGGTCAGCCCCTTTGTCAGTACTTTGCAGAACCACCTCTTGCTTTTTTACAGAACTGTTTAAGCTCAGTCAAACTAGAGGATGACTGTTGGTGGACTGCAAGTCATTGCACAGATTGTCAATATGGTTTAAGTCTGGGCTCTGACTAGGCCACACATTCACCTTTTTTTCCTTTGGCCATTAAGTGGTCAGTTTTACTATGTGCTTTGGGTCACTGTCCTGTAGGAAGATGAACGTTCTTCTCGTTGACAAACTACCATCAAATTATTGAGGAGAAGCTGCTGCCCTCTGCCAGAAAGTTGTCCCTTCCATTTTCCTTGTATCCTGACAAGTGCCCCAGTCCCTGCTGCAGAGAAACACCCCCACAAGTAGATGATGCTAAGCCACATTTGTGGTGCACTTGTGATTTTGCTGTCGCAGGCACTCAAACGCCACTCTGCCTGTAACTGCTTTAAAGTTACCCAAGGCCTCTTAGTATCCTCTCTGACCAGCTTCCTCTTCGCTCTTCCATCCAGTTTGGAGGGACGGCTTGATCAGTGAAGAATCCTACCTTCAGCATACCACCACTGGGTTCCTGTGCAAGACCCTAACCCCAAGTTGCTCCATGGAGACTGTCCCCTTTAGTTAGGGAATGGAAGTCACTTTAGATAAAAGCGTCTGCTAAATACTGTAAATGTAAATGACAGTGCCTTGCCAACCATAGTTGGTTGATTGCTTTCAGTTGCACTACCAAGCACTGGAATGCTCCAAGAATAGCTGGAATACAGAAAAAGAATGGCTTTTTTTGCAAAGCAAAAAATATTTTGAAGGGGGTGATTCTATTTTGTACCCACTATATGTACACACACACA
>JBBPCX010000006.1:11983876-12007446 GCA_037974365.1 Hydrocynus forskahlii
ACACACACACACACACACACACACACACACACACACACACACACACACACACACACACACACACACACACAGTGTCATTATAGGCATGCACAAGGAGGAGATGGCAGGAGAAGACCTCAGATCAGTCTTCTCAGGAAGAGTATAGGGAGACGTTGGCCTTTAAATTGTTAACATCATTTGATTGAACATGAGGAGAACACAGGAGGAAAGACCCTGTATAATGAGATATTAGCCCAGGGCTCCTGCTCAAATATTAAAGTCAGTGCCATGCTACAAGGTCTGCAACGGCATATATGCTCAGAGAGGAAGTGTGAACTGTAATACTTGGAAACAATGGCCACATCTGGCTTCTCAAATTTAGAACAGGTTGATACATTTGACAGTAGACTGGTATGAAGCATGGACTCACGTGTAGAGCCAAGAAAATTTAAATACACTGAAAATGTACCATACATATATGGTCAAATGAACAAACCAGCTGAGATTTTTAGGCCTTATGCTACACAATTTTTGCTGTGATTCTTATTTCTCACATAATGCTTCAATACAGAAATTATACCCTCATATCTTTAGTTGGAGTACTGGAGTACTTGGCAGCCAATTACACTATATTGCTTAATGATGCAGTCTGAGTTCTTGCAATGCATTTGATATTATAGGTAGTTAAAAGACATTGTTTGTGTAGCATTATATTTAGTGTGCTGGTCTGTTAGACACTCAATGTTTGCCCACAGATTTTACCTCTGTAATGATATAGACTGTTTTCTGCATGTGCATGAGCCATTCATCATAAGCAGCAAGGTCTTCGAAGGAATGTATAATGTGAAAAACTGTGGATTTCTGTGAAGAAAAGATCTGCCGTGTTTTGAAATAATTAATTGTTACGCAGGTAGATGCTGAAAAGTCAAGGCTTGAAAGAACACTTTAGAAACAGCCCTCTCCTTACTGATGGTGTCCTTAACTCAAACTAAATGTCTCGTCGGCAATACATTGAGATACTTTGGCAATGGCCTTTTTAACTTGTTTAAAGCTGCCGCTAGAGAAATTACAGTGTGTACATGCCCACACTGTAACATGGATCCGAGTATAAAAACTGGAGCATTCTGTTCTTGCTACTGTCACTATCACTATATAAGATGCACAGGGCTTCTTTTATTATATGAAGCATTGTGAGTTATTTCTAAGCAAAAATGCAAGCACTTTTGAGTGTAATTTGGATCGGCAAGCACGTTTGCTTTAATCATAAATACGACAAAACATGACTGATGTGACATTCCTCTTCTAAGTATTTTCTTGTTCAAGACTGTAATTTGTGAAGCAAACCAAATAAAAGACGTATTTTCAGATACCATAGTGATAAAACTGACTGAAAAAGTTAAAGGTAATAAAGAATTAAAATTTACAGAATTTAATGTGAGAAAATATAAAGACAACAAAAACAAAAAGGTCTAAGGCAAGCAGCTTATGAATAGTATATTGGAATAGCATATTACATGTCCAATATAAAACAGCTTTTCTGGAGATAATAACAACAAAGTCACTGAAAGTTCACTTACACAGTTTACAAACCAATTTATGAATTATATCATTAGTTCATATAAATACCGTTTTTGATTAGTTAAAGACTTAAGGCACGGCACTTGCATGATTTTAATGAAAGTACATTTTCTTCAGAGATTTAGGTATTTTGACCAATTTTACACCATTCCTTCCCATTTTAAAGCAGAATACTTTAAAACCCTTCAGTAAAAAACTGAATTATTCTGAAACTCTTCATGACTTTATTGATTTACGTATCCTCTGTTGTCTAGGTCTCAGTGCATCCATAGTGGTCAGGGCAGAATGTGTGAGCTATGTGTCAGCCTGAGGAGAGTCTGGTCTCCCTGAACTCTGTAAGAGTCAACAGCTCATCTCCAAATACCTGCGGTGCCTGAGTAAAGATGAAGTCATCAAAAGCATGACTCAGTCCTCTCTCTTGGCAAAGAGGGCAGCCACAGTTTCACCTTTCACACGCATGCACACTCAAACACACCCACACACCATATTTTGGCACACAGGTAAACTCTTTGGTATTCTGAGTTTCCTCACAGAATTCTTAATCCAGACATTCCTCTCCAGGGCACACATTCAAACACAAACTAAATTAAAGAGAACATGCTGTTGGGTTTACCCTTGGGGTTTCAGAATACACTCACATTATCTGTTACTAAGATAAAATGTTTCATTTGCAGTGCCATGTTACACAGTCACAAAAATATTTCAGTCCTTTGTCAATGGATAGCCTTACACGCAAACACACATTACAAATTAAAGCTTACTATGAATTACTGCTGCAAAAAACACATACACACAAGCAGAAAGACTGTTTTTAATTTACAATAATAAAACAAACTGGCTGTAATAATCAGTGATATGCAAAAATAAATGCGAGGAGGATGAGTACAAACAGCCAAAAGCCTTGTATTTGTTATTTTCTTTGCAGTTAGGGGCTGTTTTTGTCCTTGCTCAAATTTGGACTGTACCCCAGTGTACCTGCATAGATGTGCGAAAGAGAGAAGAACACATGCAATCTTGAGTTTTGGATAATCTCCTCGTCCTGGAGGGCAGAGCCCAATCTCTCTTCCAAACCAGTACTCAAACAGCTCAGTTCATCCACCCTGGCTATCCAATACTGAAAAGAGTCAATAGTTGTTCCATTGCTCTAGAGGCAGGCTGAAAATTCTTTTCACACTATGGGTAATTCTCATTTGCCAATATTTTGAATGACAATGCTGTACCTAGAAACAGAGTGTACCCTGTAAGTAAATAATAGGGATGTACTGATATGGGAACTGTGAGTCGATGCCAATAGCTGATAGTTTACATGCATGAATAGTGGGGTGCAAAAGATCAGTAGTAAAAATGATTAAATGTTTTATTTTTTTCTAATATTCTACATGTATTTTTATTATCAACACAATTTATGTGAAAAGCAGAATCTTAGACATATTCACATGAATTTCTTAAAGCTGAATATCTCCATTCAGCTTTAGTGACAGCATCCACTCAAGCAGGCATGGGCCACAGAAGTTTGTGCAAAAGCCTCTGATGAGTATCTCAAATCCTACAATGAGTCACTTAAACATGTACTTCAACAAAAGGAATAAGATTTAAAAATCTGACCTTTTTGTATGAAGGCCTCAACATGCTCAAGGTCATTAATGTTCTTATGTTTGGATAGTGACCGAGAAATAGTGTGCAACAGTGAATATCTATGATAACTTTTCTTTGTTTTTAATCTTAATATAATAATCAAATGGTCAGTTGTTTACTTACAAGCTGAAGTAAAAGACTTTTTGGCCAAACTGTATCTGTCGATGCTGATGCATTTATGAATTGTAGAAACATTAAATCAAGCTGAATTAAGAGACATACATATACCTTATTTCTTTACCAACCTGAATTCAATATTATTGTGTATTCCTAATAACAATGGGGTTAAAGGGCAAGATTTCAAACTTAACTTTGATGCGCACACCACTTAAGATGTCAGAGTAATTTTATACATAGACTATCCCCCTGGTTGATTGTGGATGTTGTATTTATATGTCTTAGTTCTTACCAGTCGTTTGAGTATGCGGAGCAGTAATCTCTGCTGCCTTGGCTCGGGGTGTATCTGCAGTGTGTGTGCAAGGCTGAGCAGATCCTCGGGGTGCAGATGGTCAGCTCCATCCCCTCCGTATAGCTGAGCCAGCAGTGACAAACACTGACTGGCCTCCTCATATACCTCTCCATCACCACGGGGCAGCTATGGAAATGGAGATAAAATGAGAGAAACATATTCCAATCCTCAGAAAACTCATCTAAACAGATATCGAAATAGTTCTTAATAGTTGATATAAACACGTATTTCTGTATCTAAAACAATTTAAACTCTGAAAAAGCCAAAAAAGCTAACCAGCTCTGGCTATTCATCGACAGATGACACAAAGTGAATCACATTATAGCAGTACATGACTTTAGATTATTAGATTATTAATATATATTTAGATTATTAACATTTTACAGATTGAACTTACTGTTAAAGATTAAAGTGATGCTTGTACTGTGCTGAATAAAATTAAATATAATAAAATGTAATCATTTAAAATTATTTTTTTCTCATGCTACATCACCTCTGAATATCAGAGGAAATATATAATGATAACATTGAATCTTGAGACAGATTTCATTGAAAGAATGGAAAAAATAGGGGGCAGTGGGGCAGGTAGTGTTTTACTGATACAGACGTTAGTCTTAAAGCAGCCATAATTGGGAAACTGCAATGCTGATCCTCAGAGACAGACACATTCATAGTTATGAGGCAAATATGTCCATCAGGGGAGCGGTTTAGGGGCAGGGAGCGAGCCCTCTGAAAGCAGCACTCGTCAGTGCCCCCGCAGACAGGCAGAGAGAGACAGTGTCGTGGGGGCCATGGGGATTTTCTCTCCCACTCTGCCTTTCCCCTCAAAGCCTGTGGAGTGAGCTCTGGGATTCCAGCCTCTTTTTCAGTGCTGATCCGTTGCTGCCCCCTTCCATAGAAGCCTAATCCCATGAGGCCATGGGGCAAGGGCCAGCCGCGCCTAATCCCGCCCCTCTTTGTGATGCCGCCGGCCACTCCAGAATGGGAGGAATGCTTAAGGCCTAAACAATGGCCCCCAAAGAGCACCGCCTCTCTCTGGCCTGGCGGCATGACGAGGGGTGGAGAGGAGGGAGAGCCGTGGGCTGAAAGGCCTTTGGTGTCTGCGCACGGGCTCGCTGGCCCAGTATTGTTCACATGCCAACACAGAGTCAGCGCAGAACAAGAGTTAACACCTGCTTAGCCAGGCTCATAAAACCACCTTGTTTACTTAGCACGGCTAGTGGATGCACCAGGGAAATAGGGCAGAGGAGCCTAATGGGAGTGGGTGGCTGAAAAGCAGGCAGGAATCAAAGAGATTAGGGTGTGCTAATGCCACTGTGTGTGCTGAAAAGGCTGATTGCGGGAGAAAAAGAGAAAGCGAAAGAGGAGAGCCGAGGCCTGCGGGGACGTGTAGCACTGCTGCCCTCTTATGACCTCTACATGTGCTCCATGACAGACAACACATACTCCTCACACTACCTGGCTCTCTCTCACACACACATACAAACATATATTCTGTTCATGTAAGAAAACAGTGAATTGTATGTGAGATTCTGAAATGACCTCCTTTTTAAAACCATGTAATAGTTACTAATTATAAAATTCTGTTGTGTCACAGCAGTGTCACTACACTTTAACCTCTTAAAATCCCAGGCATATTACATTTTAAGGCTTAGAATTCAGTAATTGCTAACTGCATTGCTAACTGACTAGGTTATTCTTTAGTTGCTGGAGTGAGGAATGGAATCCCAGACCTGTGGTGAGTAGAGGGCTACAGCTTCTTATACTTCACAGCTGAGTCAGATGATAAACAGTTATTTATTAGAATGTTTCAGATGTGTACTGTTGGGATTCCCCAAACTAAGCATATATAATTTCACTAGCTCTCCAGCTTCTGTAGAAGCTATTCAGTTTCAGTAAGAGTGGCACTAATCTGTAGAAGCATCATTGTATGTGTGCTTGAACTCAAGTGGCAATTTTAGTACTTTTTCCATTAGTGAAAACTTTGAACCCAGTCACAAAAGACCAGAGCTGAAAGGAATTTCAAATCACTGGGTGTAGCATATAAAAATGACAACTGTTTTTATTCATAGACATTTCAGGGGACCATAAGTAAACAGACAAATCAATATAAGCTTAAAATGGCCATTCTCAACACCGGACAGTCTGCTCCATTAGGCAATTTATTATGTAGTACTTACTGAATGTTATGCATTTCAGATAGTGAACAAATAACATATTTGTTTAAGAGTTTGTTAAGTTTATACTGCTTCAATAAGACAAAGCAAATTTTAAAAGATATTTTAAGTAGTGATTTGCATGGCTGTTGTTGGATTTATTTTAATCACTTTTAGACAGGGGGTATTTTCATATTTAGGACCGCAAACTTACTCTTCATCAGAGTTCCTGCACATAGCAGAACAGCCAACTGCATTCATATTTCTTCTATAGGCATCTTAGAGTAGACAGAAAAAGGTAACAGCAAGCAACACTACTGCAAGTGGGGGTAAGAGGTTTGTAGCAATTAGTTACTACAGACTGTACAAACCTTGCGACCGCACTAAAGAAGCACAGTTGTGATTCGAGCTGTTTAGCTTCTGTTAGTTATTCTGTACTGGATAAACAAAGAGGTTTTACAAATTCACTGAATACACAGTTTCCTTCATATTTGTATGTGAATGTCAGTGGTTCATGTTCAATAGTAAAGAGAAGTTGAAAAAGCAATGGGAAGTGTTTTTCTGAAGAGACAAAAACAAGAGCCACTCTGGTGTATGCATAGCAATGCATTTCGCTGTATAAACCTCACAGATGGCACGGAGGAACAGGCCCACGGGGCAGCTGCTCTAAAGCTCTATGTGGGGGATGGCACTGCCACCCGCCCAGGGCCATGGATCATGGGCCCTCTGTTTACCCTCACTGTGTATGTATGTGTGCACCCACATGCACCATTTTTCTACTCACTCCTACTGTGAAACTGCTCTGCAGGCAGAGGTCTGAGAAACAAACAAACAAGCAAAAAAAAACCCCAAAAAGAACAGCAGCTTTCATACATACACACTTAGTACCTCACTCAACACTGCGGGATGACAGACCAGTAGCCTTCTCTCACAAAACAAGTGCAACAACTGCTCTGCCTATCAGTGTCCTGGAGTCTCACCACTACAGGTTTGCTGAGAAAGGGAACAAGCATAAGACTGTTTGTGACTTTAGCAGAGTCTGGTCCTTTGTGTCACATCATAGTATAATGCAGGACACCAGTGTGTCTGTGTGTGGGTGTGAATGTTCAAGGGTGGATGGTGCCCTAGGAGCAGATGAACAGCATGTCTCTCCAGGGCCCTCTAACAGAGATAAATTTGTTTTTTGTTTTGGGGGTTTGCAGGGGGTGCTAACAGATTGCATCTTAGACCCCATGCGTAAAACAGAATACAAACCTTAAGGTCTCTTCTCTGGGAAAACGGCATGAAAATATATTTCCATATATTATAGTAAGATTTTTACTTAGCCTGCTAGATTTAAAAGGAAGAGGTCTAATACCATGATTCAGGGTCGCAGGACATAATTAACTGTGAGTCTACAGCTAGAGGGTCTGTTAACGCAAAATACGAAGCATGTCATTTAATTTTCCTAGGGGCTTACAGACCTGTCTGTATGGAAAAATACTGGCTGTATCAAACTGGGCTCTGGTGTGTGATTAAAGGGGGGCTGGGACATGTCTGCAAAGATGAAACTGTTCATTCTGTCACCGGTAGGGAAAGACGACAAAGTTGTTATATCGTGCTGCCCCTATAAGGTATAGCATTCAACAAGACACCTGCATGATTGTATGGTACATTCAAGTGCTTTACATTTAGGAAGTAATCTCTAGCTTTTAAAAAAATGTAGCGTTAGGCTTTCTGGGGCATGTAAAATAAAAAAAAAAAAACAAAAAACAAAAAAAAAACAAACCCAAAAAACAAATCAAAACACATCAGAAGAGAAGCCCATCTTGAGGAACTGTTCGGGGACATATAGCATTAGCAACAATTAGAAACAAGCAGTAAGTAAAAATGGCTTCATTACAAGTCTGAAAGCCCATCACTAGAGAAGATATCCACCACCAATTTTTATAGGTCAGAGACATGAGGCATTCATCGACTGCTTCAAATTGCAACCACAGACAGATAAGGTGCAGTGCAGATGCCATAAACTCTGATTATTTCAATAAACCATATATGACACTGATACTTTCGAGCTGGCCAGCAACACAATCATAAATATACTGCTCTTACATGGTTCACACAGTTTTTGATTTAGATCAGTGTTGAGGTTAGATTGTCTTACTAATACTACATGACAAAGTGAGAACAGCCTTTTTACAAGTGTCTTAAAAATTGCAATGATTGGAAATTTTTTTTTAGGTGTAACCTGTAAGGCATGAAATTGAAAAAACTGTCTTCATAATTAAAAAAATATCTTCATAATTACATAATTACTCATAATGAGTTTTTCTATGTTTATATTAATCTATGATCTGTTAAATATGCAGCTTTTTTAGTCTAACTTGGTATTCTTTTTTGTATTCTAGTATGATTTCATGTTCAGTTTGTTGATTACATGTACCTTATATACACATTGAACATAACTAGCTCATTAAAAAGAAAACAAATGTAGACTAATCATATACCCTACAAGATAATCTAAAGGGGTAGTAACCTTTATCATTAAATGATTGTACAGAGATTTAATTGAATTAACACTTAAGATCAATGCAAAGAATCACGTCAGGTATCCAAAACATGACTCTTTTGTACATATAAACTGCAGATCATGTATATAAATAACTAGGTTCAAACTGGTAACAGAGTCTTTGTGGACATAATATTCATTACAGCAAGTAAGAGGTCAAATGTCTGTGATTTGCGAAGTTAACTGTCATCTCTTAACTCCTGACCCCTTTTTCTCCAGGTGATATTTGTGCCCTTTAAAGCAGTGAGGGTAGTACTCTGCACATAAGCACCAGTCAAGGTCCATTCAGGGTAAGTGGAGCTACTAATTGCCTGACATATCAGACTAATCAGTTCAGTGTCTAGGCCCCAGTGGAGATGCATCTTTATCTCTTCACCTGCTACATGGTTTCTATCATTTTGAAAAGTGGCTATAGATAATGCACAAGAATATAAATAATAATGATAATTGCTAAAATAAACCAAACAAACTAAACAATGTGCAGTGGAAGACATAATTATGCCCCATCGACTCTTCCGTCTTTTTTTTTTCCACCTTTTGAGAAGGTCAAAGACAGGCCCAAACTGCCTTCTCACTACATTCAAAAAACACACTTTTTGTCTTACAGGCATACATACAGATACACATTTCCATACACAGACTGACCATTTGAATGAGAAGGCTGATGAGGTCCGTGAGTGGCTTATTGACAAGCAAGAGCTCTTCTGCTGCTTCCGTTTCTCCATCATGGTCAGACTTTAGAAGGGAACAAAAAATTCATTTTAGTGTAAAATGTAATTTTTCAATTCAACATATTTAAATTAGACCATATTTATGACTGACACTGGAGCAACTGATCAAACCAGTATGACCATTAGAACTTGGTATGTCTGTGATTCTATTCTGCAAGTTAAATGCAAAAATGCAAACCATGCTTATAGTGTGAACAGTTTGTCCAGATAACTTAAAGTTAATTAAAAACCCTGTTATAAATAATACACTTACCTTTATATTATAACATTAGATTTGAAATACACACCCTTTTATTATTTAATATTTGATCATAAAGAAAAAAACCACTGACATATGGCAAAGGCAGGACAGGTTGGATAATCATAGAGAACCAGCCCAGTCATTCATTGGTGTAAAGGTTAGGGACTTGTTCAGTCAGAATGGTTACATGGGTACAGTGTCTAAAAGAAAGCCATTTGTGTAGTCCGAGAAAGCTGAGTGACTTCTGTTGAAGCTATTTTTAACCGAAATGCTTCTTGAAGTCTCGGCACTCCCCAGCAGTGCCACTGTTATGCCAAAATGCATCCAGCACACAGTCTACAACCACCTCAATGACAATAACAACCTCCTACTTTATTAGCAGAGCTGTCAGCAGGAGATACTTAGTTTCATGCATGGGAGGAGGGAAAAGTAAGAGAGCAAGCAAGCGGGTGATCGAACAAATGCGAGAGAGAGAGAAAGAGAGAGAGAGGAGAGAGAGAGAGAGAGAGAGAGAGAGAGAAGGAGAGAGAGGAGAGAGAGAGAGACGGAGAGAGAGAGAGATGTGGTTTAAAATAGACACAAACACAGAACACTGAAACTTTGTATACGGCAGCAGTCAGCACGAGCAGTACTAAACTGAGAGTGAAGCATCTGGTTCAGCATAGTTCAGCTTTCCCTTCTATCGTGCCCCATTTCTGAGCCCTATCCCTGCTCATATTTTTGCCAGGCATTCTGGAAAACGTCTCAGAGATTGGGAGTCTGAAGCAATATGATTATTCCCAGGCAACATGGTCATATGGAATTATGTACTTTCAGAATTAAGCTTTTCTCATTCATTTTTAACAGAATGAGAGAGAGAGAGATAGAGAGAGAGAGGTGAGCAGTTAGAAAAGTGCTAGAAAGGACTCTCCTTATTTCACAGATGCTTTTTAATGAGCTTTGCATTTTCATGGAAAATTGATTTCCATTACATATTCCTCTTTACAATGCCCATGCATAAATATGTATGGAAGTAAGTCGGGCAGAAGACAAAGAGCTAGGGCAGGGTAATGAGGGCCAATGGGAGAGGCAGAGTAATACTCAGAGGGGAGAGGGACCTTGTGAATCATCTGTGTTAGAAGTCCAACTTCACTCTGCTTTTTTCCGTGGGCCTAGTGGAGACACCTCACACAGGTGCACACAGCACCTATGCAGGTTGAGATTTTGAGCTATAAACAATAACCTGAGTATACCTGAGTCTAGGTAAATTCATATTGTTGTCACACAACAATACTGTTGTTTGACTTTGTTATTGATATATACTGAGTTAAAATTCTATTTCAGTCAAGCCTATAGGTCTTCCTGTCAAGCTGATGGTCTCCCATTTCAGGCCTTGGGAAACGTAAAATTCTTCATAGTCAACATAAAGCAAGCAGTTGGATATTGTGCGGAGGAACAGTTATAGGGAGGGCTCCTTAGGATCCTTGAGCCATCTCCACAGGATCCTTGCATATGTCCCTGGGCAGTTAAAAAGAAATTGCAGTATGTAGTGCAGTGGTATGTTGACGGAATTCCCTGCAAACTGCACAATGTCTAGAAGGTGTCCTGTGACATTCCTGTGTCACACCAGCTTTCCAAAGAAATGTATGACAGGCCTGTAGTTACTGAACTCTGTGATGGTGGTTTCTTGGACACTGGGATGATGGTGCAGCGTTTGAAGCAGGAGGGACATTACCCAGCTCCAGAGGCCGGCTAAAGATCTGCATGAAAATTGGAGCCAATTGACTTGCACAAGCGGAGGAGGCACGGATGTCTAGGCCTGGTGGTTTCCTGGTATTCTGTTTCTAGAAGACCGGGTCACATCTTCTTCACATACCATGAGTGCAGCCTGAGAGTTGGAGAGTTGGTAGGGGGGTTGTAAGAGGTATGATGGTGAGCTGAAGTGGATGAGGGATGTGAATTTGTCCCTCTCAAATCTGGAGTAAAATACATTCAAGCCATCAGTCAGGTCTTAGTTTGCCTCAGCAGAGTAGTGTGGTCTTCTGTAGTTTGTGATGTCTTGCAGGTCCCTCCACACTGATACAGGGTCGCTGTTTTATAGCTTATTGTAGCCACTCTGTTCTTTTTTGTAAGTGAGTTTTTGGACTGCTTGTACAGGGCTCTAAACTTTCTGTAGGCAATTTCCTTTGCATGAAGTGGTCTCAAGTCTGGCGGTGTACTGTATACATACAAGAGCACAAACAACCTCAAAAGTAAGTTAATGAGTATTAATGAGTTAAATAATATTTATACTAATTAGTGGGTATGTTTATTTCAGAGACTAGCTGCTGTCTGCAGTCCTTACAGCAGGAGAGGCTGGCAGCAGAGTGGAAATGTGACAACCACAGTGACAATTCTATTCTGGTCTTATCTGCATGCCAGTTGTCATTGCATAACAATGTAATCGTCAGTTAGGAGAGGACCCAGACATGAACCCCCTAACAGCACGCCTAGGGCGACAGAGGCAGGGAGAGACTCCCCAAGGGTGTGAGAGAGAGAGGGAAAGAGAGTGAGAGAGAAAGAGAGAGAGGGAGAAAGAGAGAGAGGGAGAAAGAGAGAGGGAGAGAGAGCAAGTAGGGCTGACACTAGACAGCTACAGAGTTAGGGATGTTTACTGATCAGAGCGATGGAAAGTAAGGGGGAAGGGAACGTCAGAGATACAGAGTGAACAAATAGCACAAGGGTGGGAGAAGTTAGAGAGAGAAACAGATGTGCAAGGGAGAAATTTTCGAAAGCTCTGTTACCTGTAGAGCCAGTCGGACCACAGTGGAGAGGTGTTTGAGCAGGCAGTGGATGATGTCCAGCAGGGAAAGAAGTAGTGAGCTGCAGCTCTTAACGCCTGACCGGTCTTCTTTCTCTATATACAATACTGCAGCCTCCACAAACACACCACATAGCAGTTCTATGATACCTACAGAGAGAGAAGAGAGACAGAGGGTCTAAACATTGTATTTGTCATCTTCAAACAAAATTTAATGTAACATAATGTAACAGTTTTTAAATCTTAAGTGTTTGAAAGGCTATTTCAAACACTAACTGTGGAAAAAAAACAATTGCTGCTTTGGTAACTCAAAACAATCAATCAAACAAATTAAGCTTGGATCAATTATACTAGACACACCCAGGCTTGATTATTGCCAGTCCTGTTGAATCAAAATATTTAAATAGAATCTTTTCAGAAATCTAATGCAGGCCAGAAGCAGCACACTATACTGCAATCAATGGAAGTTCAAACCCTAATAAAACAGGTTACATTGTTACAAACCCATTCCCAAAAATGTTGGGACACTTTCCAAAAATGCATTAAAAACAAAAATCTGTAATTTGGTAATTCACTTGAGCCTTTATTTAACAAGCAAATGATGTTCAGTGTTTTCACTGACAAACTTAACTCTATTTGGTAAACAAACATATCAGGAAACTGATGCCGGCAACACAACACAAGTTTACCACTGGGTCACATCCCCCTTTCCATACTTCTTATTTGCTTGGGAACTGAAGAAATTTTTGCAGTTTTGCAAGTGGGATTTTTGCCCATTCTTTTTGCCCAGAGCTGCTCAGCAGGCTGTGGTCGCCATTGTCTGATTCTTCTCTGTGATGTACCAGACATTTTCAGTAGCAGACAGATATGGACTCCAGGCAGGCCAGTCAAGCACATGCACTCTATGTCTACGAAGCCACACTTTTGTAAATTGTGCAGGCATTGTCCTGCTGAAATATAGGCATTGTCCTGCTGAGTTCCTGGGAAAAAATGGAAGCAGATGTCTCTCTAAAATGTAAGCCTCCATATCAGTGGTGAACCCAAGGGAACTGGTGCACCTCCATAATATCACGGATTATGTTATTTTTATCCCCAAAACCAAGCTGAAACGTGGACCACAAAACACATTTCCATTGTCTTTCAGTTTTTGGGCTCATTTCGAATTCGCTGGCGTTTCTGCACAAAATTGATGTGTGGCTTTCTCTTTACATAATACAATTTTAGGGAGCATTTCTTGATGCAGCAGCAGATTGTGTTCAGCAACAATGATTTCCCAAAGTACTCCCAAGCCCATGTGGCTATGTCCATCACAGTAGCACGATGGTTTCTAACGCAATACCACCTGAGGTCTCTAAGATCATGCACATTCAGTATCCGTTTCCACCCTTGGCCTTTATGCACAGAGATCCTGACTCCCTGAATCTTTTCATAATGCTATTAACTGTAAATAGTGACAGGCCTAAATTCTTTATGTTCTGCTACAAAATATTGTTTTTAGACTGACAGATAATTCTCTCATGAAGTTCAGCACAAATTAGTGAGCCATCAGTTTCTAAATTTGTTTATGTTAGAATTAAGTTTTTCAGTGAAGACACTGAAAACCTTTTCTTTGTCTTTGTGCCTGTTAAGTAAAGGTTCAAGTGAATTACCAACTTACAGACTTTAGTTTTTACTACATTTTTAGAAAGTGACCCAACTCCAACATTTTTTTGGAAATGGGGTTTGTATTTCTCAAGGAAAGCTTGAGCCATCTCCAAATGGAGAATACATGGAACAATGGCTGCCCTACCAAAATTCAGTGACAGGAAGTCACAAAAGAACAGAAACAAACATCTAAAGAACTGCAATCCTCACTAGCCTCACATAGCGTCAGTGTTCATAATTCACCCATAAGATGGAGTGGTATCCTTGGAAGGATTACCAGGCAAAAATCAATGCTAACCAAAGGAACATGAAAGCTCATCTCACATTTGCCCAAACCACCTTGATGAAGACAGGGGTCCTGTTACATCTGGCTTAAAACTAACATAACATTCCATAACAAGGTGGTGTGATGGTGTGGGAATTAATTTTTGCTTTAGGGCCTGGGCGATTTGCCAGAATCGAAAAAGAACGATGAATTCTACTCTCTAGCAGGAAGTGTTTGGTGTTAGCTGTTGCTGCTTAAAGTTAAACAACAAGTTATTAAGGTGAATTATTTTTTTCAGATGGGCAGTTTGGATGCAGCAAAACATTTATCCTTCAATAAATGCAATTTAAGAACTGTGTTTTATGTTTCCTGAAGTTCACTGTGTCTTGTTAGTTATTGCATGAGAAGCTCCAATGCTTTGGTGTGAAAAAAATTCACAAAAATCAAAGGAAATGGCTCTCAAGTGGTGCAACTGTCTAAGCGTTGGCCACACCATCAGGAGAATGCGAGTTCGATTCTCAGTGGTACTACAGCCATCCGTGACCAAGAGTCCAAGAGAGCACAATTAACTTTGCTTTCTCTGGGTGGGTAGGATGGCCCTCCCTCTACCCCTATCACATATTCAGCATGATGCTAGCCAGCACAAGCATCTATTGGCTAACACAGAAGAATTGGTGGTTAGGGTTTACCTTCAAGCACACTACACTGTCCAACGACTTTGAATTAGCAGTATCAGGTCGAAAAGATATGTGTCTAAATCATCACACACTCGTCTGAAACTGGATGGACAAATGTCATGACTAAAAACAGTACCAGGAGCAGTCTTGAAGTTTTTTCATCAATTAGTTTGAAATAATTCCTGATAGGAGGTGGCTACAGGATTCTTTAGGGTAAGCCTAAGTCAATAAAAGATTCTGACTCGAAAATAGTTTTACTATCTGTTTTTTATTAATCAGTACCAGACTGAAGTGTCATGCTACAATAAAATGCTCAGTTCAGTAGTAAGCTAACTAAAGGGATCAACAGTGTTTTTCTCAAGAAAAGTGCAAAATCTGAAAGTGGAATAGCACAATAAGTATGAAGTTGTGGGAGGCAGAAAAATGGACAGGAATAAGTATCTGAGTGGCTTTGATGTGGGTCAAATTGTGACAGGTGACTGAGTCAGAGCATCTCCAAAATATCAGGTCTTGAGGGGTGTTCCTGGTATGCAGGAATTAGTACCTACCAAGTGTTCAAAGGAAGTGAATCAGTGAACAATCAATGAACTGGTGACAAGGTAATGTGTGCCAAAGGCTCAGTGATGCACATGAGAAGTGTAGAAGTATAGCCTGTCTGGGCCAATCCTGAGGTACAGTGATACAAACAGGAAAATGTTCAGTGTGCCCGTGCTGACCCCTGTCTACTGCCTAAAGTGCCAACAATGGGTACGTGAATATCAGAACTGGACCATGGGGGAATAGCCTGGTTTTATGATTCATGTTTTCTTTTACTTCACATCGATGGCTGGTACGTGTGGCTCACTTATTTGGGGAAAAGACCATACTAGGATGTCAACAGAGGTAGTGGAAAGCTCTTAGCAATGTCCTGATGGGAAATTTTGGGTCCTGGCATTCATGGAGATGTTAGGATATGTACCTCCTACCTAGACATTGATGCAGACCAAGTACACCCCTTCATAGGAATTGTATTACCTAATAGCAGTGGTCTTTTTCAACAGGCTAATGTGGCCTAACACACTGCAACCATTGCACAGGGATGGTTTGTGGAAATGTTATATGGTTATTAATAGTACGTACAAACACAATTATTGGCCAGATAAATGAATCTAAACAATTTGCTTAGTGACCTGCATTTCACGAAATTGTATTTTATGTACTAATGATATAACCAAACCACTTCTTTTGAGTGAATATTTAGGCCTGTAGTTTGCAGAGGAAAAAATGATTTTGTTACTTGTCAGCTTATATTAATAAAACTAAAAAATAAAATGACAAAGTTACAAAAAAAATCTAACAATCGAAAAAATAATTTAGACAACAAACTCTTTGCTTATTGATGCCATTAAGTGTAAGAGGAAAATTTGATTTCTGACAAATTATCAATCTAACCCTGAAAGAAAAGAAGACTTGAAACTTGCAATTTGAATGAAATGAAACCACAAAAACAGAAACCTCCATGATGCGACACTTCACCATATCAAACATTCAACTATCATCTACAGACCTCAAGGACAGCCAAGTACTGTAGAGCTGGCACCGCAATAGTCTTTATTCATTCAAGAGAACTTTAGAGCTTGAGTTTTATTGACTTTGGATAAATTCAGCACAATCTCTGACTCTAAAGCTCACTCTAATCCGGGTGGGCAACTGCATAGACTCACACTTTGCTGACCTTTGAAACAATATGAAGAAAAAATAGTCACTATCCTCTGACTAAGAATTCAACTCGGTATTCATCTATACAATAAAACTGAGATACAAATCATAAAATGCCCTTTTTTTCACTCCAGACCAATTATAATGTGGCTGAAAGATATAATCACAGAACACTGAACCTTTGCTGCCTTCTTTCCCCTCCATTTTTTTATTTCCTCTGCTAGCATTGTTGAAATATTAAGACTGTATGAATAATCTGTTCATCTTGTAATAATAACCTCTCCTGTCTTCCTGCTCTGGTAGGTCCAGTCCATCACCTCGGATCACGGGCGGCACTTGAACTGGAGGACGGTATCTGAATGCGTGCACAGCCCACATTAAACAGGCTCTCTTCACAACTGGAACAGCAAATCTAAAGTATTTCCATGACAACAGGAACAGAACAGTTTTATGAAGAGTCTTTACTCATTCAATGAAAGGCAGATGTTTGGAGTGCAGTGCAACATCAGACAAGACACTTCAGGCAAAAAATGAAATTATGCTAAATTAGAGATGGGCAATATCATCCAAGATTTTACGGTACTTGGCCCTATCAACTGGCCCCTCAATGCAGTGGTTATCCTGAAAAAACATCCCCAAGCATAATGTTTTCACCTCCATGATTGACTGTAGGGATGGTGTTCTTCGGGTCATACTCAGCATTTCTCATTCGCGAGATGAGTTGATGCCATAAAGCTCGATTTTGGTCTCATCTGACCACAGCACTTTCTCCCAAGCCTTTTCTGAATCTTTTAGATGTTCATTGGCAAACATGAGATTGGTGGTACATGTGTCTTCTTGAGCAGTGGGACCTTGCGGGCACTGCAAGATTTCAATCCATTATGTGTGTTACCAATGGTGTTCTTAGTGACTGTGGTCCCAACTGCCTTCAGATCATTAACAGGCTCCTCCCGTGTAGTTCTAGTCTGATCCCTCTCCTTTCTCATGATCGTCCTCACCCCATGAGGCAACATACTGCATGGAGCTCCAGACTGAGGGCAGTTGATGGTCATTTTATATTTCTGCCATTTCCGATTAATCTCACCCACAGTTGTCACCTTCTCACCAAGCTTCTTGCTGATGGTCTTGTAACCCATTCCAGCCTTGTGCGGGTCTACAATTTAGTCCCTGACGTCTTTTGACAGCTCTTTGGTCTTGCCCATGGTTGTGGAGAGGTTGGAATGGAAGAAACTGATTCTGTGGACAGGTGTGCTTTACACACTTAACGAGTTAAGATCAGGAGTATCTGTAATTGATAGATTGACTGTAATCTGTGTGCAATATGGGCACACAACCAGTCTGTGGGAGGGTTGTAGGGGATCTGGCTGGGTTGTAGGGGAACAAATACTTATTTCACTCAGTGACATGCAAACCAATTTATAACTTCTATATAACATGTTTTTTCTTGATTTTTGGTTGATATTGTGTCTCCATAAAAATGAAACTACCTCATAAATTAGAGACTGTTCATTTTTGTAAGTCAGCAAACTTACAAATTCAGCAGGGGACCAAATAATTATTTCCTCCACTATGTATTATATATATGTAACATGAAAATGATATGTAACAAAACAATCATTTTCTGTATGATTCAATGTTGACAGTGCTTATTACTTTTTATCTCTAGATATATCCAAACAGGTAGAAAAAGACATAAGCACAGTTAAGGAAACATCACATTTAAGTAGAGGGTGCACTGAGAAAGCAAACTCTCGCAGAAAAACAAAACACTTCTTTGCTACAGAAAGTATCACCAATTCACTGCACAAAACTGAGGCAAAGCAGTGACAGAACAATCAATAAAATAAAGCTCCTACTGAGAGGATGCTCTCAATGCACTATGCACCATATAGGGGCTAGCCTCTATAGAATAGTGTGCAAACTCAGAGAAAACACCCTGAGAATGAACATGCAGGCAAATCGAGAATGAGGAGTATGCAGATTGTGGAAGAAAAATGGGTGTGTATGTCATGTGTGTATATCAACTTGAGTCTGTCTAAATGTATGAGCCAGGCCCTATGTGCTTGGCTGTCTGTATAAATGTGGGTCTAAACTTCATTGGACTGTGGTGGAGTTAAGTCACATGCATTATTGTCTGAACTGAGCACTGTAATGAAGAACTCAGAAGTCTGTTTTCCTGATTACAAGAAAAATGGTAGTAGTTACCACGACTGAGACAGACATTATAATTTCTGGGCTGCACAAACAAATGTCTTTTAGGGTTGGCTTGAACGTTTTACAGGCTTCTAATACCTGTTGGTATTTCTGGAAGAGTACTCAAATACATTCTCAACATCACCCTTAAAAATGATTTATAATAAAAGATTCATAATTTTAAGTATTTTCTTTATGGTGAAAAAAAATATACAGCAGCAGTTCATAAAGCCCAGTTGCAACTGAAGTTGTGATCGCACCTACAATCAGCTTTTATGAGTCCTGTAGACAGTAAGGGTGCAATGAATTAGAATTATCGCTTTGTTTATCACCATCATGGGTTTAGTTTGAGTTCACTGTTTTTATTTATTTTAGTTTGCCATTTTTATCATGGAAAGTAGCAGTGAGGGTGACATGCAGACCAAGAGGAGCTCCGTCACAGTTGCAAAGAGCTGAGAGGAGGACAGAGATGTTTTTGGAGCTACAATCTGAGAGCATAGAGGACCACCATGAAAGCAACCGAAGAAGCTTTTTCAACTGCCAGAACTTTCAACAACAAACGCAGTCTGTCTGAGTCTTCAGTTTCTTGGTTTTGGAATCACCAGAGATAAAGACTGTACTTACTACATTACTATGTATTATTACATTATTTATTAAGATGATTCATCAAACCTGTGTTATGCTTTCATACCAACTTTGAATCTTGCATATATTTTGCTTGTCCAATAATTCGAAGTGCTCCCACATGAGTCCTTTCTCAGGTATCTCTCCTCTTTTAGCTTAAATGCCTAGGTAAAAAGTAGTGCAGTATTTCTGCGCCATAAATGTAATCAAACAAAGACTTCAGAAATCAGATTGTTCAGGCCAGCCCTATATTCCTGTCTATTCAAAGAATAGAGACAGCAGTCTAGAGAAGCTACAATTAGGTTACAATACAAAAAATACACTCAGTGTGAAAGTGCCAGAAGACTCAATATGTATATGAAAAAAATATATGCAGGCTCACAAACAAGTAGATGCTTATGTTAGCAAATTCAGACATAACTGAGGAGTGAGCGAGCAAGCCTTCAGAAAACCCAAAGTATAAAGAGTCTGCTGCAAGACACTGAATATTTATGCTTACAGCTGTGTGCTTGCATTTGAGGGCAATTTCTTGAGGTGAATCAACTGCCATTACTTCCAGTCAAATGATTCATGCAAATAATACTTTAGGAGGCTCCGTGAAGTATGCAAAACGAACATGTCAGCAGTTCACAATTCACCAGAAAACATTTTTCACACCCTCATACTGCAGTCAGGGAGCAAAAATGTGACAACAAAACAGCCTACAAAAGTGAACCTTGGCACCTCATATATAAATGTCTGATTAGTGGCTCAGAGGGCATGGTGCAGGCCCATTTTTCATTAGGATATCAAAGGGCTAGAGCCACGTCTTTTCTAAATGAAGCAGCAAAGCTTCGGGAGGCACTTTACCCCATCTGCAGTAGAGGAGTAGAAGAGGGGAAGAGGGAAGAGGCAGGCAGGCCCACATGGAGCCTGGATCCTCTTTTCTCTCTCTCTGCCTGTCTCTCAGTCTCTCTCTCCCTCAGGGATCTTATCTTTCACTCTGGCAAATCTCACCAATTATAAAACTCATCTTCTTTTCTGTCCGTCTCTCTCCCTTCTTCCGTCTCAGCTCCCCTCTTCTTTCCCATGCTTTTTTCCTTTTCTTTAATTCTCTACCTCTCTCACTCACTCTTGGTCCCTCTATTCCTCTCCTTCACTCTTTCACTCCCTCCCTCCACACCTCCCTCCCGCAAGCCTGCGTCCCACATCCATGGCTTTCTAGTCACACCTAAAAGGGCCAATTATAGCATGCTTCCTCTTCTCACTCCCCTACTCCAGCGAGGAGTGCAGAGCGCTAGCCAACGTTAGTGAGATAGCGCTAATTGTCAGAGTTATATTTAGTGCTGGGTCAGGCCTTCCTGAGAGGGGGAGCTGATAAGGTGCATAATGATGGTGGTTGGCTGAGGTGGCGTGTGTGTGACCCTGTGCTGTAATGAGTGGAGCATGGTCTAATGCCGACCCCCCCCACTCATTGGAGCGGTCATGGGGGAAGAGGACTGAAGCACTGCCTCCGATGCAGAAAACATTTTGTACACACCAAGACAAGAAAACAAGCACTTAACAGTTTCATTTGTGAAAGACTGCTACATATTAGCAGTCTGAATGTATATTAAATTCACACTGCTTCTCTTTTAATTACTCTTATTTAAATAAAATGACAATCTCAAACTTAGTTACATGATAAATTACATCTACATTCTATTTACACTCCTGATGAACAAGTTCAAGTAGTATGGCATATTTCAATACCAAAGCATGATTTAAACACTCACTAAAGCACTGAAACGTTTGACAGACATGAGCCTGGTAGGTCGCTCAGATCAGCTGGTGCTTGTCAGCTAGTGGTGCCCAGAATCGAAACAGGGTGAAACGACACTGTGATTACGCTGTCCATTGCTAGAACCAGTTCCCAGTGGAGATCTGTCCCAACTATTGCTGAAACTAAAGAAGCAGCTAAAACTACCAGTGCCATTAGTGAACCAATAAGATTAGCATAAAATCATACACTTGTGTGTTCTTTGGTATTGCTTTCTTAACCTTTATTTAGCTTATTTTAATACTTAAATCCTATTTTTATCCTATATCAATTTTGTGATTACTTTATTGCTCACTTTTGTGATCATTTTGTCTCTGTAAATCACATTGAATTACCTTTCTATGTATTAACCTGCTATACAACTACACTTGCCTTGTCTTGCCTATATATGTGTGTGTATTTATGAGCCTTTCCCTTATTGTGTACGGTTTTAAGAACAACATGATAATGATGATTGTGAGCTTTGTGTTTATATAGTAAACTCAATTCTTTTTGGCATCCTAAATAAAAAGGTGCAATAATCATGAATAAATATCTTTATGCTTAATTAGCTCAATCTCACACTAAAAATAGAAGGAAAATAATCCTATCGTTGATCTTTAGGCACAGTTAGCCTGTGAACATAACAGCAAACATAATGCTTGATTGTGATAATTCCTCTGAGATTAATCCTCAATTTATGATCTTTTCAGATCCTCCAGGTCCTATATCCCCTACTGACAAGTTTTCAATGAAGTTCAGGTCAGAGGACCGGGATAGCCATCGTCATTGAACCAATTTTGTGTGAATCTAGATCTATGCTTTGTTTTGCTGAAAGATGACATCCACAAACCCTGCTTCTGTTGTTCTTTTTGTATCATCTGGCCATAAAACCCAGTTCTAGTTAAAATTACAGTCGTGTCTACTGCTAGATACTTTTTTTGGCATGCCTTCCAAACAATTTCTTAGCATGAAGGTGACAGGTAATTTAATTTTTATAGACTTGATGACTACCTAAAGCTACCATGTTTTGCACATCTTCAGCCTTATGATCCCTGGTGAAATTTTAGCCATCTCTAACAATCTCCCTCACTGTGCACAGGGGAAAAATAAACATTTGTCCTCTTACAGGCAGGGTCATCACAGCTCTAGTTGTTTTAACCTAACCGATTATTGACTGAAGAATACATATAAGCCTTTTCAAGTGTGCAGCTGTTTTTTAGCCCCTGCCTGATCTATAAAGCTCTTTCCTCACATATATTTCTGACTATACTTTGGGAAAATAATTGTAAATGTATGTAGACGTCATGTACTGACAAATGTACGTATCTAATCAGGAAAACTATAAAAGTTCATAAGTTTAGCAGATTTTTAAAATGTCTTTTCAATGACCTATGAGTGGAAAATATTAGAACATTACATCATGCTATGCGTTTGTTAGTGCCAGTGATGTCTACATCTTATATAAATAATACACAAAACATCTTGTCCAAATGCCTTTCTTGTCACCCAGTCTCCCCCTTGCTTACTAAGGTTAGGGGTCACTTAATAAATCTTTATAGTCTGCTCCGTAATTACCCTGGACAGTTTGAGCTTGATGTAATCTCGGCAATAGTGCCAAACCCCTTCTTTGTCCTTCTGCTCTCCAATGATCTAATCACACTTGGAGGCAAAAAGTTTTCACTGTGACTTCATGCACATGTATCACAATGTCTCAATTTTTGTATGTCTCAGTGGAGTAATGCTGGGCTTATGTGCCTCTCTGAGCCTGCGCCTTTGTAAAATCTTCGGCGTGTTTGTGTGTGATAGGCTTAGCTCAGGCTTCCTTTTTCCAAGGTGTCCCTCTCGTTCTGCTGTGTGTTGAATGTGGAGGGTCGGTGTGAGTCTCTGACTCATCTCTCCTTGCTCAATACAAACACAGAACGCACAAGCACACACCTCAGAGTCAGACTGTTCTAGCATGCAGCGCTAACAGTCTAATGGAGAACCAGCGGAGCGATGCTGCTAACACACAGGCCTAAAACTGTCAACATGAGCATGGTTAAAGGAATCCATTATTCAATAATTCAGCAGAGTGAGCAAAGAGCGGGAAGCGGGAGCAGGAGGGCGAGCAGGCTGGGTATTCGGTGGTCGAAAAACAACAATACAAGTGCGAAAAAGGAGAGAAATCAGATTCCAATGTTTATAGATGAGAGAGAGCAAGAGAGCTATCCAGTGGTTGGCTAGATTGCATCAGATGAGAGCAGAGAGAGAAGAGGTAAGGAGAGTGAGTGCGAGTGAGCAAGCTAGAGAATGAGAGAGAGAGGGAGAGGGAGAGCATGTCTAAGACTGTCGGTAGTCATGTTAGAGGACGAGGGGGAGAGTTGAGCTGAGCAGATGCGGGCTGCAGGGGCAAGCCCACACACACAAGCGCACTGATAAAAGGACTCCTGACTGACAGAAGCCCTCAAAAAGCCAGCTGAACGCCCTCACCCTTTCCCCTTTACTATCACTCACTGAGAGCCAGCCAGGCTGCCCACGCTGTGCACACAAACACACACACACACACACACACATATATATATATACACGCACAC
>JBBPCX010000006.1:12009677-12041350 GCA_037974365.1 Hydrocynus forskahlii
GGTGTAACATCGGTATTTTACATTCTAGCACTGCGACAGCAGTTCAGTGTAAACTTTACAGTACGGATATGGGTTTGCCTTTACATTTTCTTTAAAGGTAAAGCGTTAAGCTGAGTTAAAAATTAAATTAAAGTGTTTTGGGAGCATATTTGGAGGCATATTTAGGGTTTACACTATAAAAATAGGCATTTTTACCACATTACATATTCGCAGTTTTTCACAAATTTACTGTATATATATATATATATATATATATATATATAAAAACAGTGTTCCCCGCAAAGTTGCGGTCCAGAGTTCGCACCCACAGTCGTTCACAGATTTGTTCTTAGAACCTAACAGATAATTGCAAATATCTTCAGCATTTATTTCATGCATTTTAGTGCTAAATTATTACAAAAGTATAATTTACTCATTTTGTAACAAATATTTAGGTAAATTCAGCTGAATTTCCATTTAAAATGTAACTGTATAAATTTTTTAGTACTGTCGAGAGAACACAAATCAAACATGAAAACTGTCGAGAGAACACAAATCAAACACGGGCCTGTGAAATACTCCTGTACTCAGAAGTGGGAAGTTTGAAAGCAGCCAATCCGAGAGTGTTATTCCCTGTGACACATCTCGGGTAGATGCAGTCCAGCATTCCTGTATCATAACAGTTTCCTGTGTGTAGAGGAGTTTACCTTTAAATTTTTAAGGGTAATGTATTAAGCTGAGTTTTAAATGAAATTAAAGTTTTTGGGAGCATATCTGGAAGCATATTTAGGGTTTACACAAAATGGGCATTTTTAGGCTTTTTTTTTCCACATCACAAATTCACGTTTTTTTAACAATTCGCGGGTGCTCTTGGAACATAACCCCATGAATTTCGGTGTTCGACTGTGTGTATATATTTATACACACACACACAGATACATACTGTATATACATACATACTGCAATTTTATTCTTCCCATATCACCCAGCCCTAATTAGCAGTAATGATCTTGGTCCAGCTTCTTCTTTGCCGTGGGGTACATCACCTTTGCCCAGAGCTGAGCCCTGAGGGTGAGGAAAGAAGCAGAAGCGTTGGAGAAGGCCAAAGGTTGAGACATCTTGAGTCTCACTGAAGACCGGTGTCCTGATGCTGGAGTTGCACAGACAGTTTAATCATGCACTGATCATGTAATGGGTTGGTGTTCAGAGGGAGATCAGAAGCAAAATAAGCATACCATGCCGCCAGGCAAGAGGGCAGGAAAAGGATTGAGAAAAATCAATGAAGGCTTTAATTAGAGGTCTAAGTAAGTCTGGGTAGAGAGGGGTAGAGAGAGAGAGAGGGGTGGGGTAGAAAGATAGATAGATAGATAGATAGAGGCTTTAAAAGACAGAGGCAGAGAAGAGCCACTGTCTCTGGGGACTCTCCCTCTGAAGGGCTACAACCATAGGCTGAAGAGTAACATTCAATGCCCAGAAATCATTGCTTTTTCTGCTTTATTTGTGCCTGGAGCCTAGTGACGGGTGGGGTGGAGGGGTCATGCATTCATGAGTAACCAAACCTTCAGTCTGCAAATAAATAAATCACATACACAGACAAATAGATGATGAGGAGGCACTCTGCGTCCAGACAGTTAAACAGCTAGTTTGACACAAAACAGCAATCTGTATATCACAAAGTACAAAAAAGGAACACTCACCCTTAAAACAATGCAAAAACTGCAGTTCATTATAATAGCAAGAATTATAAAAATAAAAAATGCCTTAGTGCCCACCTTAACCTTTTTCAGCCAGTGATGCTGTGTTCACAGCAACCAGCTATGAAATACCATTGTCAGATAAGAACCCTGAGGTATTTAGAACAAGATTACATTTGAGCCACGCTCAATATGAATGTACTGCAATGTACATTTCATCATTCTGTAGTCCGACAGGCACCCTTTACATGGTGCAGGTGTACGGCACTCTACTAAAATAGAGAGGAATATGAAATACATGACATTGCTTTGTTCCACATAACTCCTAAATAAATACAGCAGTCTGGTCTTGTGCTCTGAGCTCGCAGCAAGTGCTGAACGCATACTCTCCTCATATTGACAGCTACAGCTAAAAGCAGTTGGAGCACTTTTATTCCTTTCTCTGAAAACGTGTGCAAGCGGCTCCAATTTCCCTCTCAGCTCACTGGAACATCAGTGGCCTGTCTCTTCAGAGTGATCCTACTGTCAGGTGACATCACATTCAATAAAATCCCTAGGCATGCAGAGACAGAGGTAGGCCTATGTTACAGTAAACCGTCTGGAGAGCACAGAGCCTGCAAAGATAGAATGATCTAGGATCAGCGCACTGGCTTGGCTGATGATGTTTTCACAAGTTAGAAGTGAGAAAATTAACTGTGTATTAGATTAGATCATAGGAGAACTAGGTTGAGGAACAGACCAATTTAATACAATGCAAATAAAAGGATGACCATGTTCAGCAGGTTACTGGAGACATATGAAGCAAACTTCAGGAGTTTCAGTCAAATTGCAGAAACTTAATTTGATCTCCAGAAATAGTACTTTTAATTATTATTCTAGAATTTTAGCCATACCTGTGGAAATTGTCTCAGTACAGCAATAAAGTTCATATGTTTGGTAAGCATTCATTACTGAAGAGTAAACAGGCCCCAAAGACCACTGAAAGTATAGCAGTAAATTGTTGGGGAAAGCAGTATGGACACACTGTGTTCAAAGGGGGTCTAAATAAGTTGGTTCATTCGCTGAGAGGGTCTGATGAGTCAATGCTCATCACTCTCTCTCTCTCTCATTAATGATCAGCCATTCACTACAATCTTCAGGTTGCTTTCATGTTCTATGACAGCCTGTACAACCGAATAGGTACCCGCACTGAGTTTCTGAGTAGGAATGAGATTCAAAGGAAAAGATTTTCTAGTGCAGTACATTTAATGAAACAAATATCAATTCTATTCAATACAATTTATCCTCAAAGTCAAAGGTGATTTCAATAGAAGAAAGTATGAAATAGTGGGACATGGATAGCACTTCATTGTACAGGATTCCATTCCCCAAATTACAAGAGGTCTTTGATCTTGTAAGACCGCAACTACAACTAGTGACGCAGTTCAGCTCCTATCTAAATATCCTAAGTGTCATCATACTAGACTACAAGCCTTTACACACCAAGCTTAATAATTTATGCATTATTTGGATATCAAATAATTCATTTGTACCAAATGCAAATTTTGGACAACCAAAATGCATCATGCGACTTTTGAAAACTTAGTCAAGTGATATTGGCACAGCGGCAACCATGGAGATGGACTGGAAAGGGGTGTGGATCTGTAATCCTGGAGGGCTGGATTGTTCGGTTTGGTGAATTTTCTGTTCAAACACTCCTGATTCAACACAGCAATTAACTGCCGGACTTATAGCTGTCTCAGAACAGAAAAATCAAGAAAAACTGGGTATATCTGGTCATCAGGATCCCCAACTCTGAATCATCAGCTTAACTGAGTTACAGATAGATAAAATTGTTTGTGTAAGCTTTCAAAACATTCTAGCTCCTGTCCAATGTCACTGTTAGTGTGGGGAGCATTTGATGTCACTCACTTGCACTTGATCGCTTTTTTGTTCTGTAAATGTCACCAAAAAATGCAAAAATATGCCTGAATTGGTCACATTTTCTGTTAATCTCAAACTCCATTTTAAAATATTTTGGGCTTGTCATGCACCAGAGATGCAGAAGGGAACGGTCCTAAATATACATATTGTTATTGTAAAACAACCAGTGTTTGAAATAACAAAAATATCAAAAATTTCATCCGAATTTAATGATTTTTCAAAATTACTTAAATTCTAAACTATGGTAGTTGTTGCATCATGGTATGTATGAATAAAAGACTACTAGAATAAAAAGTGGTAAAGATGTAAATGCATTCTTCCAGGTTGTAGTGCAGCTGAGACTCTTTCAGCCTATGCTAGGCTTCATATTTCTGGCTACCATGCCAACGTAACTAGTAGAAAATGAATCACAGAACTAAAGTAGAAATCAGAGGTTGTACAGGTTTAACACCAACGGATTGCTAACACCACTATGCCCCCAAGCAAGGAACTTAATTCCTCAATGCTCCAGAGGGAGTGTTGCATTTTCATTTTGGACTACACATTTGCTTTTTTGATTGAAATCTCATTTGGTGGTCCATTTAGTAAGAGTTTATGGGAACTTTTAGTTTATTTCTGGATAATAATGACTGCACATCAAAGATTCGATAATTAAATACATCATTTGGTCTTTGCAGCTGGCGGGAAAGTAGTGTTGTATATGCTGAGAAAATTTCAGTGAGGCAAAAATAAATCATACCATTTTAGATTATATTAATCTCGCAAAGTGCTTTTTATGTAATGGTAAATTTTTAGTTCAAGCAATGACTAAATGTCATGGACCATGAAGCCAAAATGTATTAGAACTAACATGTTCTGTTGTTTTTTTTTCCAAAATGATCATCCATCACACATTCCTACATGATGCCGGTCTGAACATGAAGACAGCAATAACAGCTGTCTTCAACAGAGCTATACTCACATGCACAGAAGTGTCTTTCTCAGAGAGGCGTATTGGATAAGGAGCAGCTTGGGCACTGCACTCATGAAGTGTGCAGTGCTAACATGGTGGATTGAGGGCAGGGGAGGGTGACTGTTGACAGGCAATGAGAGTTCCTCTCTAATGAGAATGGAACCTGCAGTAGAAGAGGCTTCACATCTCTACTCCATTAACTCTGCAACCCAATTACACATTACGCTCTGATAGGTCACACCCTGACTGCTTCATTTGCATAATAACTCAACGGGAAAACTCTAAAGAGAAAAGGCTTGGTTGTGCACGTAAGGTTTAATAGGGCTAATATATTATTTCATGTAATTTTATCATTGTATAAGCAATACCCTTATAGCATGTAGGTAGTATGTTAGAATACTGTAAATTTATTCTTTGAAAGCAATGATAGAAATGAAAGATGGAGAAGGATCATGTTGTTTACCCATGTGGGCAGTACTAAGGAACATCTGGACATAGGAGGCAATAATCTGAAAGAGGTGACCAACTTAGGTATTCATGCATAACATCTGAACACATGCTCTAAATGGAAAAAAAAAAGCAATGCCTGGGCCTTGAACCATTCTAAAGATGCTTTTTCAAGGACCTTGCCCTTCACAGGGAGTTCAGTGCTGTACTGCCCCATTTAATTGGAACAACACTGATATCCTCAGACTCCGATAAAAAGGTAAACCATTTCTCCAGAGTAATGTGGTCTGGTTTCAAAAGACCCTACAATTTTCTGGATGCTTTATTCTTTATTAAAGCTGGCAAGGGAACCCCAAGGCAATAAATAAACCACCCTAACAGAGTGAGGCCTAGAGAGCATTTACACACTTACCACTATGATTTGAAAGATGACAGGCAGCAGACGACTTTCTATGACAAGCCTGTGGCAGGAGAGACAAACACACACACACACACACACACACACACAAACACACACAAATTCATGTGTGAACCATACATAGAGCACACGGCACCAGGCATATATTCTATCTTCATTACTGTGACACTCATACACGCACATTGGTACTGTACAAACATGCTGAGGTGTGAAAACTCCACAATGCCAAGATTAGTCATGTAGGTGAAAGAGAAAGGGAGCAGAAAAGGGAAGGAAAAAGTGACAAGGTGAAAGAGAGCAGTAGAAAGAGAAATAGGGTAAGTTTGAGTTAGAGGAAAGCATTCTAACAAGCCTGACGCTGAGGAGTAATGCAAGTCTTTATTGAAAATGACTTGCCTTACTCTTTTATTGATTAAGCCCTTTGATTCACAACCAATTACCGTATGTATGCAAAGGTGCTCAAAGGAGAACGTCACCATGCTGGGAGAAAACGAGAGCTAGATTGAATGAAATTAGCTGAAGGGTCACACTCTGAATATTAATTATGATGCTGCTGTGCACTAAACAATGATATATTGCATGGCTTAGGAGCTTTTGTCCATTCTCCCCAGGACGTGTCCTCTGTGGAGCAGGCTGGCTAATGCCTCTGTGCTGTGTTAAAGGTGTAACAGAGAGACGTGCTGCTCAGCACATGAGATAAGGCTGGGAAGCAGGCCTTTAAGAGTAAATCTCGTCAACTTGCCAACAAATCTCCACAAATCCTTTTTGTGTTTGAAAGTCAAACAGAAGTCACACATGCATAGTTTTTGGCAGAAAGTGACAGAAAAAGAAAAAAAATGTGTCAATTTATTTGGAACAACCCTATCCTGCCCTCTAGTTTAAAGTCACATGCAGTAATCTGTAAAATCATTTAAACACATAGTCTATCCTATGCTGCAAATTCAAGTAAGATAATAGAAAAGTGATCAAATATACATAGGATTCTTATATTATGGTTGAGTTAGACATTAATGCTTTCTCAAAACACACCACACCAAAAAGATTTGTCCTACCATCCAAAATCTAAGTATCAGAAAGTACTGTAGTAAAATCACATTGATTTATATTTGAAAGCACTTCTCTGCCATCATTCTTCTTTTGCTCCAAAGTACTTAATCTGTCATACTTCCCAAAACACCAATGGCAACTTATACTGAGGGCCCAAACACAATCACTCACCCCTCTATCACCACACACACACACAGGCAGCAGTGTAAGCAGAACTGATAAATGGGGCTACTTTATCACCTGTCAGAGAAGGGTTGGGAGGGCTGATGGCAGCCTCTGCTCTATATGCCCCACTGTACTCCTGTCTGTAGTCTGATTTCGCTCCATTAGCTGTTTAAGAGGTGAGTAGCCCCATGGTCAGGTCATCCATCTGTCTCTCTTAACAGCTGCATGTTTACAGAAGCAAACCAGGTCAGATGCAAGATAGACAGGACTGGGTTGTTTTGAGTGCAGCCACCGGCCAACGTTACTGATCCTCCTATTACACCTACTGCTCTGTCTAACAGGACCACATGGCACACTGATACACACTGATGAGCAAACTGTATAACACCGCATAGCGTTTAGGAATACTCAGAGAGATGCTGTGCCTAAATATATTATCAAGAGTTAAAGAATCACCGTGTATTAAAGCAAAACTCACTTTAAAAAAAGTTATAATAGGTCTATGGGCTATACAAAACATGCTCATGAAGTTCTTTGCACAAAATCACTCTCACATAAAGAGATCTCACCAGCTTTATTCTTCACAGTTTCAGTCCCTTTCAAAATGAGCCGTTTGGACGGCGAGCCCATTGTGATGTAATACTAGGCCAATTTGCATAAAACCACCCCTCATCTGTCGAGACTCCACCCATTAGATAAGATGAAGATCCGCCATTTTGTCTGCTGGTTTTATGAGCACACATAAGACGCCAAGTGCTATGGCTACAAGCAAAGGCAAGTCCCTACAAATCCCTACACTTTCTCCCAGACAAAGAAAACTGAAAAACTGCGTGGCTCTGTTTCATTTTCAATGGCCATGTCCCAGCAACAATCAGTTTCATTCCACCTTAAATGCTACCATTTAAGGTGGAACTAAAAATTAGAACAAGGAGCTGTGAATAAGGAGCTAACTTCAGCGCTGTGGGGGGGATCTGTACCTACTGTCTGTGACAAGTCAGCAGATGAGGGAGATGTAAGTACTTTAAAATAATGACTTCTGTGTTTCTATTGCAGTTAAGTATGAACTAGCTTGTTCGTTTCGTAAGCATGGGATGGGTGGGGCGTGGCCAGCAACAGCTTATTTGCATAAAAGTCACAGAGCCCTTAAACGGCTCATTTTGAAAGGCACTGCAACTTACAAGAATAAAGCTGGTGAAACCTCTTTATGTGAGAGTGATTTTGTGCAAAGAACTTCATGAACATGTTTTGTATAGCCCATAGACCTATTTTAACTAAAGTGAGTTTTGCATAATATGTACCCTTTAAGGGATGCTTATCCAGGGATAGTTGGCAACTAGGGGCGGAATCACCAGAAGCCACACATTGCGATATCTCGATACCTGCCACAAAATAATTCCCATCTGATACGGTTACCTGATTCCCAAGTACCTGCTTGTACTGAGTAACAAAACCAAAACTAACTCTCCCTGCCTCTAGCCTAACTACTGAATACATACCTTTAGGTAAAGACATTTAGAATTAGAAACAGAAAACTTTACTGATTCCAGAGGAATCTGCTTATGCTACAACTGCGCACTCACAGAGACATAAAGACAAGAACAATATAAATTACAGTGTAAGTGTAAAGTCAAAATAAAACTTTCCAGAAAATACTCTGTACTCTATACACTATGCTTTATACACAAAATGCTGTGGTAAGAAAGAGATGTAAACATAAATACTACAGATAAATAAAAGTACTGCAGATTTATATCACAAGCAAAGCTTGAATAAATAAATATCTATATAGACACATGCACGCACGCACACAAATATATATATTTAAAATTTATTGTATAACCTAATGGTTCTGTTTAGGTTGTATAACCTAAACAGAAATACTTAAAAGAACAGGTGAAATATTCTTCTTTATTCTATAACTGTTGGACTTTGTTCCCTCTACCAGTTCAGTTGTTGTGAGTACCACATAACATTATGCTACTACACATAATTAGCAAAGATATTTAGCTTTCCCTTAATGAGAATGACACATTTTCTGCACACTTCACAGTTATTCGACTGGCTTAGCTTAAGGCTTTTTAAAATACAGTCTGAAGAAATGACTATATATCAGGGAAGTGCATGTTAGTGATTTCATTTGATGTTATTTGAGTAAATAAAAGTTATTCAAATGTAAACTGTGTTTAACCTCTTTGTCATTAATTATATAGTTAGCCTGCAAATATCAAACTAAAAACTCCCAGTTCAACCAGACAAGCTGACAGTCTTAAAACATATATAGTCTTGTAGTTGAATTTGTTGTGTATCCATTTACTTATATTGTAGAGTTGATACCCTTTTCACTGTCTTTCCAGGACAGGGTGGAACAACATACAAATTTAAATAAATAAAATTAAACTCAGCATTTGAAGATTTGCTAAGAAACACATCAAGTATATGTGCAAACATTCCAGTGTGAATAATACAACAAGGAAGTGCCATTTATTCAAGCAGAGTAAGCTTTGTAACATAGAACACTGCTTTTACCACCAATAAAAATAATTTATGTGCATAAGAAAACTCATTTGTGAGTGGCTAAAATGCCTGTTGATTTCAATAAGAAGTGTATTTAACTACAGACGCTAATTTAATATGTTCTGATTATGCAGAACAACAGTAAATAGAACTGAACAATATGTTGCTAAACCTATAGTGGTACAGTGCGTACAGTGCCAAAAAAACAGATCTCCCTATCTGCAGTCACTTAAAGTGGCATGGGAACTGTGTTAATGGTATTGCTGAATTATACTATGGATGCCTCTGTCTTACTAGTTATGTACAAAAAACATCTAGTGTAAAAATAATAATAACCATCATCAGCATCATTATCATCATCATCTTCTATATAGCACATATACAAATGTATAAGTAAATATCTCAGTAATCAATTGATATGGAGATTGTATTAGTCTACTGACAGTCATAATCCTCAATACAATATCAATAATGAAACAAAACTAAAGTTTTAATTCTTTCAAATTATAATTAAGCATGCAAGAAAATATATGGAAAATGTATCTCCTCTTTTCAAATCGGACCCAAGGCTTAACACATCATCACAAATTGCCATCTTTCTGTCCTGAACACATCACATTTCCATTGTCCCCTGTATTAAAACCCCACCTTGGTTAAGTCCTTGCATCAGCTGTGCCAAGTGGCAAGGCAACATTTTCATGGAAATAGAGTGTAGAGATTGGCATTTACACAGGTAAATGTCAGCCCAAAGACTCTGAAGCAGTTAATAAGAAAGAATGCACACAATCTCCATGGCTCCAGAGAACCTTTTGATGGGATCTGTAATCAGATGGGGAGGGAAGCTGATGGCATATGGCTCTTATTTCTCCCTTTACCTTTCGTAATGGCACACAACTACGGCATTTAGTTTCATTTTTTTGGGCTGACACACTGTCAGAAAGGGCTGTACGTGTAGAGCCAAAGATGTCCCAACCAACAAACCATTGAATGTTGTCTTGTCTTGTCTCGTTTAGTTGTATTGTTGCTCGTGTTCTTTTTTCTAGCTCTTTGTCCTGTCTGCACTTGTGGTCTTATGTTCTGTTCTGCTCTTGTGTTGCACCATGGTCCTGGAGGAATGTTGTTTTGTTTTTACTATGTACTGTGTGTATAAAGTAGAAATGACAATAAAAACCTGCTTGGCTACTACTTGACTACCAAATGTAACATCTAAATACATTGTTTATTTTGCATAATCTGTTCATTTTCTACCCATCCATACCTATTAAAACATGAATGAGTACTGGAAAATATGACAGTCAAAGGTTATTCCCTAATTTCCTAAATGAGCCAGAATTCCTTGGTATAAACCTTGCTTAAGAAATGTGTTATGTTTTGTATTGTGCAACCTTGTGTATTTGCTGATGGTAAAATAGAAGCGGCTCAGGTAAGGTACAAAGATTCACTTATTTGTTTCTGGTCATGAATTTAATTACTATAGAATTCATGACTTATTTGTTTCTGTCATTAATTATATTACTAAATTATTCAATGTGTAAAGTAGAAACAGGGAATGGCACAATTAACACAACAGGAATTGCTTATTCCTACTTGGTTACTACATCTTCCCCTATCACAAGACAGTAACCAAGCTGGGAGGGTGAGGGTTAACAAGTGCTTCGTCCATGACACATGACACTAGCCACTACATTTTTTTTCACTTGATTCTACCACAGTGGCACTGCATAGAATGATGTAGAGGCAGAGAAACAAGACCACCCTTCCCATCCAATTATGCTCTCAGCTGCAGGAATCAATCTTCATATACTAGGACAAAACCATAAAGCACTTGTCACACGTGGGAAAATAAACAAAAAAAAAAGACTGAATACTTAACTATTATTATTATTATTATTGTTATTATTATTATTGTTAGTTATTATGATTATGATTATTATTATTATTATTTATTATAGTAGCATTTGGTTTTATTTGTATTGTAATTGATAGCATTAAAAAATCTATGTACCGTCAGATCAATCCACCTTCAGATCAGTGCACCATAATACACTGATACATTTTTGCATCTCCATCATTCATCTGTCCAATCTACCAACTGACTCCTCCAGTGTCCATCTGCCTTTTTTTCTCCACCAACCTTACCCCTGTCCATTTCCACTCACCCCTGTGCTGTGTGGTGCTGTCATTGGCTGGCAGGTGGAGCTGCCATGCTGAACCCACACACTGAAAGTCTTCAGTCCCAATCATCCCACAGAGTCTCATTCTCTGTCACACACATGCACATGTAGTGACACCTCAGCTTGCTCACTGTGGACACTCTACTCCCACACACACCTTGTCCAGTTCAATAAGGCTCTAGCAGGAGGCTTCAACAGATCTGCAGGGCACTGGGCCCAGGACATTTTCTCAGAAAGCACTGGGGCAAAGCACACTGTAACTAGTGGAACAGGTTATGCAGTTAATGATTCAGAGAAAGAGTTATAGCAGTGATTTAAATGCAAAAATCATAAAATAACAAAAAAATATATATTTCCATCATTTTGTATAAATGATGTTACAAATAAATAAATAACTAAATAAAACAAAAACAGCTCAGTGTGCTTGATGTTTTGTCCAAATTATATATCCAGAGAATATACCATGAGAGCTTAATCTACAAATATTTTAACATTTCACTAGCAAACATATCCTCCCACTGAGCAAAGTGGATAAAGGCTACAGCATGCACAACATTAACATAAAGCCATTTACACTTAGAGTAGTGCTTCAGCTTCACTTTCTTAAGTGGGAACATATTCACCACAGCTTGCATAAAGGCAAAATTGGCCAAAGGTTCTCGATAATTGGAAAGTTTGAACTGCTAACAGAACCGATAATGAAGGACAGATGATGCTTGCGCGCTGAACCTGCTAATGTCCCCAATTTGCAATCTCTTTTTGCCCGGAACCCATCAAGTGAAGGTCTACGCTTTTTTAGGACTTTATCAAGCGGTGGCAAACCCAATTTAATTTCACCATTGTGAACGTAATAGCTCCTCACAGACGCTGAGGTTGGGGGATGGGGGTGTAGATGGTGGCAACAGACGAACGTTCTTCGATTGCTGACATCAATTTGAATAGTTCAGCTGCGCGGCGTGCTCTATCAGCACCAAGAAAGACAATGTGTAGAGAGGCCGGGAGGAGCCATTAGCGAAACAGCAGAGAGATAAGGGAAACACACACACACACACACCCCCCACATGCCCACATTCACACAGTGACTGCCCATCACTGCTTCAGCTAAGAGAGGAAGGTGAAAAAAAACAGAAAGGGAGGGAGGTCAAGGCAAACAATGAGAATAAAGACTAGATAAGACAGACTCTGAGTGTGTGTGTGTGTGTTTGTGTGTGTGTGCGCGTGCACATGTGAGTGTGAGTTTGTTTGTGTGTCTGTGTGTGTGTAAACACACCAGCAGAGGAATGACCCTATACTGTGCAGTGTAGAGCCAAGATCTGAAAACATACAGATGACTGGTACAACACAACCACATATAAAAATAACAAACAACATACAGCTTTATACAAATATCTCTCAACTGGAATATAGCTAGTTTTCATATTTTGAGGCTCTTCCCATTTCTGTTCAATATTTGTTGTCAAAGCACAACAGGAACATGTGCCTAAGCTGTTGTTTCATGCAGCAGTACAAAGCCACAATATTGGTGTACTTCCAGCCTGACCTACTTCCCCAGCTACTGGATCAATAATCTAATAAAACCACATCCACATCCACAAGGGAGACTTGGCTACAAGAAAAATGCCCCCAGTCCGAAACTCACTCAATGTCTCTAATAAATGATATTATGAAACATGACCCCCTAAAATGTTCCGTTCCAACACAATATTAACAGGTAAGGGTAACTAGGTTTTGAAAACAACAGCAAAAACTACACCTTGCCTAATAATTAAACAGTGGGGCTCCAGTGTTGGCTCTGCATTCCCATTGGATAATATAATTTAGTGGTTTTACACACCTGGCTCATCAACTAATTAAGTATTTCAATAGCTAAATAAACTGTTCTGTGGGCTCCCTGAACTGAAACAGAAAACATCCTAATTATTTTCTCCCCATTAAAAAATAGTAGTAATAAAACCTAGTATTGGCCAAACTTTATAATTATGACAATATGATGATGATGACTGTTGACTTAATATCACTATTACTGAGGGTTTACCTATTGACAGGTGTGCTGTGTTCAGTGAGGGATCCAAGAAGCTTGAGAGCATAAACAGGTACTGGGTCTGGTTCCAGAAGTAGAGACTCACACCTGAAGAGCAGGAAATTCATTAGCCAACTTAATTATTATAACAGTTAAGACTCAACTAAAAAATATTATTATTAGCATTATTATTATTATTATTATTATTATTATAATAGATGGCAAAGATCTGTCTCACTGAGGCAGGAGGTCCTCGGTAATGAGAGTCAGCAGCCGTTTGTTTGAGGAGCTGCCCTCTCCATCCCACGCACTTCGTTTTTCTCTCTCGCCTTCTTCCACTGCCTCCTGGCTCAGCAACAGCAGGGTTATCTCTGACAGTACCCGCAAACTCACGATACGCCATTCCACTGTTAAAAACACACACACACACACACACATCAGTTAGATGAGGTTTGTTTTTGTAAGCAGATGCTGCAGACATGTAAACATAAACATTCATGATTCAAAAGTTCCGCCTTTACCAGTAACAAAGTGCATGTGTCTATAAACTGGCACCTGAGGAGAAGACTGACTCAGTAGCTCTAAAATTTTTATAATGCATTTGCTGCATCCATATAGTAAGACATGAAGATGTTTACTAACATTAAACCATTTAAAGCAAACCACCTCAGTTATTATTGGATAAGGATTAAAAGAGCACTGCAGAATCAGGCCTGTATGAGTTATGAGTCCCTTCTGCCCTTCTACTGAACTAGCGGCAATACTACTCACCAGTCTTACTGAGTGCTAACAGCGCCAACGGCGGCAGGATAGTATCCACAACCTTGAAGAGTGAAAAAGCTCAACATTATTCACAAACCAAGAGAACCTCATCTGTATAAGCTAAGAATTCATTTTCTCAGTCATCTACTCATCACGCACACACACAAACGTATAAATGCGCGCAAACACACACACACACACACACACACACACAAAAACACTCACACACACTCACAAAGTGAGAGAACTCAGGAGAGCTTCAATTTGCATGGAAATGTAATGTCAGCTGTGCTTCTTTGATCATGGAGAGTCCATTACAAAAAAAGGCCTTTCGCCAGCTCTTTTGAAAATTACAATTGGGTTTTATGATTATTACCAAGTAGAATCATCTCCATAGAAACAAATGTTGCATACAGGTGGCTTAATGTGGATAGCCATGGGCATCTCTTCAACAGAGGATTTCATTCTGAGGCTCAAAGTGAGACGAATGCTAAGAAAATACATTACAAAGGTTATCTTTTTATGCTTTTTTACGCCAATTGTCTGAAGCTTGTATTACGTTATTTAAAAGTTAGTATGTACACTACATTTGAATGTCTTTCATCTCTCTTAGTACACAAAAATGCCTGATGTGTAAAGAGTGTGGCTTCAGCTAAAATGTGTACAGTCAGTACAAAATCCGTACAACATTTTAAATCTCATGTTCTGTAGAGAAAATGTTGTGTGCAGTACAATAGCAGTATAATTACAGTAGTTCTAAAATATGTTAAATTAATCTCATTAAATACACAGTCTTGTTAGGTGTATGGCAAAATCTTGTCTATAACCTTCATTCTCATCAGTGTCTTTGGCGTGTCCCGATTCGGACACACTGCTTTGTGCAGATGTGTGTGCTCACTTTCACAAAAAGCCCGCACTGACAATAGGGAACAGGATCTAATGACTTCTGGCGAACTGTAATTAAGGTGCCTTCTCCTATTACGGAGTATCAGAGGGCTGCCTCCTCTCAAAGCTTCCTGATGCATTGCTTCTACCCAAAGCACATCAATACTCATTAAAAAGCCTCAGACAGACACACAAGCATGCATACACTCACATACGCACAAACACTGCTGGCCTTCCTGTTCCTCAAAGTTAGTGTAAGAACAATAGCAGTGGGCAGTGTGAACATTTTACCCCAGTTTGAGCTCCCTCAGGTATGAAGATATCCTGTCTACCTGGACATAGACAGTGCTTTGACCGCATTCATGTGGGGCTCAAAACAATTCAATTTGCCACTTGCCCTTGTGCTAAATCAAAACTACTTACCATCAGCAATATTATATGACGGCAAGGTATACAGTATAGACCAAAGACACAGTCATTAGTTTGCAAGATTAGAACTAAATTCAGCATGGTCATACTTGCATATCATTGATCTCTCCAATGCTTAACATTCTGCACTGCCACTTTATTGTGCACTAATTTGGTACATTGCTGAAGCATTATCTGTATTGCAATCTCTATACTCTACCCACAGCCACACTTCATATTGCTACTTTGCACTTTCACTTCCCAATGGTGAATGTTGTATTGTGTTGTCACTTGTATTAAGTATATTGTAATGTTGGAGTGTATAATGTCTAAACGTACTTAGTATTTACGGTCTTGTAATGTCTGCTGTTAATGGCCTGTAGACACAGTAAAGTATGTCATATCTGTAGCTGTACTTATGATAATGAAACTTTGAATCTTGAATCTATTTACATTGACTTTACTGCTATAATTGTTGCTGCACAGCACGACACTGCATATCTTTTACATAGAGAAATAACAACGTCAGATAGGACAAAACAGCTATACCAACATTTCATATAATCAGGACATGATAGCAAAGAAGTACATTTGTTAAATGTGTGCCAGATTTTGAGTTGTAAAGCACTCTGTGAAGTCCCTACACAAACATCTGTGAGAGAATTCCTTCTGGACAGGCTGGTTTAAAATTCTGACAAAGAACATGCATGCATATATGAACTATTGGCAGTGTGGAAATGGCTTGAAAACAACTTACTTATAAAAAAAGAAAGTACAGTAATGTGCTGATATCTTAGAACTGCATAGCATCTTACTTTACATATATATATATATATATATTTTTTTTTTTTTTTTCATGGGGTAGATTCATTATAGGCATGTATGAGCATAGCACATAGTATATTAACATAGAGTGCAATATATGGTTACTGATTTGTTGCTGCAGTTGCTGTATGTCAGGGTGAATACTCACAGTGCAGCAATGTGTGCTCAGAAGAGCATGGTGTTGGGAAATGGCCTCCACTGCAGACATTGTGTTCCTGATCAACTCCTCAGATGCTGCTTGCCCTGCTCATGAGAAAAGACACATTTTGGGTGGGACAGTTGACAGTACTCTTACAAAGTGTACAAAGAATCCACCCACCATCCACTCTACTCAGCAGTTTGATTTTGTATGCATCATTTTAGATACAAATTAACGGTCAAATTACGCTCCTACATTTCTGAGGATAAACTTACCTATAGCACTTCCCAAGCTGGTCTCATTGGAGTCGATGGATGTAATGTGATTCTAACCAAAAGGAAAAGAGGGAAATAGTGTGTGAATATCAGCACACACTAACAATGAGAGGGTGAGTGTGGACATTTAGGAGATTTAGAAGACGACAGCTCTTTAATGCTTCCATTTCAACAAGATTATCTGAACTGAGGCAATACAGCCACTCACCAGCAGTGCTCCAATTTTAATGAGAAACTCTTCATTCACCACCTGAGGCCTGAAGATCTGCCAAACCAATCGAATGAGATTAGACAGTGTCCCACTTTAAACGACTCCCCATTATTTCCCAGCACTTAGTATGTCCTCACTGTGAGTAAGGCCTGTGTTCCTAAGCATAAGTGTTTCAAGCCACAATTCAACAAGTGATTTTCATTCAGCCACAACCCACTGTACCACAGCAATTTATGCTGTTACAGCAATGACAGTTGAAACAGCATGCTTCATTACAATGTAAGGAATGTTTCTATTTAAATATAAGGAGGCTTTCAGTGATGACAAATCTAGAATGTCCTGGACAATTTAATTATTTGCTTGTTTATACTGTTCTATGACTGAGAATCAAGGCTCAAGCTGTTATAGTAGTTATCTATAAAGCTAGTAAATTTGAGTAGTAGGGAACCTTCTCTCTTCTCATTCCGTACTCATGCTTACACTTGTCCAGCAGTCATAAGGAGTCAAGAACAGTGTTAATAAAGTCTCATGGTGCTGTCAGCTAACAGTCAGCATGTGTTTTCCCAGTTTCCCAGATGCTGAAGTGCAGCAGGAAACTCTGGCAAGGAATAGGGAACATCAGAGCTGGAGGCTTGCTGTGAGAGGCAGGGCTTAAGCAGCTCAGACATGTACTTTTAGTAGCGTGACCATGATAGGGAACAGTTCTAGCTGCTGAGGGGTGTGAGAGGTCAAGCTCGTCAGTAAGAGACTGAAGTTTTCTGCTGGGCAAGTCACAGCGCAGCTGACCTGTGGTATGACCTGAGTGACTGATTAATGTTCTGAGTGTGTGCTGTCAGCATTGCATCAGGCCACTGAGATGATGGGAGACAGATGAGACTTGACTGGGGGCCCCTGACATGAATGTATGTATGTATGGAGACACACACACACAGACTCACACAGACGCACACAAATATATAAACTGCTCTCACTGTCAACTTCCTGAAACATGCTGTCAATCTACTGAGTTGATTGTATGTTCAAGGGTCAGTGAGGTCACACTCTTTGTGTCCGTATGGGTGAGTTAGATTTGAGTTAAAATTTGGAAAGAAAAGCAAAAATAATCACCTGCATGCATTCTTTTTTTGAGGACCTTATATAGAATTTGGGGGTTGATGCCAAAATGTCAACAAGGTGTAACTGTAAAAACTATGCATCAAATAATTACAATAAAAAAGGTGACATTCCAAATAAAACACCCAATCAACTAACAATTATTTAAACCGCTTACCATTAACCTGTCGCAGGGATGCCACAATACCCTGTTGACTAGTTGCATTAGAAATATGTAGCATTACTTCTGTTTACTATAAATAAGTTAGTTTTAAGATTAGGCTTACAAGTCAAATGGTAGTACCAATCCCAGGAAAACTCATACATCATAATTAAAAAATGTAAGATTTACTTTAAAAATGATGCATGAAATATTAACACCAAGGTCATGTGCTTACATTGGTAGGTGGCAATGAAAAGGGAATTATTTTCTTAAGTGAAATCACAACAGTAGACATGGTGATTCTTCTTGTCACAGTTTTTGGTTCACTGAAATAAAATAAAATGCCATTTTCAGTTGACCTTATTGACCGTCATGCTTGATTTTTGGTGCCAATTTGCCCAACAATTATCTTTGACTGCAGAAGGCACAGGGTCAGTACATAAAACACTGTTAAATATTTCAAAATGTATCATACACTCCCCAGTTCATTCAGTCCATGTATGGAATCTAAGCTGCAAAAATGACCCACTTTGAATTCACTGATGTTTTTTTAATCACAAAAAATAAGGTATTTACAACCACGCGTTGAGTATTTTTATAACATTTAATGTTTCAATGAACTGAAAATTCTAAACATTGCTGTATTCAGCCACTCTTTTTCGCTAATCAAGACACCCCTGTATTGTATCAAGTTTTGTGAATCATTTTGCACCCCGTAGTTACTAATAACAGTGCACATACTTTTTATCTTTCTAAGCTATAACGGTAAATCATTTAACATTTGTGATAATTGTTGCACGCACACACACACACACACACACACACACACACACACACACACACACACACACACACACACACAACATGAGGCCAGCAAAGCCTTTGGCATAATAAGCTGCACCAACTCCAATGCCATTACCAGCTAAACACATCCGCAAATATCATCCGCAAAATTCCTTAATATCTGTCAATCAACAAATAAACCCATGAACATGAATTGCACCCTAATGCACAGGCCATGTACATGGAGAAACAAATTACACACATGGAGAAAACTCGAAGAGCCAACTATGATTGCCACTGTAGTTCTCCTTTAATGGTTGATGTTGCAATGTTAACCTCCTCAAATGAGCTAATGGCAGTGGAACCATCAGAGTAACAAGCTATTACCCCCCAAATGAGACCACTCAATTTGCAACTGCTGATGGAGGTTGAGTCTCCATGGCAAATTGTGGCCAAATGGAGAAGGGTATTTAATCAGCAGCTAGGTCTCATCGATTCGGCTTAGTGACAAACATCTCACAGGGTGAGCGAAAGATCTCTTCATATTAATTTCAGCACGACTGAGTGTGTCAGCAGTAAATCCAATTTCGCACCATTGGGTAACTGACAATAATGTGTGCGCGCGTGTGTGTGGCTGCAGGGATAGAGCAATTTGAGAAAAGATCAACCTTTAATGCATCATTTCACTCTGACATGCTCACACATATCTCTCCTTGTCACCACACTCCATGATTACAGGCAATGAAAAGGAGCCGGATATTAAAGATCTCTCCTTTATTGCCTCTGCAAATGAAGATGTGAAATTGAAGTGTAGTTTTTTTTCTTCTTTCACTCAAGTTTATCAGTCAGGTTATTTTATGTTTTTAAAGTGCAATATTTATAATGTATGAACCCTTTATGTTTAAACCTTTAATTTGTTCACACACACAAACACACAGCCGATTCTACACACACAACAACCCTCTGCCATATATAGTCCACTTACTTTGTTATTGTAATTAACTACATTTTTCATCAGATGTTCACTTTCATTTAATTACAAAGTCCTACTTGTCACTCCACTATTTTCTTAGAACTACTTAAAAGTAAAAACAAAATTTTCCATAAGAAAGTATATGATGCACCTACACAAATTAATCAAAGCATTCTACATCAACTACACATATAAGTTTACTTGAGGCACACATTTCACTACAGGTACCTTCACTTTTACTCAACTACCACATTTGTGTACTTTGTCAACCACTGTGCATCCTTTACACACAAATGTAAAAAAAAAAGTATGCCCCAAGGTATCTAACAGAAATCTAGCTTATGAAGACATTAAACTTGTTTATATCTTCTCTGCCACATTAAAACATTGCAATACAATATTTGGCTGTTTTAAACCATTTGAAATGATGAATGGACTGATGCAAAAAATTAAGAATATTTTCCAATTCCAGTTTTGTAAATACAACATTTTGTTGTGATGATGATATGCAAGCTCCAGCAGCTACCAGCCAAAGGAAAGCACCAACACCCACCTGTGAGGTAAGTAAGTGCAGCACCACAGCTATCATGGGTAGACTTTGTTTAAGGTGGCGTGTCTGAGCAGTGGATGGGTGCTTCCTTCCCACAATGCTTCCCAATGCTTCCAGCATGTCATCTGCAGAAAGCCCAGTGAGAGAGATAGATTATATTTCTGATAGGTAATAGCACACTTAAAAACTAAACAATGTGCACCTTCAGAAGCTCTACAGTTGGCATGAGCCTCACAGGCATGCGGGACACGTACCCATGGCCACCGAGTCAGGACTAAACTTCTCTGTGGAAGGACATGAACCCGTCTGACCTAGTTCTAGGGATAGCAGTGCTGATCTACAAATGAAACTGCAGGAACAGGTCGATATGTGCTCCCTCCCGTGCCCAAATTCAATCAGAAAGGTAATTAAAAAGAGAAGATGATCAAATTAGACACTGAAGACACTGATGCTCATTCTCATCACCCTTGCTCCATCCTCCTTTACTCATTTTCTTCTTTTCTCTTGCTGCCTTCCTCTCCATCATCTAATTTTCATTCCTCCCCTTGCTTGTTTCTCTCCCCTTCCATACCTCTGCGTTCATTGGCCCCCCCATATCCCTGCCTTCTTCTCCCCTTTCTCTCTCTCTTTTTGGGTGTAATGTGATTGATTTACCTAGGATGGCTGGCAGCTCTCGCACGGTGTGACGGATGAATAGGGCCAGGCATTTTGACAGGTATTCATTGCCGCTTTGTTGCTCCTTCCCTGGCGTGGCCTTTCGGATGTCTCTCTCAATGTACATCACCAGCCTGAGCGAGAGAGAGGCCAGAAAGACATTATTATTCAGCCTGGAGACACACAGCCCTGGAATGATGCTAGCAAACACAGAGAAGATGCATTTCATCAATTACACTCCATGTCTGGAGAGGTGATGGGATTGAAATGAAATAGAGTTGATTTCACAGCCATGTCTAGTAGGAAATATTGTATTTTGTGTTTTTGTAAAGTACTTAGTAAACTTGCTAAGCAAAAAGTTGATATTTATTGCAACTATCATCATGAAAGAAAATATACAAATGAACAATATAACAATCACACAATTTTTATTCCTGGTTTATTTGTTTTTTAGAACAATACCGCTTTTGATGTTACAGTGGGTATAGAAAAGAATCACCCCCTTCAAAATATTCACATTTTGCTGCTTTGCAGCCCGAAATGAAAACACACACAAAAACAATTTTTTCCAGCTGTATTAAATCAATACAACATTTAACATCAATGTGAAAGATATGTTCAGAAACAGTTCAGAAAAAAACACCACCACAGAATCACTGAGATGGATAAAGGATTACCCCTTGTGTCAGTACTTTGTGGAACCACCTTTAGCTTTAATGGCTGTCTTGAGTCTGTTTGGATACTTCTCTAACAACTTTGCACATCTAAACTGGAAGGACTGCAATCTTCTACAGTCTAAAGACTGTCAATAGGGCTTAAGTCTGGGATCTGACTAGGCCACAGAAGGACATTCAGTCCTTTTCTCTTTCAGCCACTGTGTGGTCAATTTTAATGTGTGCTTTGGGTCACAGTTTGAGGAGAAGCCATTCTTTCTTCTATCCTGACATGTGCCCCAGTCCCTTTGGTAGAGAAACACCCCAAAAACAGGATGCAATCTGTTTTTCAAATGTGTCTAATGTTCTTTAGATGGTAAGTTACATTGGTTTTCACCAGACGTACTGTTTGTCGTTGAGGCCAATTAGTTTGATTAGTAAAGCTCAACTGAAACTTAATGTGGCCTTTTTGGGGAGTGGTTGTATTCTTGCAATCCTCCCATAGAAGCCACATTTGTGTCACACGCACACAATGGCCACTCTCTGCCACAAATTCCTGTAACTGCTTCAAAGTTGCCACAAGCCTCTTGGTAGCATTTGTGGAACCACCTTTAACTTTAATGACTGTCTTGAATCTGATTGGATACTTCTCTAGCAACTTTGCACATCTAGATTTTGCAGTATTAGCTCTTTTTTACAGAACTGTTCAAGCTCAGTCAAACTGGATAGACTGCAATGTTCTACTTTCTAAAGATTGTCAATAGGGTTTAAGTCTAGTATCTGACTAAGCCACACAAGGACATTCAACCCTTTTCTCCTTCAGCCAATGATCACTTTTCCTTCAATAATCAAAAAGATTACAACTGACGGTAGTCAGTTAGAAATGACCCAGATTGAATCAGAAACTTTATAGATCCCGGATGCTTATGTAATGACTGCCACAACACACAGAGACAGTAACAATATAATATAAAGTCTTAATAAAATCTAAATAATACATTTGTAGAAAGAAAAAATCTCAATATGAATACCCTGTGCTAAACTCTTTCACTTGATGTTTGTTTGTGTGTGTTTTCATTTCAGGCTGCAAAACAACAAAATATGAAGGAGTGATTCTTTTCTATATCCATTGCATGTATACATATGAACATTGGTGAACATTGGGAGTCTTTGAGCATGTGCATAAACAAACTCAAAAACAATGATGGAGGTCATATAAGGAAGCACTGGTAATAATCACTGCCCAAAGACAACGGTAACACAATAGGAAATAAATGACCTCATTAATGAAACATGGTGGAACCAGTCATAATTTCTATTGGTGTAATGAACACCTGAATGGCAGAATGACTTCATAAAGCAGCCAAACATTTAATGCTTTCATTTTGAACTAAAATATCTTCACACTGAAAAGACTAATTGTATAATCTTACAGCATCTGTGCTTTCTTGCTTTCTGTATTTTTAGAATGTGTGATATACATCATTATTATTAATGCATGAGAAATCTTTCAAGGCCAGGAACACAGGATGATTTCTTAAGGGCCTATTAATGCTTATGTCTCTTCTGTTACCATAAGATGAGGACTTAAAATGCAATACAAGACACATCTGAAAATTACAAGTATAACTAAAATCATTCCAATACAGCTGGATTTCTAACTGAAATTATACTTAAACATTTTTCATCAGTTTATGAAAGGTGTATATTCAACCATAATATTACTGTATTCACATATGCCCTTGGTTGCTCATCATGTGCTTGACATATTTTTTTCAGTTCTTCAATTGTGTGTACCTACCAGGGGTGTTGGGTTCTAGGGAGAAAAAGAAAGTCAAAAGCAATATGCTACTGACTGGCTGCTCTGCCTCTTTCACTTTTCTGCAGGAAGGTGAGAGTGTCAGAAGGTGAGAGTGTGGAGTGAAACTGAGAGAATCACAGCTCCACAGCTGACAGTTTGCCACAGCCTTGGGGCTTGTGCTTATTAAGAGGCACTGTTAATTAGCTTGTTTCCAACCAGCCCAGCACAGATCAGTCTCAACTCAGACACACACTTCACATTCTCTATCGCTCTCTTTCACACATACATACGTGAACGAACACATACACATACATAAACCAAGTGTTGTACTGAGGTGCGTCTCTCAAATTAGACACAGATGAAAAAAAAGCAAACAGGGAGAAAATTGCACAGAGCAACACCAGCATTGCAGAGTAGTACACCCAGTAATAACATAAGAGCTGAAAGTCAAGCTGTGTTAGAAAAGGAAGTCTGGAGGGACTGTGCAGAGCAGGTAAGATTAGCTGTGACTGAGGAATTAAACACTTAACCAGCCAAAATGAATGCCAGAAGAAGTGTTCGAAGAACTAGGTTTTAATCTCAGTCTCTCAGAAAGGACAGACAAAGCCTTCAAAATACCATGACAATCATATTTGTAAATCATTTATTTATATAATTTAGAATTATTCTCTTCAAAAACAAACAAAAGACTACTGATGCATTGAAATACCACAGCAAAATAAAGTGATTGCTGGGGGGATGTCCAAGTGATTTCAATTTAGAACTGAAATAAATTTCTTCTCAACTAAGAAAGAAATAGATTTGTTGGTGCTGGTTCGATCTTTTCAAAAGCACAGTACTGTCAAAATCACTGAACGCAATCTATTAAAGTTTACCTGTATAAATAAAATAAATAAGATTCAAGATTCTTTATCACATGCATAGTTATAAAAGTACAACATAGTGAAATGTATCCTGAACCACTCCATGTTATTTACTAAATAAGTACAATTTAAAATTTAAAGAAGAACACAGATCTAAGATAAAAAGTAAAACAACTTAGAGGGGAAAAAAAAAGTGCTGAGTCTGTATTGGGTGATCAGCTAGGTGCCTGGACGTAGACGCGCCATCCCGGATGAAAACAATGTGTAATGTGTCTCAAACCACATCTTCTCAGTTCTTATAAGAGAGCTCCATGACTTAAAGGAGAAGTTTGGTGTGAAATTGACCTGGGATGTATTGAAACATGATAACGAGTATGAACTTTTGTCGAGTAGCCCACCTTCATTCGCCCCCCCGCATTACGAAACACAGCACTTTTAGCCGATGCTAACCTCAAGACTCTACTAGGCTGATAAAGGTAGGTCATGGGGCATCACGTAGTCAGTGCAGATAAATAGCTATTTTTACATCATTAACAAGGCTCAAAGTAGCTCCACACTTCATTTCTAGAATTCTGAGGGCCCTGACATTTACAATGAGACATTGAGAACTTTGAAAGTGCACAGGTAGTTTATACAGACAGTACCTTCAGGGAATTTTCTGGTCGCCGCCATCTTGAAATTAAGGCACAATAAGTCGACTGACGAGCACGAACGAAACTACAGCTGATTGGTCACGTGAATACTCCCATTCGTTGTAGACTGGAGCTGGTGCAACAGGAGTTGACAAATCTTGCAAGGATGGCAGAATATGAGGACACCGAGTTGCCCTATCCTATTATTCGAATTATTCGACTATCGTGCCTTAATTTCAAGATGGCGGCGACAGGAATATTCCCTGAAGGTACTGTCTGTATAAACTGCCTTTTTAATAAACTACCTGTGCACTTTCAAAGTTCTCAGTGCCTCGTTTTAAATGTCAGGGCCCTCAGAATTCTAGAATTCTCGTTATCATGTTTCAATACACCCCAAGTCCATTACACATCGAACTTCTCCTTTAATGCAAAAGGATAAGAGATTAAATGTAACTGGACTTGAACAGTAAGTTCTATGAAACTGAGCATCTTGTTTAACATGTAACAGGTGCAATCTAAAGCCCAGTAAGCCATTTAGGTAGCTGTAAAATGAAACAGCATACAGGCACTTTTTCATTAAAAGAGGATTGTGGTGAAATCACTACTGAAAATATATAAGATGTTACTTTGATCATCCTGGCTGTAATATGGGGAGTCACAGTCTTATAATTTTCATTTTTTCCTCAGCAGAACTGTTCTCTTGGGGTCAGCCAGAGCAGGGCTACTGTCTAATTTAAAAGCTCCTTTAAAGTAATGCTCATCTTTTATAATCTAGGGTGCAATCCAAGGAGAAAGTGTGCTTAGGTGTGTAATTCACCTGATTGAGTCAGGTTCAAAGGAATAATTCTAGCACTTTCTCTGTACTCATTAAATTACAGGAGTGTCAGTTCTATAGACCACATAGAGCAAGTAATACAACGGCAATGTCTAATCTCATTATAACAGATGTCAATCAATGACACTCACTTTATAGGCTTTAAAATGAGAACTCCAGGTCTAATTAAATGCTGTGAATTCATAAAGGCAAGTGAGGCAACTGGGCATTTAGCACAATAGACAAAATATTCTTTAAACCCAAAGACAACTAAATATGGGGAATTAAAAAAAAACTGTCACTTGGTTAGGCTTCAGCAGCACTTATCAAGCTCTATAATATAATCGTTCCCTAAATACTGACCTTTGATTTCCTGATATAGCACATATTTGCAACCATATTCTTCTAACCAGTCACAATGTTTGCACTGTGTGTTGTGGGATTCTTGACCAGTCAGTTCTAGATGAGTGTTTCTGGTGGTGTTTTGATGGATCCATGCTACTCAAAAAAGTAAATGACTTTGGTCAAAATAATTAAGACAGTCACATTACTGAGTCACCATTATTTATTCAATATTCTGTAGTATGTAATGGGAACTGCAGTTGCATTTGTTATCCATAATTGCAGTGGATAAAACCCTACATGAGTCCTCTGATAAAACTGTTTTACCAGACTAGTATTATTGTTTACAATTGGTGTTACGGCAAGCAAAAGGCAGGATCACATCATAAATAGCTTGGTTTTCAGGTTCAGGTAAAATATTACTCTAACATTTTTGCAGCGTGAAACTCTGTTGTCCCTTCAATAGTGACCAGGATCGGGCTAACAAGTTATTTATGAGTGCATCACTGACTCAAAGCCATGCCACAATCACAACAAATGAGCCATTGATGAAATTCCTTCCTCCCTAACAGGCATTTATCTCACAGACTGCAGGCAATTGTCTTGCTGTTCCTACTATCATACTGGGACCAAGTGAGAGCATGACAATTCAGGGGTAACTTTAAAATCTATTTATTCCCATATGTCAGGACCAAGCAAGCTTCTGTTAGTTGTAGGCAGCGGCCTCCTGGCTATGTCCAGCTAATAAAAGCTTGCTTGATAATGACATGTTGGAATAAATATATTTGAAAGTAATCTGAAGAAGAAACAAATAGAGAGAACAGTGACTTTTGTAATACATTACTTTCACAGAATGTCTCACCATGGTCCAGGCATCCCTACATGTGAGAAGCTGTAATTGGAATCCTAAAAGAGATAAGCTTGATGGGAAGCTCTGATTAATGTTATAGCATCTACAGGCCAAACACAACAGTTCTCATTCTGCAGACATTTGGCTGATTGGGAAGAGTGACCACTTTTCTGTAAGCATAACCAAATCATGTTTATACAACATAAGCAATATTCTTTGCTTTTTCAAACTGTGAATTTACCCCTTAAGCTACAAGGGCCTGTATGTAGTCAACACTTCCGTTTCCCATTCTAGCAGCTACATAACCTGCATATTAGTTTCAGAGCAGTTAGTTCTCCAAGATCATTAACTAATAATAAACACATAAAAACCCTTTCTGTCAATAAACATTTCCATAACCTCTCAAGACAAATATACCAGTCTAACAACAACAACAATCTTTCAGTCTCTTCTAAAAGCCCAGAAAAGACAGCACAGACATCACTACTTCCCAGCACTATTTTCTTGCACAGTGTATAAGTTAAAAGCACCTCCTCATTTGGTTTTAAAGTACACTTCTTGTGTCTGCATGGAGCAGCGAGACGCTGGGCACAGTGCGTCCGGATTGACGCGTCTGCAGAAGGGCTGCAGTGCCTGTCAGCAGTAGCTTCATGCGGCCGACACCGCAGAGCTAATTAGGGAAGTGTTTATGAGAGCAGTGAGGAAGCTGCTCTCACTGTGGGAGATAGAGAGTAGGGTCAGCTCTGACACATTGCACCAGGGGAACACTTGTAAGAGTGGGAGAGAGATAGAAGATGAGGGGAGAGAGAGATAGAAAAACAAAGCAGGGGAGAGTGGGAGAGATGGAGGAGAGAGAAGTGAGGAGAGAAAGAGAGAGAGGGAGAGACACAGACAGAGTGAGATGAAGCAAGAGAGGGGAACATCAAGAGGCATCCAATAGGGAGATGGAAGAGGATCACAGTGGAATGCACGCCTGTTTGAACATCATGGCTGGCGGTGATGACATATCATATTTATAAGACAGGACTAAGGCCAATTAGGGTCTTCATCATAAATGAGCTGTCTACAAATTAATTATGCATGGATTACAACAAGAGAATGCTTATGATTATTTAAATGGTGTAGAAACAATGAGAATTTTCGTACAAGACAGAAGTTTGCAATTCTAGTAAAACGAGCTTGTGGGAATGTAGGTTTATTTCTAATCATGGGCTATAGTCTAGTTAGACTGGTAAGAAACCATTTAAATGACAGCACTCACTATGAAGAAATAATACAACACAAAATGAAACACTCAGAAAAAGACTGATTCCAGTGAAGGTCAAGTAAAGTGGCCCGTTAAAGTCACGCATGAACACACCACAACAGACAGTGTGAACAATGAAATTCTTTCTCTACATTTAACCCATTCACCAAGTGAAGCAGTGGGCTGCCACCAACGAGGGGCGCCCAGGCAGCAGTGTGTGGGGACGGTACCTTGCTCAGTAATGACAAAAGCAGTGTTACCACTGACACTAGCAACCCCCTAACCACCAGGCCACCAGCAGCCCCAGAAAGTACATTTCAAGTTTAACTAAAGCTGGCCCGTAAAGGGATCGAACCCACAACTTTGGTGTTATTAGCATCATGCTCTAACCAGCTGAGCTAATGGGCCTTCTGCTAGGACTAATGTTGCTAAAAGCTGGTCTTATACAAATTATGATAATCTTTGCGGAGTAATGACAATAAAATCAACCCCTCTATGTTATGTTTTTCTTAAACAAGTGAAATGATTATTCTTAAAATTTTAACTAAAGCAGTTCATTCATAATTTATACTCAGTTCCAAATATACACTGATGAGTGTATTTTGAGCCAGGTGTACTGAAAAATCTGCTGTTAACCTTATCTGCAGGTTATAGTAAGAAAGTATGAAAAACAACAAAACCAAAAATTAGTGAGCTTGTTTCCGATTTAAGAGCTGCAACAGAGCTAAAAAAATTAAGTTCCCCTAAATAGCACCACTACCTGTATTACTACAACAACTAATGATAACAATTATAATAAAAAATGAAACATAATTTTTTCAGGTACCAATGCTGAAACCAATAACAGTCTGACTTTTCTTCTTTTAAAAACTACTAAGCTTTAAAGTGAGCACTTCAAGCAAAATCATACTCCACCACGCTCAAACTAATCAAACACTCCACTATCTCATAAGAAATGCATAGCTAACAATAACAAGACAATGTGAGTATGTGCTTTTTCACGTTGTGAACAGGGTTGAGAGAATTTGAGAGTAGAGAGAGGGAAGTAGTGCAAAGAGACAAAAAGTGTGATTCTACATGAAAAGTCTACCTGTATGATGTTTTCCATCCATCTACAACAACCATCAGATACAATAATCTGGACAGACTACATCAAGTAGGTATTTTTGTTCACTAATATCAATACAAATAAAAAGTATTGCTGTTGAATCATTTGAGGAGCAACGAGTGAGCTAATGATTCAGCTTAGCAAGATCATTGCTTACTTTTGCACAAAGCAAAAGCATCTTTCAATTGCTCATAATGCACATTCTCTTTAGGACATGAAGGAGTGAATAGCTGGATTAGTGTCGTTTACCTGGAGTTACAGCAGAGCAGTAGCATCTCCCTGTTATTCATGAGAACCTGCAGCAGCACCAGGAAGGCCTTGGCTCGAATGAATGAGGAAGGACTCTCCAAGGAACGGATTATCTTTACAACAAAGTCCTGCAAAGAGAGCCATTCAACTGTTAGCTCAGCTTCATTAGAACACACTGCCATTTGAAAAGGCTGGGAGTCTCTGGACACTTAGGCTAGTGTAAATCTCCTATTGTTTGACAGTAATTTGACAGGTGCTATCACTTACACTGTAAGGTGCTGGAGGGGATTGAAAAGTCCCCCAAACTGCACTTGACATAAAACAGAGGTTAATAAGCTAATGAGTTCCACAGCATTTAGTGGGCAGGAAATTAGGAGGAATTGATTAACTTCCTCTATCTGCATAATTGGGGAGAGTGGTCAAAGGAAAAACAATCCGAAACATTGCGATTAAATACGGCATAAGAACGGGAGTTAATTAATTTCAAAAGCATCAACTCCCTGCATAAATTGTAGTTACATCAACAGTATTTCCAAGCTGCACTCTGAGACTGTCGCACATCCTTACCCAATTAGCCATGTTGCCCAGTGCTTCATTGAAATTTAAATTCCATGCGAGACAATGCATGAATAAACACGTGGTGCTCTGGACTTCTATTTGTCAGGGGGATTAGGGATAGAAATCTATAGCAGTTTATAATTGGTGCAGAGGTAATGCCGTAAGTTGTTTTTTTTTTTTTTAAACCCAGAGTCAAATTGGAAATTTACATGCAAATGAATGCAAGTCAAATAAAATTACCATTGGTAATCATGGACAGCCTTGAAGGCAGTAGATAGTAGCATTTAAATCAATTTCTACAGCCCATTTTTCAATTGATTTTCTCTTCAGATAACAAATGAATCAGAACTGTCATAAATGTATAATGCTGCATTTGTGACAAACTGTTCTTCAGTCTTGTATTAAACAAACAGCAGAAACATGTAACAAGTTTAGCAGTGATGATAAATAAACAATACATAAATAAATATACATGCGGATGCCCACACACATACTCATACACTCACACTCAGAATAAACCTAAAGCTGGAAAAAAGTGTTTCTCTAGTACTGTGAGGGGGGAAAGCCAAGCTCAGTCTCAACCATGAAGCTCTAGTGAACATGACCATTAAACCGTTTGGACCCTTCATCACAGACAACAAATTGCACAACCAGGAAAAGAAACTGAATCCCATACCTCTGCATGGCAATGTTAAAAGATAAAAAATAATAAAAATATATTTTCAACCATTGTGGATACAGTGAAAAAACTACCAATGAATAATCAATATGCAGGAGAGAGAGAGAGAGAAGACAGATCTTTTAGTTCATTCATATCTGCCTCTTGTTGTGGTGCAGCAGTGTCGGCACCAATGACCAATTAGCTATCAGAAGAGGTGAGGGAGAGGGTGGCTCAAAGCGGACCGATGGGATTATGGTGTTTTTTTTAATCACTGTGAATTGATAAACCACCACAGGCAAACTCCTCTGTTGAATGGAGGCATCTAGATATGCTGATAACTATCTTTTTAAGTCTTTCAGAGAACAAGAGTAATAATGCAGCTCCATTATAAATATTATAAATATAAATATATTTTAAAAAATTAATGTGCATAGATGCATGCATTTATTATATATATTTATATAAATATACATATATACACACACATTTTTTATTTTATTTAAAAAAATAGTTAACGCTGACAATAATTTTATCACGTGTTAACGCAGGTTTATAAAAATCCTTTTTTGTTGCTGTTTGGTCTCGTGGCTTCTTTGGCCAGCCATATACGTCTCAGCTGGTTTTTGTGGAGGTCAGGCAAAAGTTATGGGACACCTGATCATTACACCAACAGGGACTTAAATTACACTGCATTCAGAAACATAGACTTTCATATGGAGTTGGTCCCCCTTATATAATGCTATAATGGTTCCACCCCCATGCTCTTGACTCTGAGGGTAACTTGTTTTTCTATAACAAACTAGATCAAACGTGAATGCCCTGCAGTGGCAAATAGCTTTGGTT
>JBBPCX010000006.1:12060900-12072302 GCA_037974365.1 Hydrocynus forskahlii
CATATATACACACACACACACATATACATACACACACAGAGTAATAATTTGTGACATCATGAATATCCTGATCCTGATCATCTCACATTCATGAAGGTAAATGAGTGTGGGTGTCCTAGTGTCCCACCTATCATTCATCAGGACCAACTGGGGTTTAACATATACAGCCCCTCCTTAAACTGGTCTCCTTAATTTAGCAGAAAGATGAAAAGAACAAAGAAAAAATCATTTACTAAAACTAATCAAGGGCACATGAGAGTCCCCAGGCCTCTGAGCTCCCCAAGCCAATAATGTCAATAAGTGCTGTGTATGCGATGAACTTCCTGAACCTGGCAAACAACAGAGCTAAGAGAGGGATAGAAATACAACCATAACAGAGTTTAACACCACCAGTCCATAGCTTTCTCACCTGCATCAACACAGCACTCTCATCTGGTTGGTAAGAGCAACACCTACTGCACTTACAGTTTTTACAACCATGTAACACTTTCAGGGTTTTAGATTAGCTTTTCTTTTCCCACATAAACTGCAACAAACTGAAGTAAAATAATTGTTTCAGTAGCACTCCGAAAGACAATCAACTTGATGATGCAATATTAAAAGTAAGGAATTTAGAGAATAATTTGGCAAAAACTCGCTGGTAAAACACAACCAGGCCTGCACAATGAGCAGACTGGTCTTTAAAAGCTATGTACCTGCAGTTCCACTATGGTAATTAGCCGTTCACTAATAGACGAATTACCATTTAAATGCAGTAACCCAAAATAGCCCTTCCTGGATTAGGTAGATTAGGATTAGGAAACCTCTTTACAACAGAATAACATTTTAAAATATTAATGAATAAGAAGCAAGCTGTATATGAGTAAACTAGCAATGCATAAAAGCACAAGTCAATACTTAATGTTTGTTCACACAAAAGAAGTAATCGAAAGCCATTTTAGAGTTTTACCTGGGTAGCAATGAGGTGGAGTAGCTCCCCCAGTGGTGGCAAAAGACATTGCTTCAGCTTACTGTTCCTGAAGTTCTCCCGAATAAGGTCAGTGAACATGGCTACTGCCTGATTAGTAAAAGACAAACAAATAGATTGACTGAAATAGTAAGTAAAGCACAAAATTACATTTCTTAAAATTAAATAATTAATATGGGAGTGAAGTCTGAGGTATAAAAAAAAACATTGTGCATTAAAAAAATCCTAGTAATAGCAGATGCTTAATACTCCCTCCAGCCCCCCTTGGCATTAGCATTTATTCCTCCCTCTATCAGCCTCAGTAGTCGGATGTGGGCTGCTGGTGGATGCACTCTTTCTCTTACTGCGGCAGCTCTCACAGCAGGGTGCTATGCAAATAGGGCCTCTGTAGTGTCATGCTGGTAAAGTCCCATAAATGATGACTTTGCAGGGAACAGATGTTGGTGACTGCGTTTGATGCGCCTTGGCAGTGAGAAGCGCACGCTGATGATTCCCCGTTACAGAGGGAAAACAAACAAGGCTAAGCTGTCTTATTCTTCTCAGTACCCACACACCTCCCCTTTAACACATTATTATCATCCAAGCACACACACCTTATAGCACTGGTTTAAAGAGCGTAACGGCTGCAGGCTGCAGAAGCCCAGGCAGCATTAAGCAGCACTGCAGGGCTCTCTCTGCTCCACAGCTGTGGGTGGAAAACTGGCTCATACGGCTACCCAGGATGAGCTCTGGGCTGCAGCTGATAGTGCTGGAGATCACGGGTGGGAGTAGGGAGGCTGATCCAGGATCAGCTCTAAAGTGTTGATTCCTCACACCTGCATGGTGAGGATTTACTCTGACTAATGCTATGAACAGTATCCGGGCGCTATTTCTCAGGATTAAATAAAAAGATAAACAAACAAAATAAATAATCTATCTTTAGGGAAGATCTCCTTTTTGACAATTTGTCCAACTTTGCTCAAAATGTTTCAGAAATATATAAATCAGTCTTTCTAATCATGTGGCGTCCCCTGAGGCTGTGATAATAGCAATATTTGAGGACATATTTGCAGTCTGTTTGTGGTGATCAGATGGATATTCAAATATGTGCATGGGTGCTTCTTTATAAGGCTGTGCATTTCAATTAAAGTATTTCAAGATGCGTTCTTAATGAACAGCACTGAACTCAAGGTGTGAATGAGCCTGAACATTTTACACACCTACCAGCAAATATTATAACTCAGCGTAAACTATATATGTGTATCCCCGGTGGCGACCCCTAATGTGGAGTAGCCAAAAGTAAAAAAGAAGAACTATAAAGGTGTTACCGATTGCAAAACATAGAAAAATCTAATCTGAAACAAAATACATATATAAAACTGTACTGTTGATATGCCCCTCATCTGTGGAAACGGGCATTAATGATCAAAACTAGGCCCCCGGGTGCATCCTGTCAGAATAAAGTAGGCAAGGTGAGGGCAGGGCTAATGGAGACACCTCAAGCTGAAATAATAGTTTTAAGTTGTAGTAATTTTTAAATTGCAGGAAATAAAAAAAATGGTTACATTTGTTAGAGGGCTGTGGAAAAGGGTTTATCATATTATTTTTTTCCTTGCATATGGGGCTTGCAAGACAATACTATCAATGAATCATGATTTGACACTTTATTTTTTATGATTTGTGATCTAAGGCATGGATATAAACTGGAATACTTTCTACTGCTCTATTAACCCCACTAAAACGACACTCCCAAGACACAACAATTACCTGTGTTACAACCTACCTGCAACCTTTTATGGTTTATGCTTTTTAAAAAGTCTTCTACAAGACTGACTGTTCATTATGTTTTCACCCTTGTTTTGGTACAAACTGGACATTGTATCATATTGTGTATAAAAATCACAACACATATTATACTGTGAAATCTGTGCATTGTTTCGTCCCTAGAAAACTATTACCAATTTAATGTAATTGTTAGGTATAAAAAAGAAGACTGTTCTACTGAAGGCCACAGTGGCAGCGATACTTTCAGGTAAAGCACAGCATATCAGTGCAGTTCACTGAGCCGGGCAATTTCTTTCAAACTCTCAGCAGAATTGCAGACTGTAGAAGAAACACATCATAACCTTGATACTTTCTGACTGCTCGTCAATAGCACAGAACTTAACAATGAAATATTCACTCCCTCAGGCAGCGAAGACTGCAGAGCCTCCACATACTAACAAATTCTAGATTTAGATCAGATCCTGAAATGACACATTTATGAAGAAAAAGCATTTTGTGAACCCCACTTTAAAAAAGTGACACGAGAAACACTCACAGCCTCTTTAAAACATCTATGTTCGAACTATGACCGAAGCTGAAGGAGACTCATTAAGAGCAGTGGAATCAGGCACCACTGAGAGATGTCAATTTAGGGTAGTGGCACTAGGGATGGCCGTCTGTGCCAGGGACAATGATTAATTTACCAGTTAATTAGACTAGTGCTCAAGTATTCATGGAGAACACAGCAAAGAAGTCTCAAAGAGAATTATAAACCTATCACAGAGACAGAGGGGGAGAGAGAGAGACAGAGAGAGAGACAGAGACAGAGTGAGTGAGAGAGAAAGAGAAAAAAAGAGAAAGAGAGAGAGAGAGAGAGAGAGAGAGAGACAGACAGAGACAGAGAGAGAGGTGGGGAGAAAGACAGATAGAAAAGAGTAAAAGGTGAAACTTTGCTCTAGCCCTGATTCTGCAATTTCCACTCTTCTGAAGTAAAGCCTGTGTGACAAGTCTATTTATAGAGGCTTTTATCGTTGCCATGACAACAAATTAACCCAAAGTTTCCTTCAGCTGTTGCTTTCTGGCCAATGGGTGAAAGTCAGCTGAATAAAACCTTTAATGGCAGAGACAGCTCACTGCTTACATTAAAGCACAGCACCACACCCCATCACTACACTTCCACACATGTCCTCCCTCAGCCATAAACCCCTAATAAATCTCAAACTTGGTCCCTGCAACTGTCCTCAGAGGAGCTTATGCCCAATTGCAGTGACCTGGAGAGTGAAGGAAAAGCATCTGAAAGCCACCGTGCCTTTTCCCATTGTGAACAAAGAGAAACCCTGAGACAAAAATCGCCATGACAGGAATGGCTGCTCGGATGTAGGATCCCTGTAGAGAGCCATACACAGACTCAAGATCCCCAGCTTTTCTCAGCACCAGCCTGCTGTGCCTAAAATGGCGGGTGGCTGGAGCAGAATGTTTTTTGAGCAAGCGTTGGGGAACAGTGAAGGAGAGGTAATGCGCATGCATGAGTCTGCTGCTCGCTCCCAAATACTAAGCCTTGATAAAACGCGGCTGCTGGCCATTGTGGCGTGGTCCCCTTGCAGGTTGCGAAGGCGCTGTTTTAATGTTTCAGGAACACAGAGAAAGACATGTCAGTACACAAACTTGTGGTAAACCTGTGTAAACTCAGGATCAGGATGGGAGGCATCCATTTCGACATCAAATAGAATGACATTTTTTAAATAATTACCTACAGTGCCTGTGTGCAGCCTTTGATGATTTTGTTAATGCTTCTGTAGGCACGTCTGGGCAAGATGTGTGCCCTTATTGCACTCTTGGTTACCGAGTGTCCTGGCAAATCAGTTTCTGTCAGCACTGAACATCATGTACTCTGAACTAATAGCTACAAGATATAATTTTGTTTTTTCCATTTTTCTCAAGTACGGTATTGAAGAGAAATGTGCTGTACTGATGCTACAGTGACACCTGCTGGTCGTTTCATTAATTCACTCCTGGTTCACCATAACATGCTCGTATCTCTGCATCAGAGTGGACAAAGAACTCACCATGATATTGAACAGCTAAAATCTCGTACTGTTGCTTAAAAGACTACTACAATGGAACAATCAAATATTTAAGTGTCAGTGACCCTGTGGAATTATAAAAACTACAAACCGTATAACTGGCCAATAAAACAAAGTCCTGGTCAGATATTAAATAATGAAATAAATCAGAGAAATGTGTGTTGTTTGACTCCTCTTATTTTTTCCAAATAAACATATTGTCTAGTTTTGTTGCTGAGATGCTCCTGAGCACTCTGAATCAGTTGATTCAGGTTGGATAGGTTGAGGCTGTTTTGGGAGCTACTGGACAATACATATCCAAGAACAGGGCTAGATACCTGATATACATATGGACGAATGTGTGAAAAAAAACAGCATACCCAGTTATATATAAGCACACACATGCACACACCCACACTAACCTCTGTGACAGGCACATCCTCTCTGAGCTCTGTGCAATGAGAGGCCAACAGCCCGATGACTCTCATCACTTTGGTCTTTCTAAAAGATATGCCAATTAAAATCACTATTAACAATGGAAAATGTGATACGGCAAAAATAAGGACTACATATATTTGGTTGTCACAGTTACTCAATGAAAATTAAAATGCAATCCCAATTTCCATGATGGTAGAGCCTATTTTCAATTTTCTTACTAGCCTCTCTACTGAGAAACAGAGCCTGCTGAGTATGCTCCCCCCCAGTTCCACTTCTGTGAGTTTTTTAAATCATTTTAATATGAACTCATTTCAAAAGCTTACTTTGAAAGGATTTTCAAAAGGCTCCCTTACAAGGGCTATCTTTTCCAATTAAGCATTTTGGAATATTTGTAAAGCTATGTATGGTTTGTGATTGCTCAGTTCTGTCCATTTTTTCACTGTCTGGACATTTTAAAAGTCTGTAATAACTCATCATCAAGATAACTGCAAGATGAATTAATTACTTATATAATTGATAGTTATATGCCTGGTTGGATATAATGGGCATAATTCTGATGTCCTAATAGAGTGATTAATCACATTAAATATGTTGTTGTTTATTATTAAAATCTATTCATACTCTCTCTCTCTCGCTCATATATATAAACAATTAATGGTTCGGTTCTCAGAAAAAATCTGCGAGAGTGAAGCCACGACTGCTGAACTGCAATTAAGCGGGGGTTACAGTATATGTGTGTGTGTGTGTGTGTGAGAGAGAGAGAGAGAGAGAGAGAGAGAGAGAGAGAGAGACACACACACACACAAGCAATACTTACATATCCCAATTAGGAGCCTGCTTCAACTGTTGGATCAAAACTGGAAACTGTATGAGAGAGAAAAAAAGAATAGCGAGAGCATGTGAGAGAGTATGATTTATTTCTCTATTTGCCCAAAAGGGCCATTGCTCTTTTCTTTCAAAAGTGTTCTTAGCCTTCAGTGGAAGCAAAAGGTTGTGAACTGTATTTTGTATTGTACACTGTTGTTCATGGCCACCTGGTGGTCAGATGTGAAATGGCTTTGTAGATTCGACTTCTTTTTTCTATCAACATGTCTACACATACCAAGAGTTTATCAAACAGAAATTAATTTGTTTAACAGCTACTCAGTAATGGTATACGGAGATAAAAAAGGGTGTGGAGTGGGTAATTACTGAGTCATTCCCCATAAAGCAAGGAAAAAAGGAAGCTCATTTTCCATGTGAAAGGAGTTATAAGTCCTGTAGGTTACCTAATAGACTATTGTTCCACTTCCTAATCAAACGAACACACACCCACCCCAAGAGACAGGTCATCTTGAGTCCGAGCAGGAGTTCTAACACTGCTGAGTGCATTTATAGTTCATTGGCTTCAAACATGGACAAACATTGACAATGTCTGCGTAGTGAATATAGAAATTTGATGCCACGTATAAGCTAACATATACATATGCTTAAGAACGATGAAAACCTTAGACCTCAGATAAAACCCATAATTACAGTTATAATGAAGCTGTTACAGAAAATGTTCTGCCCCACTGAAATGTTTTTTAAACAGTTGCGTTATGCAACTTTTTTAACAGTTGGGTTATGAATACACAGTAATTAGGGCTAGTCTCACCAGCTGGGAGTGCATAAGGCGTGTAGCTGTGTCTCTGTGACCACTGACACAGCACAGATAACAGAGCAGGTTTAGTTTAGCACGTGGTGCTGTGGCGGCTCCAGATCCAGCTTGATCTACTGACTCTAGCACAGCACACATCTTCTGCAACAGTGCAGACCAGTCACCTGAGCTCAGACATGCCAAACGCTCAGCTAGAGAGAGGGAGAGAGAGAGAGAGAGAGAGAGAGAGAGAGAGAGAGAGAGAGAGAGAGAGAGAGAGAGAGAGAAAGATGGCTACTTACAAATAAAGCCTGAAAAGTTATTTAAATGTTACATGTTGACCAATGATGGAACATTTTACCTGAAAATGCAGAAACACAAAGTGTTTTGGAGTCGAATCGGACCGGAGTAGATTTCAGAATCTGAGAAAATAAAACAAACACAAATGCTGGTACAAATACAAAAACAAGATTAGTCACCAAATTTAAAAATGAAAGACCTCTTGTTTTCCCTTAATGTTCCATCAAAATGCAATTACTTTTGTCTTCTCTAAAACATGATTATTGACTGTCATATCATCTATCAATGAGACATCTGAACAAGCTCTGAGACACTACTTAAGACCATGTTACAGTAGTAAATAGGTCATTAGCTCTAGTTGTTGTCCGTGTATCAGATCTTAAACACTGTTACTTTTACAAAACTACAAGCACTATAGAGAAATGTATGCAGATTCACCTTTGGATTGTCCATGATGGGAGTCACAGTCAGGTCTGAGTCAGTGTATAAGAGCGCTTTAATGTTAGCACATTCATCACTCTGAAAATCCTCTAAAACACTGCAGTCCTGAGACACAACACACACATTAAATACAAGAGGATTTAAACATTAACATTACAGTGTAATAGAAAGGTACATTGGGTCAGATAAAATTTTATTTTAAAATAAAAAAATAAACAGAATATCACTTACAGTGTTTGAGTTTGTAATACAATTACAATGTCTAATTTTATTCCAGATATAATTATATTAATGAGGCACTTCAAATCATTATGTACAAAATATTTTATATAACAAACCAACAAAAAGCCTGCCGAAGTCATAGGAGACATCATGTTCGGCACAAGAGATTTTACAGCAAGTACTAATTTCTTAATCGTCCAGTAGGGGGTGTGGTGCCACTAACAAGATAAATGTCCATCTCTCATTCAGCAACGCATCAAATAAGCACACACAGATAAAATGACATTTATCGTGTCCATGTCACTTAATCTTTGTATGCCTATTTGTATGGAGAGGGACCTGATTATATGCATAAAAAGACTGGGTGTATTTGTGCTCACTTCTGCCATGACATCCTTGTTGCCTGGATCTTTAGTAGTACTGCTTGTCCTTGGGGTTGGACATGAACTGTCATGAAACATAAAATAAAAGAGAAGAAAACACTGAATAAGCAATTCTGTAAATATTATATTGATTAAGTAATTATGCATAAAAGCATAAGGCTAAATTAACAAGCTGCGAATGTGAAGCGATATTTTGCGTTCTAATTCAACTAACACATGCTTTTGAGTTAAGGCCCACATTGGCAGACATACCTGAGAAGGAAAATAGATTCTCTGGCATCTATGCCTGCAACAGACTTAGGTCTATATTCAGTCACGTTGTCTAGATGAGAGACAAAAAAAAAACAACATTTATACATGATGAACAGAATGAGAAATTATAGACGATTTATAGATATCTTTATCAGCAGGGTTCCCACACCTTTCCAGGACCGGTGTCCTCAAATTTAAGAACACAACATAGAACCATTGTAGACAAGTCAAGTCAAGGTTATCTACTATTACAACACTGGTCACTTAACATTAGCTTTCTTGCTCGCTTACCTCTGTTTAACCAGCCTCATTCGACTTTAATCACTTATGCACACCATCACACTTTCTTGAGACAGGTGGCGCATAAAACAAGGATGAACAGATGGCAGGAGGTACTAATGCAGACAGTGTGAACGCAGTCTAATTACTAACGTTGTTAGAAAAATCAAAAGCACTTCAATCTTTAAAATTGCACAAAATATATAAATCCAAGCACTTTTAACATTCCATGTCTATTTGTGTACATTTTCAAAAACTCAAGTCTTGATTTTTTTTTAAAATTCGCAACATTTAAAGGACCCATGGTAAATATGTATCAAGTGCCCAGGTCTTTGAAAACAGTCCCAAGACATCGAGATAATATTTGACAAAGAACTTAATTTTAGGCATGAGGTTTTTTTAGGTTAGATCAGTGTTAGAACCAATTCTGGGGGTAAAAGATGAAGTGTAGTATTACTGTGACCTGATAGCAGAGGTACAGCAGATTGTGGCAAACACCATTGCAGAATGTACTGTCCTCTGGCCATAATATCATTGAAAAAGGTACAAGCATGCACATAATCACTCTCTTACGTCATGTTGCGTGCCTTTATGACATTGCCTTATGCCCTCTTTTGTAGACCAGCTGCAGTCTAATCCATGAGACTATGAACACGTGTGTGCACTCATGTATATATCACAGATTCTGAGCAGTATGCATGCAGTTCTCATGTCTGCTACATTACCTAATGTAAAGGACTTGCTGAGCTGGGTGTTAGTTAGAGCAGCTGATGCTGACTGGGCCTCTGTAGCCTGAGAGGCCACGGACTCCAACTGTACACTTAAACACACAAATAAAACAGGCAGACACTGTTAAAAGACAGACTGCTGGGTCAAGGTTCTTATTTACTGTCTTTCTGTTAAACAATGGTTTTTCAAAACAGCAAAAAGCAAATCAAAAAGTCATAAAGACAATAAAACAAATTTTGAGTAATGTAATATACTAAAAATGTAATTGAGAACATCTGCCATCACAGTTTAACGATGGAGCAGAAAACTGGGAGCTATTATCATAATCTATCATGAAAAAGGCCCCCCTTTTTAGCCTGCAAGGCCCCTCAGTGACACACAATAGCTTTTGTTGTGGCCTACTCACACTTACTGCTGGCAATGCTAAAATAATCCTCACCCCAGCAAAAGAGCAGAGGCAGCTTATTTCTCCCTCCAGGCCTGAATTAAATGATTACATTATTTCAGTTATGTGCCTTGTTTCAGTAGCCCTTTTTAATTTTGATGTGATATTATCCCACCATTAATGCAAATTCTTTTCATGAATAAGCTTCAGACTAGATTACAGCAGCATTGTGGAATATGGAGAATATATACCTATGAAACCCTACAAAGGCCTTAAAAAAGCTATACATCTGACACCCCACACACTGCAGATATTTCTATTTCCCTTGCTCCAACACATGTGACACAACCTTCTGGTGTGTATGTATACACTCACACACACACACACACATATATAGTAACCCCCTGTTTTACGTGGATCAGGAGTCGCTAAATCAGTCTAACACTGATTTTTTCTGAGAACCTAACTGATAATTGTATGCAGAAATCCCCACAATAACGCACTAACCCTAACCCTAACCCTAACCGCAAATATTCTCTGCATTTTTTTCTTTTTCATGGCAATATGTTTTGTTTTTACACATTTTAGTTCTGAATTATTAAGAAAAATGTAATTTACTGATTTAGTAACATAAATATTAACGTAAATTCAGCTACATTTCCATATAAAATGTAACTGTATAAATGTTTTTGTACTGTCCAGAGAACACAAAGAAAGCGCTTCTTGGGATGGTTAAATACTGATGTATTCAGAGGCGGGAGATTTCAAAGTAGCCAATCTGAGAACATTATTTATTTCTCCTTGCTGCTTATTGGTTGCTGCTGTTTGAAGCATCTGTGGCAGCTGCAGACCAGAATTTCCCCAGTGGAGTGTCTCGAGTGTTTTTCGTTTTGTTCTTCTTAAAGCCCAGTATTTTTCTTACTGTAAATTCAATTAAAATAGGCTGTTGAGCTCAGTCGCTGTCCATTGTCTGCTTCAACCGGTGGGTCACTACAATACAACTCCTCTAGAAGCGCCTGAATAAGACGCGCCGCTCGATGCACAGTAAATTATTGAACTGTAAAAATTATTGGTGATTACCCGTACATTTTACTGCTTATACCAAAGAAAATGACAGTGCATACCAAAGAAAATGCCCGTGCATGAATCACAGTACAGTCTATACAGGGGTAATATCAGTATTTACATTCTAGCACTGCAGGAGTTCAGTGTAAACTGTACAGTATGAATACAGGTTTACCTTCACATTTTCGTTAAGGGTAATGTATTAAACAGAGTTTAAAATGAAATTAAAGTGTTTTGGGGGCATATTTAGGGTTTACACTATGAAAATATTTTTTACCACAACAACGCAGCTTTTCACTATATATGGGTGCTGTTGGAACATAACCCCCACGAAATACATATATGTGTGTGTGTGTGTGTGTGTGTAGATATATATATGCGTGCGTGTGTGTGTGTATATATATATATGCGTGCGTGTGTGTGTGTATATATATGCGTGCGTGTGTGTGTATATATATGCGTGCGTGTGTGTGTATATATATGCGTGCGTGTGTGTGTATATATATGCGTGCGTGTG
>JBBPCX010000006.1:12072402-12086023 GCA_037974365.1 Hydrocynus forskahlii
AGGGAGAGGGGAAGAGGGGAAGGGAGAGAGGGAGGGAGGGGGAGGGGGGGAAGGGAGGGAGAGGGAGAGAGAGGTGTGTGACAGACTTGTCTATCATAATTGTGCTCCTTGGAACTGTAATTGCCACATTATACATGCTTTGTATTACTACGTACATGCTGTGTTAATGCTGAGACAAGTTAGTCTTTACATTAAAACACAGTGTTGGACAAACTATTTTTTCTGAGGTTAGACAGTGTGATTTATCATTATTGTAATAAATCACAAAATGCTTTTCTGAGCACAACATGGACATTGTCAGCCCATAACATTTACCAATTGCATGGGTTGTTACAAGGAGAAATATAATATGTTAAGTTTAATTGGATTTTAGTTGAGTACAGTTCATGAAACTTGATTGTATTTCCATGAGAAAATGCAAAGTGTGATTGCGTGAGTGTGATCATTGATAATATTTTTTTAATGTAGTAACACTGGTTCCTATGTTCCTCCATTCTATGTCATTAAATCTCAGAATAACGAAATATTGTGATGCGTGTTGTGTGTTTTGAATACATTTTTGCCATGTCACCCATGCGATTTATTTTTTTTTATTGACCTGTGTGCACTACAGGTCATTGTACCCGTTTCTTTAATACAGCTAAGAAGTCATTTTACAGTTGCTTCAAGTGTGCTGTGCTATAGTCAGTATTGGATTACAGCTTGGCTCAGCTTTTAAAACTCTTTGCTGCTTGAATATCATGTGGTAGTGAGGTTCAGTCACAGGGCACATGAGGACAAAGAGAGACTGGCAGTGTTGGAGCCTCTGACACCTTTGATGCCTGACATGGTTTCTGTCCGGGACAGAGAGGGCAGATATGCTACATGCTGGTGGAAAGAACAGTGATTATTCACAAGAAAAACATGTTCTAAAACCTTTCTGTACAATTCATACCTTCTGTGCTCTTTGATCTAGTATTCAGGTGAAAGATGAAAAGTGAGTGTATGTAAAGCATTCATGTAGCCATGTGAGGGGAAAAAAGAAAAAATACCCACAGGACTGTGAATGAATCATTTCCAACTAGGAAATCCCCTAAACTAATATTCTTAGCGCATAGTAACCAAGTTATTATGTTCTAGTTGATTATAAACAAAAACTAAAAATCTTAATTTTTTTTTTTTTTAAAGAAAACATGTTTTAAATACAGTAACCCCCTGCTTTTCGCTGGGGTTACATTCCAAGAGCACCTACGTATAGTGTAAAACCGCTTTGTTGTGATGTGGTTAAAAAATGCCAGGGAAAACCCTGAATATGCCCTAAAATATGCTCCCAAAACAGTTCAATTTCATTTTAAACTCATTACCCTGAAAGAAAATGTAAAGGTAAACCCGTATTTGTCCTGTACAGTTTACGCTGAACTCCCGCAATGCTAGAACGTAAATACCGATGTTACCCCTGTTTAGACTGTACTGTAATTCATGCACGGGTGTTTTCTTTGGTATGCTCTGTCTTTTTCTTTGGTATAAGCAGGTAAATACAGTAATAATTGAATTTAATTTAGAGTAATAAAAATACAGGGTTTTAAGAAGAACAAGATAAAAAACACGAGAAGACTCGAGACGCTCCACGGGGGAAATTCTGGACTGCAGCGTCGCAGGGCAGCAGCCAATCAGCAGCAAGGAGAAATAAATAACATTCTCAGATTGGCTACTTTCGCCTCTAAGTACAGCTGACTGTGACATCCGGGCCTTGTGAGCCATGCCCCCTCATCTTCGTGTTGCTTGTTTATGTTTGGGGCGGCGCTGAGCAGCGGATGTTCATTCCATTCAGGTGTCTGATTGCCTTGGTAACCGCCGCGTGGCACACGAAGCCCGGACCTCACAGTCAGCTGTACTCGGAGGCGGGAGGCTCGAAAATCCGCAATGAACTGAAACGGCGTGAAAGTGGGGGGTTACTGTACTTGCCATCATGCTCATTTAATCTAATGTAATGTTAAGGACTGTTTTATGACCAACCCATACCTATAATCAATAACCTAAGTATATTTCTTTTTCTTGAGCCTAACCCAAACCCAGACGTGGGTTTGTTGGGTAATAGCGTTAAACATAAAGAAGGGCTCTAGAGGAGAACACAGTGTGGGAGAGGCTGCATGGCTGTGGTTGCTGTTTTCAGGATTGAGCCAGAGGAAATGCATGGCATGAGGAGATAAATAGTCTGAGGACATAGCATGCTGTGTGCTGGAGACCACTATGTGGTGTAAGTTGTGTGAAAAGTCTGTGCATGTGTGGGAAATGTTCCACAAGTACAGATTGAGTCGCAATGCATTGCATTCACCTACATTCCTCTCTCCTTCCTTTCTAAAGCTTTGAGCCAGAGTGCCTGGGACCTAAAAGCATTCCTGGATTAAACAATGTCACTGATTTTTTTTTTTTTTAAGTGTCTATTTATAGACACACAATCACCGTGCATTGTTTGTTGTGTCCCAGTGGGCCACTGTGTGTTATAGTCCTTAAAGGGCCCTACATTTATCTTGTGTTTATTTTTCCATGAGTTCACTCATTATGTTTTTGTTGGGTAATAATATAAAAGCTGACATTTTTTATAGTTTTCATTTTTACTTTCTGGCCTCTCTGTTTATTTCTTCAAGAGGCTGTTTTTATTACTGTGCCTTTGAGACAAATATAATAATGTAAATCTAAATAAATGTAAATATAAATAAATAAATCTCTGGTTGTGTGGCCTGTATGCATGTATGGGCTGGGGAGTGAATGGACTTTTTAGGCACTTTTAATAATATTAACATGCAAAATTAAACCTTTATTTAAAAAAGACAGTACAGGTGATATGGGTCCTTTACAGTGGAGCTGATTCTTAAAAGAGGAATATGAGACACCTTTTACTGCATTTTATTTTGACATCAAAATAAGTGCATACTTCATTAAAAATTATTTAATTCAGTTTAAAATCTATTTTAGCAATGCAGAGTTTTTTTGTTGGTTTAAAGAAAAAAAAAATGTAGAAGTATTTGCCATAAAGCAAGCCTGCCCATAACTAGTATACTCACAAATTTTCACAGCCCATATTTAATTACGTGTTATATTTTTAAATAGAAATTCAGCAATTAAACACTAATTGTGCATTACAATCTCTGAGGATATATACCTTCACTGAATCAAGAAGACAAATGAGCTGACGAGGAACAATTTGCTCAGCAGTAGTTGACTGGGAGTGATGGGGTCTTTTTGTTGCTGTGACTGTAGGAACAAGGTCTTTGTGGTGTTGAGACAGAATCTGCAACAAAGAATCATCCTTTAATAGAGAGAAGGAGGAGAAGCAGTGAATGAAGGCCTGGCATCAGATCCCACAGTTGCATTATTTAACCTCAGACTGGGGCTATTGACAGCCAGACACCAACTGTTCGAGCATTGCAAATGCACCAAGAAGGGTATACAGAGGAATGTTATAGTTCCTACGGTAGTGTGTGAAGTGGTGTGCCAGGAGTGCTTCATCATCAGACAGCATTCCACATTTCTCCTTTGTGATTTGGATTTGTGCTTTGTGATATGTTGGAAACACTTGATGGTTAAACTGGACATTTTTGTCTCATTTGACTTGTCCAGTTGGCCTCCTGGAACAGCAACGGGTGAAAAATTCACTGATCTACTTAGTAATACATTTAGCCTCCACTTACATATGTATAATGAATATAAGGAATTGGGATGGAGCCCCAGTTGCACTGCATTTGTAAAAAAAACTTTACGAAACTTTCATGCTGGGCTTGAGTTCATGAAGCTTCTCAGAGTAGGAGACCTTAGTTTGGATCTTTTCCTGTCAGTATAATCATAATAAACACCAGAGGAATCTGAAATGAGATCAGCACTCAAACAGAAGCTACACTGCATTAATATTTTATTCATAAGAAACATATTACTAAGGTGAAACCTTCTTTCACAGTGAGAAGGTCCTGGGTTCTGTCTTTCCTTGTAGAGTTTACATGTTCCACCACAGTCAAACGTGAAAGTGATCATTCTGTCATACGTGAACACACCACAGCAGACAGTGTGAACAGCACAGAATTCCTCCTCTGCATTTAACCTATTTACCAAGTGAAGCAGCGGGCAGCCAGGAACACAGCGCCCGGGGAGCAGTGTGTAGGGACGGTACCTTGCTCAAGGGTCCCTCAGAGGTGCTTAGCAGTTTTGGGAGTCAAACCCATGACTTCCTGATCGCAGGGCGAACTCCCTAACCACTAGACTACCAGCTGCCCAAAAGCTATGCACACATGCTAAATTGGAGGTGTTAAATTTCCCTTATGTGAGAGTATGTGTAAGCAGAGGTGTTTTTCTGTGTGCCTGTCATGTAATGGACTGGCAACCTGTCTGGTACAGGCTCCAGCACCCCTTGCAAGCCTGGATAAGGATAAGCAGTTCAGATAATGGATAGATTTTACTGATTAACCTGATGTCAAATTGTTTTTCATGACTTCCGAACTCCAGCATTGCTGTGGTTAAATAGACATTTTCCAGTTTGTTCTCACCATTCTACTGCATAGAACCGTCTTTAGTTTCTACAATTAAGTAATTTTCCATCATTTGTCAGTTTAAGTAAATAACTATTTTATAGGTGACTTGTTAACCAGTGCTTGATGTTAAAACAGCAGTAGGTGTTTTGACTATAGTTAAAAAGCAGTGACAGCTGCTCCTATGCCCTGGTAAAACCTAGCTGGGATTGATCACTCTGACAAGCAGCAGTGAGTGCAGGGGTTGCAGCATTAATGGCTATTGACTGGCACACAGACAGACTGAGGTGAAACACAAAACAGTGGAGAGCCTGTCTGCTTCTGCTTAAATTGCCTGAGTTAATTGTTAATTTGATTAGAAAGGTTTTACAGGCCTAGTGCAGTTCTAAGCTAGTCCTTTAATGACCATAGTGCTTTAAAAGGACACTGATTTGAGGTCGCAGCTCAGTTAGATGAAATGAAGTCTTTTTGGCATTATGTCTTATTGATTGGTGGGTGTAGGGTCTGGTATGCACCAAGCCAACACTGACATTCTAGAGCCAACAATGTCCAACTGATGTTTACCTTCTGTCCCAGTGAAAATGTGCACTCAAACACACCAGAAACACTACTGCTGATGACTGACACGCACCTGTTTTATGCACTCGTGTGAATGAGAGCAAACCATTGTTAGCATGGCATTTGTGGTTAAAAAAACTACTACAAAGTAATTGCTTGTATTGTAAACAGTAAATCAGAAAGCACAATTATGTTCATTCATTCTATGACAGAAAGTAAAAAAGTCCACGAAGTTTGTCAATATTCCAAGCTTTATATTAGTGTGTAATCAAATTGTCTTCAGTACTCTATTGAGTGTCCGTGAATACTTGAATTGTTTTCTTGTTGGGAATATGATAACATTATGTTTAATTTTTAATTAGCAAATTTGCCAGTCTCTTGGTATAAAATGTTGCTACATGTTCTGACATTGAAAAATTTGGCTGTTTAATGTGTGTGCCCTATTGAGAGGGCATTTCATGTGATCGATGTCTTCTCTCTGTAATTTTGTGACCAAATAAAAGTATTTTTCAGACAGTCTGAAAATAAACAAAAATATTTGTGTCTTGTTGTAAGTGTCCTTAGTTTGCCATAATCTAAGCTAACTGTTTGTTGTTTCTCACACTCTTATCTCCTTTACTTCCAGGCCCTGCCTGCTAGCTAACTGTGTGGTGTGGTGGAGTCCCATTGCTTGCCCGGTTTGGTCAACGGTGTCTGGGCGCTGTCCTATGGCTCATGCAGCTGACATTTGAAAATCAGCCAAGCTGGACGCCGCGGTATCGTCCCGCACTGCCTCTACCTCAGCCCTGTCCCCTTCAGCCAACCCTCAGAACCCGCTGCCTCACAGACAGCATCCACATCCCCTGACCACCACCACCCCTAACTGCGAGGACCAGTATGTAAGTGAGGAAGCACCCAGCCAGGCCAATGCAGTCTGCAGAGATGCAGAAACAATCACAGGTAAGGGTCAGAAGTCAGTAGTGTCATCACTAGGCTTATTTTGTTGACTTACTGTTTGATTTCACTAGTGTGTGCATAAGGTTGAAATTATGATAATCACCTACTTGAATACTTAATTCAGTGATCAAAACTACAAATACCTGGTTAGAATTTGATGGATTTTTATTTTCCTAAGTGTCCTTAAATTTTTGTTATGGGGTTAAGCTGCTCTACGTACCTCTGGAAAAAGCACTGCAGGTATGCCAGGCTGAGTGAGAGACAGTAACGATGCGGTTCCTCTGGGGGGGTTTCTGTGTGGCAGGACTTTAACACGGTCCTGTGAATCACTGAAAGGTTATTTTTAACATCATCCTCACAGTGAGTAATACAGTGTGTTTTAGGGCTGTCTTGGTGAATGTACACACAGGGCACAGTGGGCTCTGGTCTCCATTTGCTGTCTCTATTGGCAACAATATATATAACTTGCATAGGTTGACTGTACCACTGATGCTCAATTGGCTGACTACTGTGAGAACCTGTTGGGAATCATTTATTTGGGAAGACATTTAGGCTGTAATTGACCAAATCACCACAGTCTTCTTAAGAAGACTTAGTCATCTTTTTTCCATAGTAAAAATGTATCCCGTCTTGCAAGCAGCAAAATGTCCTGTATATTCCTCTATGGTAGTGTGTTGAAACTCTTGTCTTGGTAACACTGTACTGGTTTTGTCTGTTTTTATTTGCAGTCTGTTTATGGTAACAGATATGTTTAAGATAATAGCCTCACACCTCAATGAAGTGAAGTAAATATTTTGGCACTATAGTTTACTTTTCTCTTAGGGGTGCACTGATCTGTTTGCATTTGAGAGTGAGCCTCTCTGCAAGTTTTCCCCGCTTCTCTCTTGGGGTGCTTTGGTTGTATAACTGTGTTCTGGAACTGTGTGTGAGCTGGGAGGAGAATACAAGCATGGGGTTATTTGTTATGGGTCACTTCCTTTGTTGAAGAGGTCCCCAAAGGGAGAGAGAAATGGAAAGAAATAGAAGATTTCCCATATGTGACTTAATCGGTCATCTGGGCCATATCTTTTTACAGGTTTTTTTTTTCTTTGTTGTTCACTTATAATATCTATGTCAGATCATGCTGAAGAGCTACTGTAGCACAAATTGCTGAAAAAGTTCCTAATGGCAATGATGGAAAGATGTCACAGCTTGCTGTGTTTGGGCTGAGTAGCCACAGACTGGTCAGGGTGCCCATGCTGACCTCTGTACACCACTGAAAGCACTCACTGTGAGACCTGCACTTTGGAAGAAAGTGGCCTGGTCTTATGAATCATGTTTTCTTTTATATCATGTGGACGGACAGGTGTGTGTGAATGACATACCTGTGAAAGAGAACGCACCAGGATGCACTATGGGAAAAAGAGAAGTCAGTAGAGGCAGTGTGATGCTCTGGGGAGTGTTCTGCTGGAAAACCTGGGGTCCTACATTCTTGTGGATATTACTTTTTGCTTTGTACCACCTACCACACATTGTTGCAGACCAAGTACACCTTCATGGCAAAGGTATTCCTAATGGCAGTGGCCTCTCTCAGCAGGACAGTGCACCCTGCTGCTTGTTCAGGAATGGTCTGAGGAACATGAGAAAGAGTTCAGAGCTTTAACTTTCAGACTGCACCTTACATTTTTTAACATACTGATTATGCTGTTATATCGCATGTGATTTATTCCAGACACACTGCAAGATTCATTTTAGAGATTAAAACAGATCTTATTTGCATCATAGAAGTGTCAGTCTTGCATGTTGTTCTGTCTGTTCAGTTCATTTGCACATGACCTGCTTCCTGTGGTTTGCTCACTTAACATCTTAAAGCACTGTAACATATGCACTAGGCCTGCAACTAACAACTATATTGGTGATCAATTAATCTGTGGATTATTTCTGCAGTTTCTTCAGACCTGAATATGTGTAATAAAACATGTGCAAAAGATGTACTCTTATACAGTACACAAAAACAGATTTTTTTTACATTGCTTGAACAGAGCTGATCTGTGGAGAAAAAAAAGAAAAATGTAATACATTAGCAGGCTTTGCTACATCAAAAAGTTTTACCAACAGGCCACTATGGAGGTAGATTGTTTCTACTGTAAGTTTCTCACACACTCACTCTTACCTCCATGTTTGTTTGTTTTTTTCTTTAAATGATGAAGCAACAGCACAACTTTGCTACACAGTGTGTACTATTCATCCCCAACTACATTTATGATCAAGTTTGATCTATTTCTTTGATTTAGCATTGTGATCCTAATATGAAAGCTTAAAAACCTGCCCATGGTCAAGGTCCCAATGTATCAGACATTTCAGAGTAATGGTGCAGCTCTATTAAGATGTCTCATTGAAAATAGCTAAATAATGATTGGTTGTTGTCACCACACACAAAGGAAGAATGAAGTTTTGCATTTAATTACCACTAACCATTTGCTGAATATTTTTTCCTGGATTTTCTTCTAATAACACACACTGTAGAACTTAGATGAGTATTTGTATTTTCTTAGACCTGGTATAAAGTGGATTTGACATATTTTGGAAATTCATTGGAAATGTATTTGAACAGTGATTTTTAAAAGAAACCAGACACGATCGTCAATCTCTTGGGAAACCAGAGATAAAGGTGATTGCTATCTACAGCCAAGAGAGCAGTAGTGAAGTCACGTGTTGATGTAGGATCACATGTTCTGGGTCACAAATGCCACTCCAGCTCACCTCAGTGGTGCTGGATAAAGCTGCAGTTCCACTTTTCCACAGCCCAGTGCTGAGGAGCATTATGCTGCTCTAGCTGACACTTGACCAGGGTATGATGACCTTGATCACAGTTCTTTTGTGGTACAAACACCTGCTCTCCAGAGCCCCAGAACCCAGTCTGGACTCATTTTTGTGCGAGGTTAAAAACTTGTCAGCAATAGGGACACCATTTAAAGTAGTTGAATTCAGCAATAAGAAGCAATTTCAGGATACTTTTGGACAGTGTAATTGAAACCTGAATTTGTTTAATTTTATTTGGGTAATGCTTCTCAATTCCAGTTCTAGAGACCAACCTGACAGTTTTATTGCCATGTTAGTCGAGTGTTGGAGCTAAAGTCACTAATTAGTAGAAGTGTCTTGATCGTTCTGGCCGTAAAGCCTACCTCAAAGTCAAAGCCAGACTGTTTGAGAATCCTGCCATCTTGTGGATTTTGAGGGAATTACATGGTGCTTTGTCAATTACTACTGTCTTGTCGTTTATCATTTACTATTACATTTACAGTATTTAGCAAATGTAAATATAAAGTTTAGTTTGGCAGTGTCCAGGGCTGCTGCATGCATGTCATATACAACATTGCTTGAAAGGACTTGCAGAATGTGGTTTCAGTATAGGTTCTTTCTTTCAAATAAGTAGCTTTACCTAGCATGCTGACACATGTTTAATTCATTAAGCTAGGAGCTAGCAGTTATCATGATATCATTTCCATAGTGTCTGATGGTGACGATTTGTTTTGACTTATTGTTAGCGACCAGAGCTTTTTGACCCAGTTTCTCCTCTGCAGTTGAGGGCTATTTATCACAGGGATAATGTTACAATATGTCACCTTCATAGCAGTTAGTCCACTGTACTGTCAATGATACCTGTGTAAGTATATGATGTGTCTGAATACACAAGGCTCTTCTTCGTGCTCTGAATGTGCTCACTTGTTTCTTGTCTGTCTGGTGGATAATATGGCTTTGTATCTGTACAGCTCATTGTTCTTGGCTATGAGGATGTGGGTGTGAAGTTGAATTACTGAATCAGCACTCGTCTTGTTGGAGCCTGGGTCTTTTTCGTCTGCAGCGGTTACTTCCACAGTCGTTTCATTCTGATTCACTTGAAGGAGAAGGTCTGTTCAGTGTTTCCAGGGCAGAGCCCGTGTTTAACCGGCATTACCATGGTGATGGAGAAGGGCTGTATGGTCTGCCAGGGCAGACTGGTGGATGCCTGCCAAATCTGACTTCACTGAGCTATAACAGAGTGCAGAGAGAGTGGAGCACCAACGCTTCACAGGACCTGAATGAAATGAACACAGCTTGACATTTTATACATTCTAATGCTGCAGTTGTTTCTGGTTATGCTTGTTAAAGATTTTGGCCATCCAAAGAATTTTTATGTCTGGATCCAGTGTGTAACATATGGTGGATTGTGAAAATTTAAAGTTTCCTGAAAATATAGTATTTTTGCCACCCCTACTTCCCACACACAATTCCTTCCTTCCTACCATAAGCAATTATTTGATAGATAGGAAAGAATTACTTGTATTTGAGCATGTACTCGATGCCCAGAATGGAAGGCTTGGAAGTGAGATAGTACAACATGTCCAAGCAGCTCTAAATCCTGGTAACGTGCTGATAAGTTACCAGTGATTCTGAAGCCTCAGCAGATTTAAAGGTGAATTCAGATTGTTGTGACCCTGAGGCCTTTTGATAATTTCTTTTGAACTCCATCTTTTACCACTGCTGCTCTTGTCTGTGCTCTGTGTGAAAGATAGAAGTGGTCTGTAGACTGTGATGGTTCAGATGATATCACATTTCATTCCTGAACCCATCTTATATATCTTCCATCTGACCAGCTCTTTACACACACTGGTCATGCATCTGGTTACACTGTCTGTTGACGTGAGGAAGCGCATGTTTACATATGTGACGTAAACCTGGTCTTGCCGGGATCATGTCTAGCCACGCGAGACTAACATTGGCCATGCCTACCTTTTAAAGCCATATATTAGCAATTCATGGAAAAAAACACCAGCTGTTGGTCTGTGTGATGTGCTGGGTGGATCATAGGGTGTGGATGTAAAAGGTAAAGCACACAGCATGCAGTTGCTCAAGCAAAAAAGCACTGCTGCATTTATTAAAGCCTAGGACATTTTTTTTTAATTCAGTATTTGCATAGATCATTTTAGCCAACAACAGAAAATTGAACATTTGGTATAAACAAAAGAATAAAAATATGGCATGATAGTCTGAAATAAAGCCAGCTACTTGTTGCTCTGTTTTCAAATTTGTTGTAATTAGTCTTTATCTGTCTTATGCATATGTGAAGGTGTTCATTGTTCAGAGAAGTGTAATCACAAGAAAATAACATTGTCGCAGACTAAGACGGCTTAGGCGAAGATATTTTTATACCAGTGTTTTCCCAACACATAATGGTAAGAAGGTGCAGTAAGTAATCAGTATAACCACATACAAACTAGTGTCTCGTTAGTTTCTTTCTTCTCACTCTCTCACTCTCACTCCACTCTCCTCTCTTCCCTTCTCTTTCCCTCTTCCCTTTTCACCAGTGAACTGTATACCAGATTGTCAGGCTCAAATGTATTCAAATGTGTTTTTAGGTTAAACTCTCAAGGTGACTACTGTAAGTGCAATTATTCTCTCTCTCTTTTCTCTCTCTCTCGCTTTCTCTGTCTCACTCTCTCGCTCTCTCTCTCTTTCTCTTTCTCTCTCTCATATAAATACATATTCCCAGGGTCTTTCTGACTTCCTGTTTCTGTTAACACTCCCCCTAAACTCCTGTCATAATGGCCCACTGTGTGCAGAAAGCTCTGACTGGTCCACAGTTCAGTACAAAAAGGACAATGAGTGCAGGAGGCCAGTGGCTGTGGAGTAATCCAGTCTATGTTTAGTGAAGGGGCATGTGACTGGTGTCATCAGCATGCCAGACATGGCTGGGCGTTCACTCCACTCACTCCCTCCCACTCTCCCTCTCCCTCTTTCACTCCTTCCTACCCCTCAGTTTGTCTCTCTCTCCCTCCCAAACGGGTTCTCTTGACCCTGCCCTTCCTTGAAGGAGAGGAAAATGTAAGTTGGTTGAGAGAAGACCGAGCCTGTGGCTGCAGAACCATGAGTAAGTACTGAGATCAGGACGCTTAAGACTTTGAGACTGGAAAGTGACTTTGGGGCCAGTATGGCCAGTGTGCTGGCTGACCCTCTTCATTCCCTCTCAAGGCCAGCAGTTTGAGCGCCTCATAAAGTTTTTTTTTTTTGCAGTTTGGTCTACTTTCTGGGTTGTTCTTGCTTCATTTGAACTTGAGACAAACCTTCCATTGGTTTCTGTAAAAAAAAGAAAAGAAAGAAAAGCAGTTCTGCTTATCTGAGCATGTTTGCCGGTATTGATTTTTGTCTGGCTAGAGAAATGCTTTGTTTCTGTTCCCTGCTCTGTACCCTGGAGTGTTGGCTAACGGACTTGTTTTCCCTTTAAATCAATAGAATAACACATAAATACCGAATACCTGTGCACTGATAAAGTGCTGTGTTCAGCGATCAGTTTCAGTTCATGTGTGAAAATGCTGTCTAGATTTTGTTTCTCGTGTTTCTTGGGAAGTACAGCATTTTTTTAAAACAAAGTGTGTCAGTGCTCCACAGCGGTGGAGCAGCTGTTTCTTATCAGACTTTCCACCCAGCTGCTGTTCAGCTGCTCAGAGTTGCGTGAAAGTGCTGGAGTTTAGAGGAGACTTCTGGTTTGGAATGCCATGTTGAAGAGGTCGAGGGGACTGGAAGGACAGTGAGCTTTGGCCAGCCGCACTGTTGGACAGGCGCATAAAAACACAGCCCCAAAATAATCACAGGTCAGCCAGCACATTCGCACACGTTAGCTACTCTTGCCCTCTCTCCAGGGCACTCAGTAACCTTCATTCAACATGGACACGGCCGAGTGACAAAAGGAGACTAATTTTAGCAGCATCTCTCACAGCTAAAGTAAGAGAGTTATAGATTGTGCTGGTGGTAGTCAATATGTTTGATGGTCTACACACTAGCTGTTTTCATGCTACTATAAACTTTGGATTGTATTCTTTTCAAATTTTTCTGACATTGTCTAGGCTGTAAGTGGAACCTTCCTTTGAGTTACATCTGTTGCTTCAAAACAAATCAAGATACCTATGCATGCTTCACTCTTGTTTATAAATCAGGTAGATCTGGGTTAAAATCGAATTTGTCAACCCACATTCAAAGTAGGGATGGGTCGTGACGTTTGAGTATCTACTGCACCTAGAGGCTTTTGGGCTCTGTGTGTTTCTCCTGTTTGTGCAATAGCATCTAATCTCACAGCACCACACGTTTTTTTCACTGGTGACTGAGAAACAGTCCTACGGCCATCAAAGAGTTATTTGTGGTACTCCCTAATAAACAAGGTCCACTGCAAATTCTGCTAGGTAAAGCTGAAAAGTGTGAATAGGTCTCTGTGTGTGCATGCATGCATGGTCATTCTTTGAAGAATAATTTAATAGTTACTTGTGAATATCAAATCGTATCTGCATCCCTAATTCAGAGCCATTTGAAAATACTCAAAATACACACACAGCCACACACATCTATTGAATTCAGTACTTCACTTTGCACTTTGTATTTTGTCCTGTCTGCACGCATGTAGTCTTGGGTTTTTTCTGTATTTGTTCTTGGTTTGCACCATGGTCACCAGGAACTTTCATTTCCCTGTGAACCTACTTAATGTGCTACTTAAAGTTATTAAAGGGCATATATATATATATATATATATATATATATATATATATACATATATATACATATATACATATATACATATATATATATATATATATATACATATATACATACATACATAT
>JBBPCX010000006.1:12087637-12102538 GCA_037974365.1 Hydrocynus forskahlii
ACATGTTGTTGTACTTTAGTGGTTTTTATATATCAGGAATGGTTGTAAATGATTTTTACATGACTCTTTTCCAACCTTTCTCTCTCTCTTTTGAATTAAGCCAGCCATGCTTGTTACTTGCCTTTAAGAGTAAATGGCTGCTCTGATTTTCTGGCCGCCCTGTATTGTGTCTCATTATAAAAGCAGTCTTGGTTGAAACGCTCTGTGTAACTTCAGTGAGACAGAGCATAGCTTCTGCATTCTCAGCATGTGCCTATACAAAAATGTGTTGCTTTTTATGATGTCATGATTTTAAAACAGTTTTTTTTTTTACATTTTAGTTGTAAACTTTAGCAATGTTTACATATGGCATCAAATTTTGTTTGAAGAAAGTAATTTTCCTTGATATGGGCTCTTTAAAATTGGATTTAACTGATGAAATGTTCTTTGGCAACAAACTACACTGCTTGACAGAAGAGTTGTTTATTGTGATTGTCATCAGTAATAAACAGAATTGTTTTTTGAAAAATTTTATCATTTTTAATTTTCTTTCTGTTTTTGAAGACAAAGCATAGTTGTTGTAAAGTAAATGTAATGCAGTATAATGCAGAAATTATTATTATTCGCAAAGTTCTTATTATTAAATACACAATCCTAAATGCTGCTGGTAAATCTCTAATTATTCCTGAATGATTTCCTAGATGGAGATGTAATCATGTTCCAGTCCTTACACGTACCTGTTGATTTTACTGTTAAAGGCTATAATGTTGTGAGTCTTTATTTGGTCTGTACTGCCATTCATGTCTGTACTGGTTATGATATTAAGTGCAGTTTGAAAAGGCATGGTGACTGGATCTGTGTCTCCTGCCCAACCTGACTCTCTCAGATCAGGTACTGTAAGGGAGATTCTGATGGTGGGTGGAAATCAGGGAGATAATTGGATAATAAAATACATATATATTCTGATGTCATTGTACAGTGACTATACTGGAGGTTTTGGACGTGGCGTGTTGTTTTAAAATTACATAGCAGAGAACATGCCTCAGAGAGACCTCTGACCACAGTACAGTGGGTGGTCTTGTCAGGCCTGTTCAGCAACTCGCTCAGAGCTTTACAGCTGTGTATTTGCAGGTTCGTCATTATTTGCAGTCTATTGAAGTGTTGCTTATAGATTTGTTGTTTCCAGGCAAATGCATTCAGTTGTTAGTGCATCACTAGTTGAATTATCCACTATGAATTATCTCTATTAAAGCATATACCATTACATAAGATGAAGTCCACAATACAGAAGCATTCTGTCTACAGAGGGACTGGTGGTCAAGAGACACTCCAGATGACATGAGTCTTGTTATGGTGTGGCGTTTATGTTGGATCTTTATGGAGGCTTTTGGGGAGAAAACTTAAGGATTAATGTTCTTTGTTTTCAGTGGGTCCTTAATGTGGCTTCAGTTTTGCTGTGTAAAGTTGTGCAAAATGAGCACCATATTGTCATTGTGATAAATGCTATTGTGGTACACTATCCGCTTTTTTCTAAGCAAATTATGGATGTTGTTGATACTTTAACAACACAGATCAACTGCATGTTTCATTACAAACATAGTCCTGTTTGAGGGGATGTAGTTTAATGCCTATGTGACATAAATCTCTCATCCCCTCTCTTCCACTCTCTCTCTTTGTTTCATTCAGTTCTATTTATCATGAAGGGCTGTTTTCTGTAGTATTAGGCCTGTGTTGGCTCTTTGTGTGTATGTGTGTGTATGTGTGTGTGTGTGTGTGTATGTGTGTGTGTGTGTGTGTGTGTGTGTCTGTGTCTCATAGAGAGAAACTCAATGGCGTGCTTGTACATGTGAAACATTTTGTCTTTCTGGTGAAAAAGAGTTCTGCTGGAACAGGACGGCTAAATGGTGCTTGTCATTAAGGACAGGGGGCAGGTTACTGAAGAACAAGAACAAGACCAGGCTGTCTGAAGCAGGAATGGACCGTGATAGGAATTTTTTTGTAGCTGTTTGGAGGTTTCAGCAGTGAGGTTATGTAAGTGCTGAGCTTGAGTATTAGTCATGGCAGTACATCCACAACAGCAACAAGGGACAGCAAGGTTTAACCTTTAACTACCATTCTTGTTGTATCGTAATTTTCTCCTAAACATACCTGAATTTTTTAATGTGGTAAAAGCGGGTAAATGTTAATTGATGGCAGTGTAGAAACGCGGCTGGTCCTTGTTCTTCTGTTACTGAGGAGACAATGTATCTCTCCAAAAGCCCACTAGAGGTCGCCAGTCTTACTATAGTCAACCTGGTTGTTAAAGCTTATTTTGAGATCTCTGGAGCTGTGAATGTCTCAACCTTTTACACTATGGGGAACTGGGTCCTTACATTCCTCACTAGTAGTTACTGAATAATTTACAGTTGTTACTGTATATTAAATCTTAAGGTTAATAATTGAAAAACATTCCTGGAGACAACAACTAAGAAATTACATTTGCATGTGTGGTCCTAATAGATTAACATAGGAGCAGTTACTAATGACCTTTCCTTTAAGCTGTGCATCAGTACAGAATGATATAGTGATGTTTATGTAAAAGAGAGTTTCCTTTTCTTTCTTAACTTGTGTGCAGGTTTGCACTTTAACGGACTGACGTTGATGTACCTTGTATTTCCATAAACCTGTTTTTCATATTTGTTTGCAAGGTGTCCTTGGGATCAGCCCCTGAATAATTTAAATACTCAATGAATTGGTATTCCAGTATATATTTAATATTCAGAAGTGTCTTTTTTCTTAGTCCGCATTAGTTATAGCCTAAACTACAACACATTTTATCCATAAAGGCCTTTCAAGCCACTAAAACTGAGAGCTCAACACCTCAAACCTGTTCATTGGGTGAGTTCTAGGAGTGGATTAGGATTGGAGCACTGATTGGTGGTGGTGATTACTAAAATCCTGATCTGTGTAAACAAAAAGATAAGGGCTAATTTGTTAACGTTTCACTCTGTCCGTCTACATGGCTCATGAAAGCTGTATTTGAATGAAAGGCTATAATCTCTCCTTTAATAGCAACATATGGCATGCAAGAAAACATATTAAGGCAATGATGCTGTCTGCTGGATATATTTTGAACTGCAGCAAAATTATGATTTAAATTAGGAGTACTTTTGAACACAACTATTGAAATTATGTTGGTTTTGGTATTGGTATTGGATCAAAAAAGGACTGTAAATACTCAGAATGATAAATATGGTCTGCTTAGGTTAATATGTAGCTGTGCTTTGTGGTAAAAACATTCTCCACAAGGGGGAGCTGTAGGAGTTTCAAAATGAAAATAATTGCAAAATTAGAGAAGACATCGAATCCAGCAGGATTGTACTAATGCACCTACGTTTATAATTACAAATTTCAAGTTTTACGTCAAATAACGTGGTTTCTGTTATCAACTGCATGTATGTAATTATTAATAGCCGAAGTACCAATATAATCAACAGTGACAGCCACAAAACAGACACAGCACATTGATATCAGCACGTATGAAAAGTCCTATCAAAAAGCATGAATGTGGTAATTGATTTAATTCACTGCTTCACATACTTCATATCACAACAGCTAGTTAAACAAGATCTATTCTGCTCTCTTTAAAGATATGTGCAGTTCTTCTGTGTTCTGACAACACTGACGGTAGCTACACTACAAGTAAAAACTGTCATACTGTCATTTATCTTCGTAATGATAGTACTCTTTTGATTCAGCATCTAAATTCTCTTGTCAGTGTAAGATACTTTATGGTTCTCTTGGCTTTGGAATGTCTAACACTCCTGTTGATTCTGTTCTGTCCTGTGTGTCAGATGTGTGTAACAGCACTGATCTTCCAGAGGTGGAAATCATCAGTTTGCTGGAAGAGCAGCTGCCTCACTATCAGCTGAGGGCAGACACCATATATGGCTATGACCACGACGACTGGCTACACACACCCCTCATCTCCCCCGACACTAACCTCGACCTGACCACAGAGCAGATCGAGGAGACCCTCAAGTATTTCTGTAAGTCCTTCACAGATTTTACAGATTTCCTGCATTTTGAACAGCAAAAAGTCTCATGCAATGCAGCTCATCCCAATCAGAGTAAAGCAACATTTGTAGTCAGATCTTTAGGTTGAGTGGCTCCGTATGTCTAGACTCAGTGACAGCTGAGCTCAGTGGGTGCAGCACTCCCACTGAGACTGGATACCAAGCAGCCCTTCCTGTCACTGTTCACTCAGAGCAGTAATGAGGTATAGCAGTCCTGCCTTGTTTCCTCGTGCCATGACCTCTCTGACCTGTCCTTTTAGAAAAGTCTTTTTGTGGAATAAAGTTTGAATTCTATCATAATTCTTAATTTAATTTTATAACCACAATCAAGTTATGTGCCCCTGTGGATCTGCCATATCTGCAGCTTGTATTCTGTGGCCCCTCATAGATTAAACTGTTGGTTTATATACTTTCAGTGGAAATTGATTGATTAGCTTGATTGATTAACTTGATTACTCAATTTAATTGAGTTATGGGATTAAGATATTAAAATGACAATTTCTGTCTCAGTGAATGACCAGTGTTTGCTTTCACTGTAGGAAAAGGGCCTCTGTTTCATGGACACCATTTTAAGTACATTCTTTTCTTGCAACACAGACACACACACAACTTCAGGGGAAAAAAGAAAAAAAAAACAGTGCAAGATTCTACAGTGCTAGTACAATTAATACATGAGATGCTCGTTTCCCTTCCTCTCCCTTCTTTCCCCTCTTTATTCTGGATTCATTTTATTTCACATTTCATCCTAAAATAGTTCACTCTGAGACAGACCCCTGCAGCACCCCTTTTACCACACAGCTACATCATTTGTTTATTAATCATAATAAATTAAAATAATTAAGTTTTTCTCAGTAATGAGTTCACAGTTTGTGTTGATTTGTTTGGCACTTCGTCTTGTAAATCTAATATTGCAACAGGGCTGCAGAATAAAGTATCACCAAGGGCATCATCTCCCCCCATGTTTCGAAAGCCATTGCCCAACCTCCATGATGTCATCAGTCCAAGCCAAAAGCGGATTAGCTGGTGAGGTGGCAGGAGACGAGTCATCCCCTCAGCCACTCCTGGCTCAGGAAAATTGCATCACAGCTGAGCGCAGCAGCAGATGTCTTGTGATTCAGTATTCATTCTGGACAGGGAATTTATGATGGCCTTGTGGCAAAAGTTACAGTTAATTAGATTTGTGAATTAATTGTCTTAGACCTTGAATTAGTGTGTATATATATTAAAATGACAATTACTGTCAGTGAATGGCCATCATAAATCCCCTATATATATATATATATATATATATATATATATATATATGCAATCTTGATCCTTCTCTATTTTTTTGAACGTCCAAATTTTGGAGCTCCATTAGGACTTTCTTTGACACTCATGCATGCAGGACAAATAGCTTATTTAGAAGCAGCACATCAAGAACCCTGTTTGGTTTCCGTGGCTGAACTGAGGCCATTGTTTCTCCCTTGTGTCCTACTTCTAGCCAAGGGAGGACTAGAAGTAGTTGGCAGTGAGGATTTGAAATAGTCAGCTGCTTCTTTTGGCAGGCTGACAGTTCTGAACCCCCAGCCATTGTTCACACATAGACCAGCTCCGTAGATTCCAATCATGCAGTACTATTCGATCAGTTATCACCATACAAGCCTGGTTGACCTGGAGTCAACAGGGTGCTCTGAATAAAAAAGCGAAGAGCAAGGGAGAGTGAGAGTGCAGACAGGACAGCTGAGGCAAGTTAAGCAACAGCACATGCCATCACCAGGCTCAGGCTGGAGTTGGAGCCAGTTGCTATGGCAACCCCTCTAGAAGGAGGTGCTGTGGACATCGGCAGAGTTGGGAAGTGGGAGGGAGAGAAGGGACGAGGCAGGGCTTTTACTTATGACGGCTGTTGAAAGGAGGAGCTCACCCCTGATGTAGCGCAGTTCAATTGGTTGCTTATGTAGGAAGTCCCAGACCCCCGGTGTGTCTGATACAACCTTGACTACAGCAGTGCTGTGTGAGAAGCCTTCCTGCGCAACACTGCTGATTCTCAACAGCACCCTCAAATTTCAAGCCCCCTCCCCATCTCCCTCCATCCCACTGTGGATGGGATGCTCCACGTAGCTTCAGTTGTCCACTGTGACTTGGCTGACTCCCGGCGGAGAGAATGGGCTGCTGGGAGGGTGTGTATGAGGGTGTGCGTGCATTTGTGACCTCGGCCAGTGGACAGCACAAACTGCGAGTCACGGCTGAAGGAGACTGAGCATGCAGAGATTTGTGGAGGCTGACTACTATGAGCTGGATTGGTATTATGAAGAATGCGCTGATGGTAAGACCATACTTGCCTTTAAGTATTTTTGTCTATGTAGTGTCGCAATCCTATGAGGAGTTTCGTCACATTCCTATATTTGGTTTTCCCACCTGACCTGCTAAATACTTAGCTTACATTCAGTTAAGAGATGAATATGTTTCCAGTGCAATTGAGAGGTGCATTTCTGTTTGAGGTGTGTGAGATGATAATCGAAGAGTGGATGCAAGAGAGTGTGTATCTGTTTGTAATGTAGTACAGTGATGAATCTTAGTTTCGAGAGAGCATAAAATTAAAGAAGTGATAAACTGTTACGAGAGAAAGCAAGAGGGCGCAGGTCGAAGATGCTCACTACATCGCAACAGAAGGTAATAAACTTTGTCTTGTAGCCTTGTATTGCATCAGACATGGTGAAGCCTATCCAGTGTTATCACTCAGCATTATTTTAATTGTAAGTCTGCAGTGCTCTTTCAGCTAAATTAAATTTCTTTGCTGCACTGATCTGGTTGACTGTAACCAGGGTGAAGTCTTAACAGGGTTCATCAGGTGCCTTGGCAAAAGAGAAGAGGAGCAATGCAAATGAGCAGTTTATGCAAAATGTCTCTGGGTTTCCTGTAGCAAGCTTGCTGTTGAATAAGCTGAGGAAAAATCAGCCTAGTACATTTTAGGACAATCATCAGCATTTTGATATTAAAACCTGTGTTTATGCGAAATATTCTATCCTTGTTATAACCTTATGTCAGTTTAACAGTAATTCTAAGGATCAGCCAATGGTGCTCGCTCATGTAAAATGTAGAAGTTCACTACTAATTTCAGAACAGCGGAGTATTGACATTCTCCAGCTCGTATATTGTTGAGCTCATGCATTTTAAATTACAGCAGGTTTCATATCACTAGTGCTGGAGTCCGATTCATGACTAAGGGTGGTTACTCACTGATAACACATTGTGGCAATATGACTCCTTTCTGTAGACTGCTGTACTTAGATTAGATTCTTATGCAACACCCCACTTAAAGCCCCATAAAAATGTGACAACACATGCAGTGTCATTGTTTTGTTCATAATTCAGATTTTTGTCTTGTGTTTTAAATAGTACAAATAGTTGAATTTAAATACTCTCTCATTTGTTTTTATATATTCTCATATTAGCTGTGAGTCAAAGTACATTTTTGTCCTGTATACTGTTTTTTTTTTTTTTGTTACATAAGGCTACTCTAATTTCATGGCTGATTATCTAGAGACAGGAACATTTTTAAAAGAAAAAATGGAGCAACAGTGGTTTTTTTGACTCTATATTTCATTTTATTGAGACACATTTGCTGAAGTTTTTGGTCACATGAATCACATTAGGATCAGCTTGGTAAAAACATGACATTTTAATAATGAGAACATTTTAATAATGTTTTTCCTCATTTTGATACCTGAAGCTTAGTTAAAAGGATTATACTTGTACAAGAAGCCACTCCTTTCCCCCCAAAAAAGTGATGGCTGATGCAAGTTTGCTGGTGCAAACTTGTGCAGCCAAGACCGCCCCATCAAAATGAGGCTGAATGTAAAGAACCTTCCACTCTTTTTAAGATGAGGTGAAGCCAAAATAACTTACTAAGCTTTACTCATGTATCCAGTTTGAATAGTTAATGTGGTTAATGGAAAGCTATTATTCTTTAAAAGTGAACATTTCATCATCCATTTGGGTCGAAGATTGTTCCAAAATGTATTCAAAGATCACAAACAAATACATATATGTGCAAACTCCAGTGCTTATAGACATAACTTTTTAATGTCAATAATGATCATGATAATGTCAATAATGCTAAAAAGAAAACATGGTAAAATTATGTTGATTTTGATTTTAGTTGGAACATAACATGTGAACCAAGGTTCACTGCAGTCGTAATTTTCCAAGCGGCCCTTGATCCACGTGACTTTGTGTGTGTTATGTGGTAAAGTCCTGTTCATTCATCAGTGTGGTACCGTACAGAGCTGCTGACCCACATTGGGGAGCTGTTTTTGATCTGCAGTGCATTTGGGGCTCTCTCTGCCCCTGATTTACTGCAGAGTGCTGCTCAGCATATTGATCACCTCAGAAAGGGAAGAGGGGCATTCAGCAGCCTACACACAGACTTTCTCACATTTATATACACGCCCCCTATACCACCCACCCTGTCTCACTCGCACCACTTTCTCTTTTGTCCCTGCAGCCCTCCCTCTCTCTCCCACCACTCTGTGTGTGTGTGTGTGTGTGTGTGTGTGTGTGTGTGTGTGTGTGTGTGTGTGTGTTTTGGGGGAATTTGTTTTTTTTTTTTTTATAACGAGGGGTGGTGTGGAGGGGGGTTTGGAGAGGAGGAGGAGTTCCCACACCCCATTCCACCTCGGAACAGAGGCACTGTCATTCAGTGTCATGGCTTTTCTGGGTTCTGGGTGGGAGCATACGGCTGCCTGTCTGCCATTGTGTCTCCATAGGAATGTGAGGCCATTGAATGCTTACCAATAGGCTCCAAAAAAAAAAAAAAGTGCTGTTGCTTAACTTGCCTCAGCTGTCCTGTCTGCACTCTCACCCTCCCTTGCTCTTCGCTCTTTTATTAGGAGCACTCTGTTGACTCCAGAAGTGGTTTCATAAACCAGTAGAATGTTTTGAATTTGCCTTAATGAATGTTTTTATTTGTGCTTGATTAAGTCTAATTAATTTTGACCTGTGCTTGGTCAGTTGTGTTTACTTGTAATGGACTTGTGAAAAGCTATTATTAGCTGCAGTAGCTGTTTATCTGTTTGGCATAATGGCAAGTCCTTTTGAGAGCACCTGCAAGACATCCAGTGGTGTTTTGCATTTTGAATGGCTATAGGGACACAGGCTGGCCACACCTACTCAACAGGTGTAGCCAAACACAACTCTGCCTCAAGAGGTTGCTATAGTGCTTTAAAGGAAGAAACCATTCTGCTTTTTAAAAAGAGGGGTGCTGGCTCTCAGGTTCGTAACTAATGCTTCTCTGTTACCAAAACAGGACATTCACATTGCAGTTGTTCAGTACAAAAATACTAATTTATTTCACCATTCATTCTCAGTCACCTGATAAAACTAAGATCTTATTAAAATCATCGGATGATTGTATGCACTAGCCCCCTTCAATTTGTAGTTAGGTAAATGGTAGTGGCAGGACTGTTGGCAGGTGTGGGCGCTGGGCAGTGCTGTGTGCGCCTGTATGTGTGTTTTATCTGAGCAGGTTGCCTTGGATGCAGTTTGTTAGCTTGAGACACCCATATGGACGAGTGTGACAGGCTTAGATATGGCATGGAACTTCAGGCAAAGTTTCCTGCCTTGGTGTCGCTAATCCATAAAGACCATGGACCTGCCTGTCCACAGTTCAGCTGAGGAAAACTTTGAGTATGACTCCTCTTCAGAACTGCCTGATTGCTCAGCTCTGTGTAGCATCACCAGTTCCAGCCTTGCTGATGCTGATGATGAACATGATGTGGAGCCTTACACACTGGAAGAAGGTACCCTTTTCACCACCTATGATAACATGTGTGTGTTACACTGTCTTGATGTTGGACTCTAGCAGACTGTGTGTTGCAGTGGCCCTGCTGAACTTTTGCTGATTTTGGTGTTTACAGTTTGGTATCTGAAACACTCCCACTGCAGCAGGTTTGACCTCATGTGGTCATGCTGAACAAGTTACTGAACAATGGAGCCCTGATGTAAAATATTTATTCTGCCAGATTCCTGTTTGTCAGCTTTGTATTATGTTGGAACTTTTTTAATGTCACCTAAAGTGCTAAATCCACATAAAAGTATGAGTAGATGATGGTGGTTTTTTTTTTGTTTGTTTTTTTTAACATAGTCATGTGCTGTTAGTGTTTTCTGAATGTTTAGGCTGTGTTTGAAAAAGATGAAAGTGTGCTGGCACCATGTGGGAGAAATGTATTGAAGCAGAACCTGAGGCTGATACCATCTCTAACATAGCAGCATGATGACACATGTCTCCCTCCCAGCCTCACCTCACCGAGGTGTACAGTAAAATAGTGAATATTTTTAGTGAACTGTAGAATGGTGTCCAAATTCTAGATGGCTTTAGTGAACTTTTTATAGGCTTATTTGATATGTTTGATCAGACGTACTTGATGTGATCAGACCTACTTGATGTGATCAGACCTAATTTGATTTGATGTGATCAGACCTATTTGAGTTGATCAGACCCATTTGACGTTTTGTGATCAGTCCATCTATGTCATTAGACACTGTGCTTTGTTATTGAACATGGATACTCATGTTTGTCCATGCAGTGTTGATCATTTTCAGTCTGATCCTTGGGAGGCTTTTTGTTGACAGCTCAAATTTGCATTGTGGCCATTTTGTGTATATGAGAACTGCCATCTCATCTGGTTGGATGGTACTTGGTTTTGTGGACTGGGAAATTCTCTAAAGACTATGCAGCTGGACCTGAGGCAGGGATTTTCTAAACAAGAGTGTAAAAAAATACCTCAAGATGCATACAGCTGAACGTGGCATTTCAAAACATTTCAAAATGTTAGAATCAATAATATTTTAATGTAATATTATTCAACATGTGCACTTTTTGGAGGTAATAAAATGTGTTTTAAAACATTAAAAAAACTTTTTTGTGTTCCTTGTCATTTGTATATTGTAATACAATCAAATCATGATGAGGTTGCTGTTGTTGCTGCAGTCTCCGCTATGTTTGCTATTGTACTGTCCTGTCAAGACCCCTGTTATCTATTAATGAGATTGATATCAGTTTCACTGGCAACTGAACTGGCTGTGCCCTCTGCACCACTCCCAAAAGATGAGTGGAGTTCATAGTCAATAAACAGTGAGAGCACTACCTGTGTTTGTGTGCTGGGTGGGTGTCTGAGAACTGTATAGCTTAACTGTTCATCAGCTGTTGTTTTTTTATTGAGTCACAGTTTTTGCACAACTTTGTTGTGTTCTTCATATCTTCACAAACCTTCTGAAACTGGTATCTGTTATATACGTTAACTTGGTATTTGTTGCATCTCAAGGCTTTTAAATCACTGAAAAAATGTTTACAATCTCTGCTTTGCTTTTTTCTGAATGTGTGTGAGCTGTGTGTTGCTGACTGTGCCTGGTTAGTCACTGCATGGCAGTCAGATATTTAACAGGGTATCTGTTGTCCCTTCAGTTTGTGACGCAAACGGAAATGTCTGCTAGAATTTACTGCCTCAAATGGTACAGCCTCAGAGAGTACAGGAGAGTCCTGGTACATACCTGCCCAATAAAGATGATAGGTTTATGACCATTATTTAAAATTCTGACGCCAATTTACATGCATTCTGTTTTCCGGTACTTATCAGCACTTTAGTGTTTGTATTATGATAAGGACCTTGCCTCACTGATATAGTGGATATAGAAGTGACTCATGGCTCTTAAAGTTTCTAGCAATTAAGAATCTGGCTAATTATTGCTTTCATGTTGACATTTATGCAAAGCTATTTTAGAGTGTGTGTGTGTGTGTGTGTATTCCTGTATTGCTTTACAGAGCTTGAATGGAACAGCTGAAAGTGTGCTTTTATTTCTCCTGGGAGAGGGACAGGGTTGTCATGCAGGTTTGCGTGAGAGATGGTAGACAATCATTAAATGTCACGGTCAGTAGAGACAGAAAATCTGGGTGGGTCTGTTTTGTAGACAATGAAACAGTGTGGAAAAATGAGTGTTTAGTTTCTATTTTATGCTCAAAACAAGCTACTAGTTACTTGATAGTGTACGTCTCAAGCTTGTGTCTGTTCTGTTATGCAAACTTTTGGTGTTCATTGCCTAGCCTCATTACACCAAGGGACAGGGCAGCAGTTTTCTCTGTATATATGGCACGCTTAAGATAGGTTAGACAGGTGGTAGTTCGTCTAAGTAATCCATTATTAGATCCACTTGAATTATAGCATCAAATGTGCTAATTCTAAAATGTGTAAAAGTGGGGATTTAGGGAATGAGGATATAATACAAAAATCTAAGTTGGATGGTTGGTGCCACATTAAAAAAAAAAAAAAAAAAAAAATTATATCTCAAAAACTGAGTACAATTGGTATTTATTCAGCATGTCACATATCAGCTTTAATATCGGTAAATATAGTCACTGCCCAGCCCTAGTTCTACCTCTGCTGGGATATTTACATACCAGGGTGCAGCACACCATTGTTTTTTTCCCCCTTCCCTCCTTGAAGGTGGTGTTATGTTCCAAGGTACCAGCATATAAATGTAATTTTTCCTGATCAGAGACTTAAGCAGCTCTAATGTTTTAGAAGCTGCAGTGTGGGGTTGGAACTCTGATAGCACTGCACACTGTGTATGTATGTGCGTGTGAACTGGCTGGTGTGTCTCTGCTGCATATGCCTGTGTGAACATACCTAATATTCAGTATACACAGCTTTTCAATATCATTATGACAATATTTTTCTGATTCAATTGTTTTTGGTAATTTATTTATTTTTAAAGTGATGTCACAGAACCCTTTTCTAAGTGTACTGATGGTATTTTCAGAACAAAACAAAATATGTATATCATAAAACAGGTTTACAGCTATTATAGAGAGCCTGTTACTGATTAAACATCAGTAACTGATTGGACATCAACCCATTGTGTCACTGTTATTCATTAATTTTTTAAACGATTCATTTTATTGTGATGTTCCCTCTTAAATCTTTTTTTTTTCTTTCAAATGAGTTAAAAATTATTTCGTTTTTTCATAGTCATGCAAAGGGATTGTTTTGCTACCGCATAGTGCTTCATAGAACTTGCCATAAATGTCTTGCCATAAACCATTTTCCCGTGTTTATTAACCTTCTGAGGTTTTTATATGAAGGACTGTACAAACATTTGAAATAGCTTTTGGTTTCTGAATTTGAATATTAGATTAAGAATTCATCCAATACTGATGGTGTCTGTTTTTTGGTAATTCCCCGCAGTGCTGTGTGCTGAAAGAGTGGGCCAGATGACTAAGACATACAATGACATAGACGCTGTTACACGTTTGCTTGAAGAGGTAAGTCCTTCAGTCTTCTAGTTGTGCATAGGTGGGTGTAAGAGGGTGGATGGGTTATTACAAGCTGTGATGGGTAAAAATGGAGAAGTAGCATCACCATCATACACGGTATGCTCCAGCTGTCAACACTGTAGGGTATGTATTAATATGTTGGCCCTGTGTATTTCAAAGTGGCTATTTGGATTTTAGATTGTAAATGTTAAAATTGATCTGATTGGCTGGGCGCCAAGCCATGATAAATCATGAGTGAACTGATATAAGAACCCAATTTGCTCAAACTAGAGTTTAGGCTTAAAAACATGTCTCGCATGCTTCAAATGTGTTTTAGTTAATTTAGTCAAACCCAGGCTGGATCTCTGATGACTCTCTACTCCCTATGTAGCTGATAACATAAGTTATAAAGTGAGTGTTGGGTTCTACCCCCGAATAGTGCAGAATTTGTCCTGGGTTTGTGCACATGTGGCTGACTCCCAAATTATTATCTTTTAGACATATGTGTGGTGGTGGTGGCGTAGGATACTTGCCTCTGGACCCAGGAGGTTATGGGTTCGAATCCTACCTTCAGCATCCCACCACTGGATTCCTGAGCACCCTCAACCCCAAGTTGCTCCAGGGAGACCCCTGTAGTTAGGGAATGGAAGTCACTTTGGATAAAAGCATCTGCTAAATGCTGTAAATGGAAAAGAAACATACAGCATGTGCTGTTGGTAATTGGTAATTATACATGGTAATTTGGTGAGCAAAAACTACTTAGTGAAGGTTTTTGCATTAACCAAAGCAATAATATTTTATTTAATATTGCAATAATACAATAATATGATACTACTTTAAAGTTCATGAAATTATGAACTGTGACAACAAACTGGAAGAACTGTTTATTTCTTATTTCTTAAAAAGTTATATGTTTTGTTCAGTGTAGGTTGTTCAGTCTAGGGTGTGTTTCCAGTCTCTAAGCCTGATCATAGAACTGTTCACTCAGTATCGTACTCTTTAGCCTGCAGTGTTGACATGGAAACATATCTCAAAGCCCAGGTAAACAGAGCGTCAGCAGAAGGAAATGTCTGAGTTGTTCTTTTCCTAGATGGCACAGGGGATTTGCATCTTCTTTGCTACTCAGTAAAATGAGTTAATATTTTTCTCTTCCTGTCTTTGTCACTCTTACCTTCTTTACCTATGAATCGACTGATAGTCAGGCTCACATGTGTTCAAGTTAAACTCTAAAGAGGTAAACCCTCTAAGCCTTTTACGTTTATTACTGTCAGTACAATATTCTCTCTCTCTCTCTCTATCGTTGTCTCTCTCTCTCTCGCTCTATCGTTGTCTCTCTCTCTCTCTATCGTTGTCTCTGTCTCTCTCTCTCTCTCTCTCTCTCTATCTTTGTCTCTGTCTCTCTCTCTCTCTATCTTTGTCTCTGTCTCTCTCTATCTTTGTCTCTGTCTCTCTCTCTCTCTCTCTCTCTATCTTTGTCTCTGTCTCTCTCTCTCTCTCTGTCTCTCTCTCTCTCTCTCTCTCTCTGTCTCTCTCTCTCTCTCTCTATCTTTATCTCTGTCTCTGTCTCTCTCTCTCTCT
>JBBPCX010000006.1:12102638-12122083 GCA_037974365.1 Hydrocynus forskahlii
TGTCTCTCTCTCTGTCTCTCTCTGTCTCTCTCTCTCTCTCTCTCTCTCTCTGTCTCTCTCTCTCTCTCTCTCTCTCTATCTTTGTCTCTCTCTCTCTCTCTCTCTCTCTATCTTTGTCTCTCTCTCTCTCTCTCTATCTTTGTCTGTCTCTCTCTCTCTCTCTCTCTATCTTTGTCTCTGTCTCTCTCTCTCTCTCTCTCTCTCTCTCTCTCTCTCTCTCTCTCTCTCTCTCTGTAGAAAGAACGGGACTTGGAGTTGGCAGCACGTATAGGTCAGTCCCTGCTGAAGAAAAACAAAACCCTGAGTGAGAGAAATGAGTTTCTGGAGGAACAAGTGGAGCACATACGGGAGGAGGTGAGGGAGACAGGGAGGGAGGGAAAAGTGGAGGAACCACAAGTGCTGCAATCACAGAGAATTAGTTTTAAATTCTCCAGAGCAAAAACCTTAACTGTTCTTGGTGCAGGTCCAAAAACCGGCCTGTAAGTGAGGTGGTCAGGTCAAGTAGTTTTGGTTAGAGGTTTGGATGTGGTGCCCTGAAGTGGGTTCTGGGATTCCAAAACTGTGTGTTGTGTCCTGCAGGTTTCTCAGCTGCGTCATGAACTCTCTATGAAAGATGAACTGCTCCAGTTTTACACCAGTGCTGCTGAGGAGAGCGAAGGAGAGTCTACTACATCTACCCCGTAAGCCTTTGTCCTTTTCTCCTTTTTTTTTCCTTTTAAATCTTTAATCCCCTCTCTGTGCTGTCTTGCACTTTGAGTATTATTACATTATACAGGTTGTTATTATAATGATTTTATCATTTCGGTGTCAGAAAAAACATTTATCACAGAATGACACAAAATCCTTTAACACTAAGAATTACATCAAGTCAGTATTTAATTTGTCCATGCTTTATATTTCTATCCTTCCAGTCTTTAAACCAACCAGTTAAAGCTATATCCTCTCAACAAAATCTGCTCTCAAAAATCTCACTGACATTGTTACCCTTTAAAAAATGAGAGATAGCTGAGGAGATTCAATTGCAGATAACACAGATGGGGAAAATCACAGACAATTAGTGAAAAAACAGGTGTTTCCAAACTGGAGTTTGAGGCTTCTAATTTAACGAGAGAAGAGAAAATCAAGTTTCACTCCTGCTTCAAAGCTGAAAATATTCAAAGGTTTCTGTGGACCCTTCCACTGTTAGAAGTCATTACTAAGAAAAGAAAATAAAGTCACAATTTACATTAAAACAAGACATGTAAGGTGTTGAATAAAGTTTGGAACCAATTCTGGAGTTTGGAAGGAGCAGGAGAAATATCTGCAGAAATTTCTGCAGAAAAATTGAAAGCAAGTCTCCTGAAAAGAATGGAAGCTATAAAAGGTTTGGACACACTAAATACAGAAGTTAATCTAATATTTAGTTTTAGTTAATTGTGTGTTAAATGTTTACTGCTTTCTCCTGCTGAGTACTATGTACTTAATGGGTGTTTTATCTGGAAATTAAATCAGTAAACTTTTGCACAGAACCATGATTAGTATAAGCTGTATCCAATACATTGGAAGATGTAGCCCTTGAGACACCCATTGTGCTGCTCTTGCTGAATTACAAGCTTAAATGTTTTATAACTCTTCCCACTTTCAGTGGCCATTAACGTGCCATTTGTTTACTTTACACACCTGACTGGTATTGAGCTTCTGGTTTACCATGATATAGATTGGAACTAAATTACAGTAAAACACCATGTATTCCCACATGCTGTTAGTTACTAGGCCATTGCTTACTGGTGTGTAATAGCTTGAATAATCTCACTATATTGATTATACCTTTTACCTAGAACCACCGATACAGAAACCCCTCAATTTCTTTATTACGTTTTTCTGTATGCTGGGATAGCGCATGTTTAAGAAGCCATCTTTATGCTCCAAGCTAATCTCAGTAATGGCTTCAAAACATCATTGTTGATATATTACTGTTTTCTAACAGCTCACCTATCTTTTCATGTCTTTGCCAAGCAGTTTCAGTGTTTGAATTTATAACTACATATTGGCTCTGTGGTTCTAAATCTAGTCCTGGAGCCCCCCCCCGAAGCCCCCCCCCCCTCCACCTCAACACATTTGACAGTTTTCCTCCCAAGGCCTTTCATAGGTTGATGTAGGTGTGTAAGAACAGGGAAAACATAAAAGTGTGCCAGGCAGGGAGGCCTCCAGGACCGTTGGGGGGGAACCATTCTTGGAGCACAAGTATCTTTGAGTATATAACAGCTGCAAGCAAGTAAATTTGACAGACTGAGGATTATTTTATGTGTGGGTTAGGATCCGACGGAATGACTTGTCACCATCAGTGCCAAATTACTTTCCTTTGGACTCGCTGCAGAAGAAGCTCAAAGACCTCCAGGAGGAGAATATCGTACTGCGCTCCGAGGTGAGACACGCACTTCATGTGCTTTAGCACTCTACCCAAGAAGACCATGTATAACAGAGAATTAAATGTTCAAAAGGGACAGAAATAGAAACAGAGCTATTTGTTGTCATATGCAAATGAACAGAATGAAGAAACCAGGGCATTTGCCTCTCCTGGAACATTCTTATGTAATGTCTGATACATGTGGGCCCAGCTCCCTTTTTCTCAGCGTGAAGACTGCCTACTGTAACGTTACTCTACAGCATTCCACCCGTTTGACCTCAGTCGGGGTAGAATTCCATGCTTTACTAACTGAATGCTGTCGAAAATGCTTCTACACGCACATGCAGCCATTTGTCCTGAATACCTCAAGAAATATTCATAATATTCAGCCATATATTTTTGTTTACTAAGTGTTCCTACTTGGCCTGGTACTATGAGCAATTTAATATCGGTATGGCATTGAAGGTCATACTGTGCCTGGCATTGTTTCACTGTCTACTTATATGATTGTGCATAATCACAGTACAGCCGACACTATTGTCTCATCCAGACGAACAGGAACTGCATAAATACAAAGAAAGAAACTACAAAGAAAGTAATCAAAGAAACACATTTGCTTCCAGTAACACAATGCCTGTAATATTAGTAACACCTCATCTTTTGTTCGTGTGTTTGTTTATGCTTAGGCTTGCCACTTGGAGACAGAAACAATCTCCTATGAGGAGAAGGAGCAGCAGCTGGTAAATGACTGTGTTAAAGAGCTCAGTGAGTACACCTGTCTGCAATATCAATATCATCTCTGCTTGTTCATTAATATTGAGACAGCCCACAGAAGGAATTTTATCCGTTAGGTAGGGCTCAGTCCATTTAATACACTCTGCTTATGTTGACGTAGCCCTGACTTTGAGCAAAGTTCATAACAAGCTACATCCTTGGATATGGATTAAAAGTGATATTTGACTAAATTGAAATGCTAAACATATTTCACCATCCAAACTTTTTAGGATTCTAGGTTTAGGCTTAATCTGGATCTAGGAAACCCATGAGCCACTGTCCTAGGGCTAGTCTAGTATTAAATGGTAAATGAAATGCGAATTTAATATTCAAAAGCCTTTTTGGATTAAACTTTATGTGAATCTGGGAAAACTGAGCGATATGTCCAAAAATTTGTAAACATATCAAACATTTTTGCTGTAGTAATAGCCTCTACTCTAGGAAGACCTTACACTAGGTATCGAAACATTGCTGTGAGGATTTGATTAAATTCACCCACAAGAGCATTAGCAGGTTCAGGTACCTAATGTTGGGGCGATTAGTCGGTTTTGCTTTCTGCAGGTTGGGACACGAGGTGAAGGTCATGCTGATTTCAATGCTGGGAATTTGGGTGATATTTTCTAAGAATGTTGTAACATTCCTAAAAATTATGGAAATTAGAGTTATGAGTCTTCTGAATTTTATGATCGTACTTCTAGATTTATAGGACAGTGGATTTGTCTAGCCATAGAGAGTATATTTACCATCTAACAAGAAGTGCCTTTTCTCTCTGCTCTCTTGATCTAAGCTGTTTTCATTTTCTTGTAGGAGATGCAAACCTGCAAATCTCATCCCTTGCTGAGGAGCTGGCAAAGAAGACGGAGGATGCCTCCAGGCAGCAGGAGGAGATCACACACCTGCTCTCTCAGATTGTAGACCTGCAGAAAAAAGCCAAATCTGTGAGTGCTCATCTTTTAGTAACATGCGTGCTCTTGAGTTTACACCTCCAAGGTCGTAGTTGATGGTGGAATTGTGCATTTTGCAGTATGCAGTAGAGAACGAAGAGCTCACACAGCATTTGGGAGCTGCTAAAGATGCCCAGAGACAACTCACTGCAGAGGTAACAGCAACTGAAATAAAATGCACAGCACGTCCAACCATCTGGAGAGTCAGGCTCAAATGTATTCACATGTGATTTTAGGTTAAACTCTAAAGAGGTAACCCCTTTATGCCTTTTATATTTATTACAGTCAAAGCAATTATTTTCTCTCTCTCGCTCTTGGTCGGTCTGTCTCTCTGCCTCTCTCTCTGCCTCTCTCTCTCTCTCTGCCTCTCTCTCTCTCTCTGCCTCTCTCTCTCTCCCTCTCTCTCTCTCTCTCTCTCTCTGCCTCTCTGCCTCTCTGTATGTCTGTAGCTGCGGGAGTTGGAGGATAAGTATGCAGAGTGTATGGAGATGCTGCATGAGGCCCAGGAGGAGCTGAAAAACTTCAGGAATAAGACGATGCCGCTTAGCACACCACGCCGCTTTCACTCGCTGGGCCTCTTCCCCATGGTGAGACATTTAAAACTCAGTAGACACGAGTAAGGATCAGACTTTTTGACATTTGAGGTAGAAAGTGAAATTAACTTAATTCTCCTGTACTCATGTTTTCCAGTTTTTCCTTTTTCTTTCCTACACTGTGATTCGCACTGTTTTCAAACTCAAGGATATTACATGTTTGTGTTCAGGCTTTTGCATAGATGCTATTCAAATTTCCATATTTTTGTAGAGTTATGCAAAATTAGCCAAAGACTATGGTTGGTGGGATTGGGGGAGGGAGAGAAAGATGAAATAAAACAAAGGTGACTGTATTCCGCATTGTCCTTAGACTGTATACAGCACTATTATGGGCATCTGACCTTGTGAATTCTGGATGTGTAACAGGACTCCTTAGCTGCTGAAATTGAAGGGACCATGCGGAAAGAGATTCAGATGGCTGACCCAGAAGTGGAAGAGCAGAGGTACTCGCTTCTTAACACTACTGTCTAATTATTTTGAAGTCAGATTTGAAGCCTGTTTGTCGTCATTCTACTATTTTAGATGGGTACTGACTTTATAATAATGAAAAATATTCTCTATTCTGACCTTAAAAATACTTGTACATGCATACATACTCCAGGTTACACCCAAAGCGAGTCTTCCAGACAGTGCGGAACATTAATCAGACGGTTCGTCAGCGCTCCATGGGTCCTTCCCCCATGAACATCCCGGGGTCCAATCAGACATCTTGTGTGAACTCGAGGCGTTCTAGCTGTTTGAGCACACCCAGGTCCAGTGTGTATGGGGGAGATGGGAGCTTCATGGACAACCGCACCAACAGCATGATACTGGAGGGCCAGTCTCCACAGGACAGGTGTGTCCCATAAGCAGCTCAGAAGTCTCTTAATTTGTTGAAATATGTATAGCTATTATATATGTGTGTGGGGTTTTTTGGGGGGAATTTTTTAATGCATTAATTATTAAGACACCAGGAGGTATGTTGGATATTTTAAGGAGCAAAAATGATTCTCTCATATTTTATTCATTTTATCTCATCATTTTCTCATCAAGTCATCCATCATCCACTTTTTTTTTTTTTTTTTGATCACCACTTTTTAAATACAAGACTTTATGGATGTTAACTGAATTTTCAGTGGTGTGCAGCTTTCCTGATTATGATCTACAGCTCTAGATATAATACTTTCTGAATTTATCTGAAACCTATGAAAGTTTATAACACAATGATGCCTAACATCTGAGCAGTAGTGCATATTTCCTTTCTCTTCTCTTTTGTTCCTTTAGCTCAGACGACTCAAACAAGAAGCCCGGCACGCCCGGCACGCCCGGCTCTCATGATCTTGAGGCTGCGCTGCGGCGGCTTTCTCTCAGACGAGACAACTACCTGAGTGAGCGGCGCTTCTTCGAGGAAGAAAGAGAGCGCAAGCTGAATGCCCTGGCTGAGGAGAAGAATGATGTGTATGAACAGAGGGAGCACAGCTGTGGCAGTGATGGAGGAGGCTCTCTGACCCCCGCTGACAGCATCATGTCCCTGGGCACGCTGCACTCTGTCTATTCAGTCTACAGTAACCGCTCCTACCTGCCTGAGAAGCTGCAGATAGTCAAGCCTCTGGAAGGTGACCGAGCCAAAGGCAGGCCGCTGGCCCTGCTTCTATTAGACTCACTATGGGCTCTCCTTCACCACCACCCTGATGACCTCTCCACACAACACTCCTTTTACTTCAGACATACACAGCCACGCTGCTGGTTTGAGATTTAGACACGCTTACAGACCTATGCCTGCACATGTCCCTACAATAAGGCCCTCTGTCACAGATCTGTCTGACAAATAGGGCTAATTACCATGCACTTTATAGCTTTACTAAGGGATTATTTGTCTAGGTAACTACAGGTTTAGTATGGACTATGTAAGTCCCAGTAGACAGAATAAATGCACTTTGCATTCATACATAATGTTTTAAAGACTAGTAATAACACAGCCACAGTAATGCTAGGATGAATGCCACCAAGGTGCCTTCTCTGCTGCCACCTAGTGGTACTTTTCTAAAATAACTTAAGTATTTTTATTAAAAGAATATTTAAAGATTTTATTAGCTTCAGAGTAATAGATTTTGAAGTACTGTTCATGCAATGACTGAAAATATAGAGTTACTACACAATAGTGGCACCGTTTACATAATTTGGCTGTCTGCATGATTTTGCTCTCTGGCTGGGTATGTTCAGGGTGTTTTTTTTTTTTTGTTTGTTTTTGTTTGGTTTTTTTTTTTCTTTTTTTTTGTCTTGGTTCCTTTTAGCTTTTTCCCTGCCCTATGTTCAATGTTTGTTAAATCCTGTAGCCTTTCCTGTCACTTTTCATCTTACATTTTAACCACCTTGAGTATTTATTTTACCTTCCTTCAGTCTGTTTTTAAATACTCCAATAAATTCTGTGTTCATTTTCTCACATCCCTCTTTTTCTCTTTCTTTCTGTGCTTTGTCCTAACCCACAGAGCAATACATGCACAATCAATTCGGCATCAAGCTAGAGTTTATTTTAAGCACCTACCCACTGCTTAAAAGGTTTACAGGTGATATTCAAAACTACTTGTGCAGTCATGCTATAGCTGTACAGAAAGCACTTCCATTCGCTATTTATTAGATACAGTCAGTGTCAACCAGTCTTTAGTGTTTAGTTTTTATGTCAAATTTGCATTTTAATGTCTAAAGTAAGCTACATTAGGGCAGACACACATTTTTTGCTGAAATGAATACTGATGCGTTATTTCTGTGCTTCTGTCTTTTCTGTGGCTGAGGGAACTCTACAGACACCACTAAAGACATATTTGAGATTTTAGAGCCAATAATTGCCTGTTGCTGTGTTCTTCAATGTCCAGAAGAAGTGCAATATCCCACTGTTATGTACTGTTTTAGTAAATGACCTCCTCATTAAATCTTGTTGTTCTCCTTCCTTGCAAAAACATCTGTTATAACATTCATTGGCTGTATTTTTGCTCTTAATGCGTTAGTTTGAATGAGTTTTCTTTGCACATATTATTTTTACTTTATTTCATTGCCCAGACAATTGCAAACATTGTGATTACCATCAGATTTTCACATTTTCTAATCTGTTTACCAGTGTTCATTTTATGCTAGTAATTGAGCATGAAAGGCATTGTATTTCTTTAAAGTAAGAACCTCTCTTCAGAGGAATCATTCCATATAGCCATCTACTACGCTAATAAGCCGTTCAGACCTTAATTTCGTACTACACTACGATTTAACATCACACAGCCATTACTCTACATTGCTGTAAAAATGACTTTGAAAGGATTTTTTTTCTTATTAAATGTAAATGAGTTTAAGGTTTGTCATGTCTGTTATTTTTTTTTCTCTCTCAGGTTCAGCCACCCTGCATGCATGGCAGCAGCTGGCCCAGCCCAATTTGGGAGGTATTCTGGATGCTCGGCCAGGCGTGGTGACAAAGGGTTTCCGGCCGCTGCAGCTTGACTTTGAGGAGGTCTACCAGTTCACGGATTTGGAAGAAGATGAGCCGGCTGAGCATCAACGCTCTCACCCCACTCTCTCTACCTCAGGCCTGGGCTCACTGCCCTGCTCGCCTATCAAGCTCCACGGCCAAGAGGTGCATGACGGGGTAGACCAAGGCGAGGCTGGGTTCTCAGGGGCAGAACTAGAGCTACAAAAGACCACAGAAGATGAGGAGCTGTCATCTGGTGAGGGAGTATCCTAACGCCAGTCTGGGGGCCACCTCAACCCCACCACCACTCTCTAAACAGCCATTTCCGCAAAGGAACACAACGCTGGGGACATTTGCCTTTTTGTCACATGTGTCATCCCTCCCTACACAACTACACATACAGACCCTCGAACTGTGGCCTGGGACAGGCCAACACACACCCACAGCACGCCCACTACTACCTCATCCCTGCCTGATGTGTGCTGCTGTGGTAGCTTTGAGTACAGTGACTTTTTTTTACATTTATACTCCTTTTTTCCCCTATTTTTCCCATGTTAATCTGTTTGTGCTGTAGCCCCACACACATTATTTCATAGCAACTGTAATCCTGGACAAACTTTACAGAGCAGAAAAATAACCTTCAGTCCAATGAATTGAGTTGAACAATAGGCAACTTAAAAAAGAATGAATTACAGTACAAAAAATAATGACAAACCTTTCCTGTGCAAACAAAATTAATTCAAATGGATTACACTCTAAAAGTACAGTGTGTAAATACATACACACTGTTTGGAACAAAAGTTGTGCACTGTAATTTTTCATTAGGTTGAATCTGATGTTTGCCAGCATTCTGTAAAACTAGTCCAATCCAACAACAGTTGCTATCAAAGAATTCATAAGTGGGCAAAGCATGAACAGGTTAATGCTACTCAGGGGGGCATTCTTTGCGCTGTGAGATGAGAATACAATCTGAAATTGATGATCATATTTCATCTGCGTTAAGAGAGTACTTTTTCATTCAGAGCCAGTTGTGGTCTACTTTTACTTTAGCTGAGATTTCCAGCAGGGTTTTTGTTCCAATAAAGTACAACCATACATGATCAGCTGTTCAAAGACTGAGACCAGATGTGCTTCTGCTTGCTTGGAATGAAAACCTACAGCCATGCTAAACCTTTGATGAGATTAGACAGCCCTGGACTAGACATCACACTATGTATCTTGGTTTTACCATGGTAGAGTGTATTGTGATGGTAATACCACTCTGCTAAGATATGAAACTCCCTCTCTGGACTGTATTCTCATCTCTTGCACCTTTCAAATTCATTCCTGATTCATTTTCCATCAATCGTGTCCTCCTCATCCAGTTCACTGTTCAGGGAGAGTCTCCCCTTACCATTCTTTGCATCTGCTGGATCAGCATTTTCTGTCCAATCCTGCAGTTTACACTCAAGTGCTCTTCACAGAATGCAGTTTATATAATAGGTGAATTAAAAACGGAGACATCAAAACCTCACAGCTTGAGTTAGAGACCATAGTATCTTGAAAGGCTAGAGAGACTCCCCTTAGTGAGCCTCATGTTATTGCTAGTGTAAGAGGCCATAAAGTGAAACGTGCATGTTACAGGCTCAAGTGTCAAGAGTTCTATTAAAATCTGTGTTTGGTCTGAATGTACTCACTCACATGACTGCAAGGGAGGTGAGAGCAACATGCAAGTCATATTTACACCTACACACACATACACACACACTCATACACATCTCTTAAAGACTGGTGCCAGACTTTCAGTCTCTTATGTGCACACACACACAGATTTAGACACACTTCTTGAGACCGTTATTGTTTAAAGCATTTTCTTAGCAGGCATGGCTGTCTAATGATGTAATCATCCTTTTTACCTGTTCTATCCTGTTTTGTGAATCTCTTTAAAACTGCATCAGGGTATTAGGGATGCATTATTAGTATGCAACTTGAAATCAATTGTTGACTGATCTGAAAATCATTTTAGAATCTAATTATGAATCAGCACAGATACACTTGTGCTATGTTTAAACATGGTGCTTGCACGGTTATGCATGTGTTAAACCTCCTTTCTGGCTTGTGTGTTGTATCACAGTATTCTTAAACTGCATAGCATAAAATTTGAGTTCGTTGCGCCCCTCCATCAAATACAAAAACAGCTGTAATGAAATTGTCCTTTTTAAATAGTCCTTTTTTAAAAAATTAAATATAAAGTTTGTATTTGACCACGCTGGCAAGTTTTCAAGTTCTGCCTTAACGCCCCAATATCTCAGTCAATTGAAGAACTGGGGAGGTGTGGTTGTGCAGGATCAGTCTTCTAGTCCCTGCTGCAGTTCTACTCCATTCTCTGGTTTTAGGGTGTATGGGATTGTGTATGTTTGTGTTCAGTTGTACTGACGTGTTCCTCTCCTTTCTTGCTGTTCCCAGTGCATTTCCCTGGTAAATGTATGTCTCATACTAACTCCACCTATACCTTCACAACCTGTCGGATCCTCCACCCCTCAGATGAGCTGACCAGAGTCACACCCAGGTGAGCCCTGCACTGCCTTTCTGTCCCCACTAGGGGGAGCACAATGGTCAGCCTCACATTTAAGAGTTGAGAAACCTCTAAAATGAGAAGGGTTTCTCAAAATGTAAAAGTTAACATTGGCCAGGTGGGTTTTCTCTTTTGACTATACCCTCAACTACCACTTCTAGTTCTTGTTGGATAAACTGTTTTTGAACGTGCTATTCAGATTAACAGATAATGGTTAAGTCTAAGTCAAGATGTGTCTGTGTTTAAGTATTCAAATGAATGGCTGTGAGACAAATGACCTATAGCCTACATAAAAATAAGAATTAAGTGTGAATTAGGAAAGTAGTGAAGACTCCAGAGAATAACTAAGATTTTTTTCAAGAATTGCATTTTTTTTCATGAGAAATAAAGGATGCATTGTAGGGCTACTCTAGAACTGCCTTATAATACATACTTACATTAACATGTCCTTTAGTGAATATAATTATCTGAATATGCTGGTGCCTTATGTTCACTTTTCCTCTGAGTTTTAAAACTGGCAAGAGCACTGTGCTTGGTCTTTAAGTAGCCACACTAGATGGGATTGGCTCTCTGCAGATCATGTGATGAGGAGATGGATAATGATGATGAGGAGGAGGAGGAGGAGGAAACAGCAGCACTGTACCATGTTGTTCTAAGGCCAGGCTTAGAGCAGGCTCTCTGAGCACTGCTTCTTCTGGGTGAGATGGGGTCATGTGGCCCCTTGCATGAAGGGTTACAAGTTTGTGCGCATGCCTCTCTAACTAAATTTTGTGCTTGCACTGAAGGTGTGTCCTAACACTTTAGTCTGAGAGCAGACTGAGGGTTAAATGTAAGAGGGCTGGTCACTTACGTTTGTTGTACAGTATTTTAACTTGTGAGGAATTCATTTTAAGTACTGCTGCTGGAACTACAGGGCATGTGCAGCAATCGCTCCCGTGTGAAAATGTCTCACATTATGTAATGATAACAGGAAATGTTTGATATTGAATTACTGGTTAAATAACGTGCGTCTTTGTGATGAAAGTGAAGCAAGGCTTTCAGAAGACTGTAATTGGCATGCAGAAATCGGATTTGTGGTTTGTGTGCTTCTTTGAATTAGGGAGGTCAAATTATGCGAGTTGCCACATCTATGTTTTTTTTTTTTTTTTACTACTTATTTAACAGTATCAATATTGAATACATGTAAATTGAGTTTCTTAGTGGTTGTACAGTGCAAAACATCCCATAGTGACCAAATGTGACCAAACGTTTGTGCAGTCTTCGTAAGTCACCATGAAACAAGTACCCTAGCAACCTCCTTGCATCCATGTGAGTTACCATAGCAACTGCCTAGCAGCACCCTAGCAGCCACCAGAAATGCCATTGCAACCACCTACCAACAGAAACCACCTAGGATATCAAGGAACTTGAGGAACGTAGGAGCCATCTGACTTTTAATAATTTGGTGCATTAATACAGAATTCAATGCAACCCAGGGCTATTCTAACACTTTTGTTGCTTTTCGAATCCACGGTTATAAGCAGGTATGTTGTTGTTTTTTTTGGTAGTAATAAATGTATTTTCCTGTCTGTGGTAGTCTGATGGCAGCAGCTCCCTCTCTGGCCTCCTGCATCATATCCAGTAGTAGCCTGTGCTCTACGCCGGTCTCCACACCCTGCACGCCACGCCGCCTCAGCCTTGCTGAAAGTTTCACCAACTTGCGTGACCACACCAAGACCACTAGCACCTCTCTGGGCCTGGTGCGCCTCCTGCAGGAGCGGGGCATCTCTGCAGCCGTCTACAACCCCCACAGCTGGGACCGGGCCCAGACAGCACCTGCCCTGGGTACCACATCCTGCTTTGCCTCAGGTACAACCAACCCTGCTGCTCAGGGGCCAGAAATACTGCCCTCCACCCCCCCAAACTCCCCCACCAAATCCAAACCCAGTAGCCCTGTGCTGCCAAATGACTTCAGCCCCTCTGACCCACCTTACAAGAACTTCTTGGCCTCACGGCCAGCCAGCTCCATTCTAAAGGAGATGCGGGAGACAAAGAACCACTCCAACTCTGAGAGCCAGACTGAAGTAAGTGTCCAGAACCTCCGCCTAGTAGACAAAGTTAAGCGTTTCAGCTTGGGCCCTAAAGCAATGACCCCTGGGCCCATGCTGGCACTGACGCGACCACCTTTCGGAGCCCATCCTGCGGTTACCAGCCCTATAGGAGGACTGCCACTGCCAGGGATGCGAAGAAATCGAAGTTACCCAGTTATGGTAGGAGCTAGCATGGCAATGAAGGGCCCAGGGCCTCCGACTGAAGACTTACTTTTGGCCCCAAAACCTTCCAGAAAAACTAGCCTCAATGAGGAGTAATTGTTGCCTTTCTTCCTCTTTTTCTCTTTTACTCAGTTGCAATCTTTTTCTCTCTCTGTGTGAATAATGTATGTTACTCCAATGACAGATCAACTGTGCCTGTAAAAGAGATTTGTATAGATTATTTTGTATAGCAGCTGTGACTGTTGTACCATCCTTCCTAGTTTTTTGTCACAAGTTGTACAGTTCATTTAGAGAGCCAGGTATGTCGAGTCTGTGTTGTTGCTTCCTCCTATTTGAGTTTCTTAAAGAATCTATTTTAAGTTTCCTAAAAAATAAAATGTGAACACCTTTCCTCAACCAAGATATGTTTCATGTCTATAGTTTGCTTCTTTAGTTTTGCACTGGAACTATGAGACTATTGTAGTAAGTAATGGACATCTATTACCCAAAGTCCTTTTTGCAATTTGAAGAAATTAATTATTGTAACAGATTGCCACAATAAGCTTTCCTGAGCATATTGTGGGTTTTGTCAGTACTTAAAGAACACTGAACAACTGCATATTTCAATACAAAGAGAGCATACTTGGGTCTGTTTAATTGGATTTCGTGCAACACAGTGTGTGAAATGCTGACAATCATTTGTTCTGTTTTGATAGTATTTTTTAAATGTGGCACCACTGGTTCTTTTTGTCATAACAAATGTATCTCAAAGTATTGTGATCTTTTTTTGTTATATTGCCCACACCTGCATTGACATTTATTCATAGCTCCCATACAAAACAAAAGATGCAAACTGCAGACACTATTCACAGATTTAAACACAGATTCGCTACATTTAGGGTAAGGGGGAAAATGTTTCCATGTGAAAATTTCCTGTGACCTGTTCTTTTAATTCTGCTGTGGGTGCTCACTGATTTGTAGAGTTTCATCTGATCGTGATATCGGTTGATCATGAAGCCCCTCCTGACCTGCAATCAAATGTGTTTAGTCAAGAAATAGTTGAAACTTTGCAGAGCAGTGAGTCTCCAGGAGCAGGATTAAGAGACTATGCTTTATTGTATAATTTTAGTTTTTGCACTTCCGTGGAAAGAAAATGTAGCATATAACTAAGAGGGAGTCCTAAGGCCCATGCTCTGGTTAAGGTCCACTGTAAGCACTTTCTGTTTTGATTAACTGTTTAAGACCATATCTGTTTGTTCTTATGTTCTAATCTGGTCTTCCTGAGCCCAGAGCACTGTGTGCTTAGAGTTTTATTTATTGTTTTTTTTTTTTTTTTTCCCCCTTTGGCATGATTAACTGAAGCACTGTCAACTCCTTTACGTTAATGCTAACCTGAGCAATGAAGGACAATGGAGCTGTGCTAATCCCACCTCCACTGAGTTAAACCTGATTTATGCCCTCAAACGAGTATCATTTTAAACGAGCATCTCTTTTGAATACTTCACACTGATATACCTAGTTCTATATTCAGGCTCTTGAATGCTTTTTAAGGTATAATATAATGCTTATTACAGTGCAAAAACATTCTTATGGCCTTTTAATAGTGGGGATAGAAATTTGTTCTAACTAGCACAACTGATGAAATGCACTGTATTGAAAATCCTCTCAGTCCAAAGTTTTGATAAATAGCTATAATCAATTGATGAGAGGGCATAATATGACTGATGTGTGGAATGACCATAGTGGTAGAACAAGGTTGAAATGTGCTGAATTTTACTGACTGATTGCTTTTTGTTGATAGACCAATGTTATTTATGAGTACGCGTGCCTGTGTGTGTCAAGTAAATGCAGCTGAATAAGTAATACATGCAAACTAGGTATGAAATACTTGAATAAGGCAGCAAATTTATACCCGAATAGATGTTTTCAAAACAACGTCCTATTCCTTCTGACACAAGCAGCATAACAGTAGAGGCGTTTGAAAAGTATCTGGCCCATTTTACAGCATATTTCAAAATGTAGAGTGTATTTTCAGTCATTTTAAACACTCTGAAGACTGAACTGTAAGCTTTAAATGCATTATGGTGATTGTGAGTCAGTGGGGTGACAATGAAATATCATGGTGCCTGATTCAGTATTTAATCTTGTTTTGACTGACTTCCGTTCTGATGATTTTGCGTGACGGTGGAGTTAACACTGCAACTTTGGGTTTGAGTTGACTCTGTCAAGCGGGTTTTTATCCTAGCTGGAAATGCAGGTGTTAGTCGTAACATTTAAAGCATATTTGTTGGCTGACTGTATTGTCTAGAAAGCACATGGAGCCATAACTGTGTTTTAAAAGATGCCTGTATTTATAATCTTTTTTTTGGTTTGTTTTTTATTTTTTTGTTTGTGTTTTTTGTTTGTTTTCTAGTCACAAGAGGATCGTCTGTTCATGTGTATGCACTTAATCATAACTTGAACGTATTATTGAATGTATTGCAGAACCACTGAGGTGTACTTCATGATTATGTTCATTTCATTTTTGACTTTTATTTCCTCAGATCACAAAAAAGGGAAGTTTTGCCAATTGTACATTGTAAATGGTAAATATGCGAAGATTGCTAACTTTTTATACAGAAGGTCCTAAAAGAGTGAACAAAAAGATAAAACTTAGGAGGGGGAATTTGTGGCAAAAAGGCGGGCAGATAAGTTATGCATTCAGGAACTTCACTTGCTCGCTGAAATGTCCATCAATAAACCAGTTGATACAAATGTGTTTTTTCTTTTTTTCCAGTTTACTTTCCAGTAGTGTGAAACATCTACATATTATTTAGTACTCTGATGTTAGCAGCATTCAAAATTAATCACATTTCATCAGCATGTTGATTTAGGTGTGATTAAAGCTTCCAGGTGAGGTGGCTAAATTTGACATCTCTAATGGAATTACTCATCTCTTTGTCCACAAGAGGGCACATTGTGGCCTGTGAACACTGGTAGACCACGGAGGTGTGTGAGTGAGTGGATGTGAATGAGAGCCTGTAAGTAGTGTGTATGATGGTTTCACACTAAAAGGGTATATACAAGCATAACGTGCTGGTAGCATGTATTAGTGTTTGATGTCTTTAGATTCACCCAAGCAACAAATTAGCAAAATTGTGTATTTCTGGCAGTTTCTCATTAATGCTGAGTTCTGCTGCAGTATATAAAGGAATTTCTTACTGAAGATAATGGACATATTCCTTACTGAAGTTTCCATGACCCATTACATGTTTTCTGACATCCGAAAATAGATGTATAGGTACATTTAATTAGGTGTATACTGCCTCCTTCTGTTTGTCCTGTAGAATACCTGCACATGTGTGTATGAAAATTGGAAATTATTGTTGGTAGACACACAGGAACTAAGGGACTAAGACCTACAGTACTTCTCAAGACCACATCTTGGTGAGATTGGCAGCACACAGGCTTATCAGACCTTCAGATTGCAAGGTTTTAATGAGCTTATTTGTGAATATTATCTCTGATTGGTCTTAACCTGTAAGTGGGATGCAACTGCCACTCCTCAGCCGAGGCCACAGTAAGGACATGTAGAAGTTGCTTGTGAGCACCTCTTTGAAAAGCAGGAAGACGAAAGGAGCACTCTTTGGGAATATTCTTGAGAAATGTAGCTGGGTGTACGTTCCCCAAAGGAACTGATTCTCTAGATCTGGGCACTTGGGAATTGAGAGTCAACTCCAAAGCTTTGGAATTGATTTCAGACAGTGAAATACAAGACTGCCCACAGATGTGCACACTTGCAGTGTTAGATATATTTAGGCCTGTATGAAAAATTGGATCATTTCATGACACATATATCAAAAGTGGAAACAGTGGGAAAAGTCAAATGTACAATTTTCTTAGAACAAGGACTGGGTGTGAGATGCAGGTTTCCTGTGACTGAGTGCTACTTTATCTGGTTTATTCTGGTAGTGTAGTAGGGTAAATGAACTGCAGTGCTGCTTCATCTCCCACATACAAACACCCTGAAAAGGGCACTGACCACTCCATGACCCTAGCATGAATTAATAAAAAGGGTAGAAGTCAATAAGGGAGACAGAAATACACCAGTCAGACTAATTGCAGCTCATTGTATGCTGCTAAAAGTCTCTGTTCTCCAATCCTTGACCTCCATTTCCTGTTAAATGAGTGGCTGCTTGTGATTGTGCCAGAGCTGCAAACATAATCACCAGGCTGAGGAACCGCGGCTAGTTGCACATATTCACTGTGCTGTTATTCAGACTGCGTTCTTCAAATGAAGATGGTTTGTGCAGACACACTCTGCAGTGATTCAATTTGTTGTACTTCAGTGGACTTCTTGTTGTAATATTAGAATTTATACTTGATGTGGGCTTTTGCAAAGAACGCAATGGTTAAAAAAGCTCTTGAAGTTTCAACCCTTATATAGGATATCAGTTTGGGCTATGTGTTTGCTACTGTCACTCTGCTGCAGTGTGTAAATATCTTCTCTTGGCTCTTGATGTGATCAGTTTTACTGAAGAACACCCTGTCCTGCACACATTGGTGTTTTTCCTGCTCTTGCACACCCATTAATTAACACTTGTTAATTAATTAATTCGTTGGACCAGGGAGAGCAGAAGGGTATCCAGAACCACGGTTGGGAAACACTGGTGTATACTATACCAAGTCAACTGACATATTAGTTTAAAAAAGTAAGTAACAAGTGTCTCACAGTGATGGTTTTGTTTTATTTATCCTATTTGCCTTAAAAAAAAAAAAACTTCTAATAATTATTTGACAGACTCCCATAAGTGTTTTGTTAACTCACCATTTGGTGTAAGTGATCAAAAGTTCAAGGCAGTCAGGTTACTGACATTTTCAAATCAAAAACATCTTTTGCAGTGATATATCTGTGTGTCTGTGTCTGTGTGTATACACGTATTTGGGCGAGTGGAGTCAGAGGCATTGTTTAAAAGACTATGACACATCTAATTGCCCTGCCAGCAGACCTTTTCATGTTGGGGTGAGTGTATGTGCATGCACGCATTTGCGCATGTGTGTGTTTATGGGTTCATTTTTATTGCCTAACAAAATGAAATGTCTCTCATTTAGGCACACCTGTGGCATAATGGTGCTTTTTGTTCACTATAAACCATTGCTCTCTCATTTGCCATCCTGCAATCCGTCCATTATGTGCAAACTCGAGTGCTTTACAAAAAAGACAACACAGGCTGGGTCCCCCCGCCTCTCTTTCTCTCTCGCTCTCTCGCTCTCTCTCTCTCTCTCTCTCTCTCTCCCTCTCCCTCTCCCTCTTTTTCTCTCCTTCTCTCCCTCCTACCTCTATTTCATCACTATCTTCTTTCCTGATTCTCTCCCTTTTCTGTTTTCTCTTCTTTTTCTTGCTCTTTTATTCTCCCCCCATTTCCCTCTCCTTTTTTCCTTCCTTTCTTTCCCTCTTTCTCATCTCACTCTTTTTCCATCTTTCTCTTTTCTTTCTCTTTTCTCTTTCTCTCCATCTCTCTCTGCTTTTTCTTGCTTGTTACTTCTCTCTCCTTCTCCCTGTTCCTTTCCCTCTCCCTTTTATTCCTCTTTCCCTTTTCCTCTCTTGCTCTTTCTCCATCTTTCTCCTCTCTCTCTCTCTCTCCCTCTCTCTGTCTCACTTTTCCTATTGCTGTCTCACCCAGTACAAGTAAAAACTGCTCTTTTATTGTCTGCACACTGATCTGTCCCTCAGGCTGATAGGAGAGAAATAGGAGCCGAAGCGGCCGCTTACACTTGCACTAGTGCTGCTGCTTCAGGGGGTCAATAAGACAATGTGTTCATAATAAGGCCATTAACTGTAAGCTCCATCCCCAAGCGCCAAACAAATGGCTGAGCCAGGCTCCAGCGCTTTCTGCAGGGAGAATTTAGACCTAATTCATACCAGTGGCTTCTCTAGCATTTTTCCACATCATTCTGTAGATAAGATGTTAAAGCAGTACTCAAAAATTTCTGAGCATCTCTGTTATGGGCTAATGGCATCCCTGTTGTAAAAAAAAAAAAGCACCAAAAGCTTCCGCTGGTGCTCCCACACCAACACTATCAAAACTGTTCAGTGTTTCCATGACATCTCATCTGCTTTTGAATAAATATACTCTTTCACACTGCCCCACCTACGGTTTTGTCCATTTCATTATATTTGAATTGGAGTTGATTTTTAGATGGGTTTTATGCAATCAGGGCTATCATATCATTTCTCTACACTGTCCCAAAGAAACAACGTGATGTAATGGAAAATAAAATCTATTTATATTTGAATATATGGACAGCATTTCACAATGTGTAATTTAAATACATTTCACAGGGGCTGAACTCTGGGTGAATGAGTTAAGGCAATGATTTATTCTGAAACACCTGACATATTTCAAATGAGAGAACAAAAATCATATATACACAAATGTGAGAAAATAAATAACTAGACATTCCAAGTCCTTTTTTTCTTTTCCGCAAAAAAGGGGGATGTATGTATGTAAAATCTGTATGGGATATAAATATATGTATATATATATATA
>JBBPCX010000006.1:12126734-12157295 GCA_037974365.1 Hydrocynus forskahlii
TCCCTCGCCTTTAAATAACGGTTATTTCAAAATTATTTATAGGCCCAAGTCTGCTTAATTGAGTGCGTGAGCAAAGGATATTGTTATTGGTCAGTTTAGGCATGTTGCGCACGTGACTGGTTGATGTGATGATCACTACTACAGGTGATCTTGGATTTGTTTGGAATGTGAGAGAATACATAGAATACTTTCAAACTCCATTTCTTGTGAAATGTTTTTTTTCCCTCGTTGCTCAACTACTAAACTGAAATGAATAGATTACACAGACACACACACACACACACATATGTATGAAGTAGGCTAGGCTATTGTAATGAATTTGATCATGTTCCACAAACCTGGCTTGGCAGCATCTCAGCACAAAGCCTACCCACTTGAGGTCTTTCTTCAAACATAGACTTCATAAGGCTACTCAAAGACAACACTTAGACAACCATAATTATCATCATCCTCATTATTATTATTATTATTAGGCCATATATTTTCATAAACTTCATCCGTCAATTATGATAATAACCTGTTTCTTTGCGTGTGGGTGGGGGAGCATCAAGAGGCTCATGATGAGGTCAGGGGGCGTTTGTTCAAAAAAGGTTGAGAACCACTGGGCTAAAGGCACATCTCACCTCTCTTACCTCTCACAGAGAATTTAAAGGTCCCATGACATGCTGATTTTTATGCTTTTATATAGGTCTTAGTGGTCCCCTAATACTGTATCTAAAGTCTCTTTCCGAAATTCAGCCTTCGTGCAGAATTACAGCCACTTCGAGCCAGTCCCACAATGAGATTTCCCCAGGACGTGCCGTTTCTGTGGCTGTAGCTTTAAATCAGGGGTATTCAATTAAAAGTCACAGAGGTCCTGTTATTAAATTTCGTCCAAGTAGAAGGTCCGAATTGAGGTCCATCTTGTGTCTTATAGCCTTCCCCTGTGTCCACATTTTTATATGGTTTCTACAATATAACTATTTTACCATAAATAAAAGTAGTCCCAGTCAAATACATTTAAAAGTTACAAAACACATTTCATTTTCGATCAAAACGTGTTGAAAACTATGTTTTTTTCCTCAGGTCGGGTCGGGTTTTGGGTCATTATCTGCGTAGTTTTGCGGGTTGGGCGGGTCAATTTGGATCTCCTGATGGGTCAGTTTGAGGCGGGTGTTAAAAAAAAGCATCACTACTACAGGTGATAATAAACTAAGAGCCCTTTGGGAGCTAAACGAACCAGCTCCTCTTTGGGAGCCGTGCTAGAAGAGCCGGCTCTCTGAACAGAGCCGAACTTCTCATCACTAGTTAACGACCGAATAAAGCTATTGTCGTATTAACTTGAATAGCAGTGCAATAGCCACGACAGTCCAAAATAATGCTCCACGAAAATTACTTCATCTTGTGAATTTAATCGAATTGGTCACGGGACAGAACCATCACTCGGTCCGGATCTGGACCGAGGTCCGCCATTTGGTGATGCCTGCTTTAAATGATAATGAGGAGGAGAGAGGCGGGGCGAGGAGGAGAGAGGTGGAAAAGCCAGATATCGTGCGCGCCATAACACTAACAGCAGCACAGTGGTCCAAATAACAAAGAAGTACAACACTCCAGTTAATGTGTGTATTCATACACCATTCACACACATACCTGATGCTATCTACCTTTATGTTTGCGACAGCAGCCTGCTAACTGGGCTGTTAGCTGTTAGCTGCAGAGCTAATATTACAGCCACATTCTAAGGGTAAAAAGCTTGGTAACCATATCTACAGCAAAGCAACACAATTATATAGCGTTAAGTTGACTTACTTGTCCGAGGTTTGTAGCTGAGCCAAGGAGAGTTGGTACTGATCCAGACTTAATTTTCAGCCGTTCAGCAGGACCAGCTCTGTATTGTGTCGGCGCATTTCCAGAGAAAATAAAGTTAACCCAGTGGTTCTTCACAGGCTCGCATGAAGGAATTAAAAAAATACATTTGTGCTCATTTGTACATCTAAGCACTGAGCAACTGCCATGCTTCACTCGTTTGCAAGCCATGATGTCTCTACAGGCAAAAGTGGTCTCTCACACAATTGCATTGACAGGCGGTGGAGCAAATTTTTTAGGGGAGGGGGGTGAAATTTTCTGGGCGGGCAAAACAAGAGAAAGGTGCGGTAACCTTTCCCCTTACGACGACATTAGGGGAAAATTCTAGATCGGGCCATCTGAGCTGTCGCTCTCTCAAGGCACTCTTTACACCTATCGCCATTTCTAGCCACTGCAGGACCACAGGCAGGCTAGGGGAATGTTAAAAAATCTCATAAAGTGAAATTTCCATATCATGGGACCTTTAAACCTACTCTGGCTATCCTCACTTCTGTGTACAGATTATATCAGTCTACTAGAAAAAATATTATTTATCATTATTTTGCTAGTATTAAATAATAGGTCATCTGTGCACACCAGCAAGCCTTTTAGAGCAAGACATAAACCAAGTCACCAAGAGGTTATTCCTGAAATGGTTTGTAACCATAGGAAGCAAGTAAGTACATCTTCATGCATTTGCTGACCGATACTCCACTTTCCTGCCAGTACTGGTTGTACACAAATGTTCTGTGATTGACTATTTTGCATGTCATTCGAATACACCTTTCCTGTTGAAAACAAACAATTAATGATTAACAAGAAAGTTAATTTACACTGTACATAGAAAAATAGTTCCAATATAGCACTGTTGCATATGAATGCAACTAAATCAAATATCTTGCGGCAAAAATCAAGTTTGCTACTCAAATTAAAACATAAACAATGATTTTACTAGCTTATAGCTCTAGAGAAGTGATGCTACATCAGTGTAACACACTTAAAAGATGAGGTCAAAAATCTTCCATAGGTGTTCATTTGGGGTGAAGTCTAACTATGATAGCACAGCATGAGGCCAGAGGCAATAGCGTGCAAAATCAGTAGTTCAAAGCAGATTTGAAACATCAAATGAAACCAAAAGTGTATGGTCTTTATAAACAGTATAACAAGTGTCAGAAAACTCAAAGTTTGGATTGTTTAACAGTGTTTTATAGCAGGAAGCTGCCTTAACTGCAGTAATTAGAGTGGAACGTCAGTGTGTCAGTTATAGCATCATGGAACCTATTTACACTGCAAGGTCAGAACTAACTGCTTTAATTTGTTCATAGTGTATAATAATAATGTATCTCATCACATAGTAATTACTAAATCATTTGCATGCATTCATGCACACAAATCTCAGGCTGATGTCTTTAATATAGGGCAGGGTCATTCATACACCTCATTACTGTCCTCTTGACCCTAATTATCCTCTTTAATAGACTGATCTCTATACGGGTTCGCCAAATTTTGCAATCAAAAACATTCAATTTGAAATCATGTTGTTTAATTTAATAATTAATGTCACATGGTTCTCTTAGACTGTCTTACTAGGTTGTAGTGATCTGAACTGAAATTATAACTGAAACGAAGATCTGTTTACAATTATGCACAAATTCTCAGAATGCTAAAGCGTTGATGGTCACGTTGTAACACTACTGTAATTTTTTATTGCTTGATCTTGGCATCATAACTTCTATATTTACACACCGAGTTCAAATACAGCAATGTTATGTAATGTGAAACCATGTGTCCCATTAGGGGCAATAGCTGCCTCATATCTGAGAGCCGTGCTTAAAATGACTAATTGAAACTAAGTGAAAAGAGGTGGTGATATACAAAGGGCTAAACTCACTTTAGTTATAATAGATCTATGGGCTATACAAAACATGTTCATGAAGTTCTTTGCACAAAATCACTGTCACATAAAGAAATCTCACCAGCTTTATTCTTGTCAGTTTCAGTCCCTTTCAAATAAGTTGTTGCTGGCCATGCCCCACCCATCCCATTCTAACGCTGCGAGGTTAACACACATGAAACAGAGGCACTATCCAGCCCTATATGTTTGACCCCGAGTTGGACCCAGAGCGAGATGAACACAACACTTCACGAGTGACTTGCCTTTGACTGTAGCCATAGCGCTCGGCGTCTTAAGCGTCCTCATAAAACCAGCAGACGGATCTTCAACTAATCTAGTAGGTGGGAGCTCAACATATGAGGGGTGGTTCTATGCAAATTTCCCCATTATAACTTCACAATAGGGTGGCCGTCCAAACGGCTCGTAGAAGCATATGATTCCTGACACCAAAATATTTCAATTGATTCACAGAAAACGGATGGATGTTTTGTTTTTTTTCGCGCTTGGAGTGTTTATAGGAGCAGTAGAGACCCAAATGGAAATACAAAAGGATGTATTTTGCATAATATGTCCCCTTTAAGAAAGTGTTTTACACTCACAAATCTCCTTCACAAGAAAAGATGTTGAAGTTGCATGGGTTTGGGGAAACTTTCTGGCTCCCCCAAAAGTGTGCCACTTTTTGTATACACAAATAATATCAGTTCAGCTTCAGGACAATTACATGTCTAGCTTCTGAGATTTTACTGCATGGTGTCAAACTCACAGGCCTGGACTATTTGGAGCCATGCTGTCTCAGTCTTTACATGCTACCAACAACAGCTCTCAGAGATGAGTGATTCTTTGCTGCAAGACCTAAAGTTACATATTTACTCTATGATTCATGGATGATGACTGACCTCATTATGGGTTATGACAGATTCAAAGCAAATATAGCTGTTTGTTTATGAGGCTCATCTGTCATGGGCTTATGAGGGCATTCACAGTAGCATTCATCTTCCCCACTGCCTTGAATGTCAGGAATGGCTCCATAGGGCCATAAGACTAAACTTTTGACATCAGACTGTTCCTGGGTCATGAGGTCAATAATCTACAAAGGGGATTAAGCTTATGTATTATTTACCCTTTTCTGCAGAAAAAGTCAACTCCTGTGAGTTTATAATGGTTCCAGCTTTCGTTTTTTTTATATTAAATATAATAATTGAAAAGACCCAAAAATGAAACGTTACAATTACTTTCATGTACTGTACATGACTAATTTACGTAGTTTAAGTTAATTCATTTGTTTATTTATTTTTGCTTGAGAAAGCTGTTCTATTTTTTTCTAAGAGACAGCATATTTGCTAAGTGAAGTATTGGAAGAACATGGAGATTATGAAGCAAAGACTAGACAATGTAATAAAGCTGGGACAGCGTTGATGTAACTGTAAGCAAAGGCTCAGCATCAACAGTAGTTTTGGACCATATTGTTTTATCTTTATATACGCCCATGCTTTGAAATCAATTTACTCTTATTACTGTAAGTAAAGTAAAGGAGTTCAACCATGACAAAATTGCAGCAAGATTAGCTTTGGGTTGCACAAACAAAAGCTGAGTTGAAAGCACAGTTCCCTTCAATATTATAAGCTACATCTGTGAGTGCCCACTATGAACAAAAACCTTTCCTCTAGGCACATGATCAACACTTATTTCATATGCTTGCAGGCCAACAGAATGAAAATACACAATCAAAAACCAGACATACTTGAAATGAAGACCAGCTGTGAAATTTAGTCTTTATTTACTACAGGTTTGTGCAAACACGTTAGTATTAAGCATTAAGGTCACATATGAGAATTTGGACACACACACACACAGACACACACATGCGCGCGCACACACACCCACACACACACACACACATACACACACACACAGACAAACACACACAAACACACACACACACACATAAAGGAGTGGGAGAGCGATTCTGAAAATAACAGAAACCCTACAGGAATGTTAACATCTTAACAATATACAAACATTTTCCATAGGACTTTGACAGACCTGCACTTCTCACTGTTGCTAAACTGTGTTTTTTGCATCCTGAAATTGTTGGCTGTCTAGCATGTGATCATTTGGTTTAGTTTACTTGGGAACTGCAGCTGTATGCTTTATTTAAATGAGGGGTTTAGTGCACAAAACAGTTTGCAAAATGTATCTTTCCCACTTAACACAACTGGAAACATAACATTTCTACTAGACAGATACCATCATGGTAACAGGTAGCCTGATAATCTAATAATGACATACAGCAAAATGTTATCTACATTGTAAACTAGTGACGGATGGTCATAATATTGGATAGGAGGGCTTAAAAATGACAGCAGTAGCTAACACACCATAGCACCATGTTTGAAAGTCCCTTCGAAACATCAGAGGAGCCTGAAAAACAATAACACACAATTTCTTTCACATTTTTGCCATGTTAAAGCGAAACCTACCAGCATCAAGGACGGAGCCCATTATAGCTGCCATAATATATGGGGATGCAGTAGCATCTCAAACATTAATGCATCAATAAAAGGTATATATTTATATATTTTAAATCCTATAAATATATTTCTAAAGGCTATTTAGTTTTTATTACTTCATTACATTACAATCAGGGAGAATTGTCCAATTAGTAGAGATTAACAGTTTATGATTAATAGAACACAGTCCTTTTACCAAATAACACTGTTTCCATCTGTCCAACAGATACAGTCCCCTAAAAACTGAGACAGGGGGCTGTAGCAGACTTAAATAATGAAAAGTAATAACCAAAAATGATATCTTAATCGTTAAAACACACATGTTTAACATTTTACTTGAAAAAACTCATTTTGAAATGATTGGTTAGGACTTTGTCAAACTCAAGAATATTAACAGATTTCAGAATTGTGCAAAGACATGCGTTACTTTCCACCTCTCCGAGTGGATATAGCCTGTGCCCTTTCTCCAACTCCCATTTCATAATTTCTTCCCTTCCAGCTGGGCACTCCGGTGTAATATTGATGGCCTGGTACCAGTAGAGCATGCTGGGCCTGAACGGATCAATATAATAAATTATTCATTTTCTTTTGATTATTTTTGAAAACTTTTTTGGGGAGATCTGTTATATAATTCAAAAATCATAATTCATATCATTATGTGTTCAGAATTTAGTCGTTCGCCTCCTGTTTGACATTTGACACAAGAGACTTCTGTACAAATGAGAAAGCATTTAATGGTGGAAAGCAGTTATTAAAATTTCAATGAAATATTGCTAAATTCATGCCATTATAATGGTAAGAAAGGCCAGCTAATTACTCATTATACACTAGCCTACATCCACCCTGAATCACGCCTTGTTATGTAGTAGGCAAGATGAGGTTATTAGCATCACAGAGTTATTCTGGGACTGATTGAGGTTCAGGCTAACATTCACCAGGGTATAAAGAAACTCATCAGTTGTACTGGCAGTGTGGGAAATGCTCACTGAGCGATTCATTGTCTAATGTTCAGACATTTCCAGTCTGCATGTTAAAATAAGCCTCAACTGACCGTGGATCAAAGGTCAGATTTCAGTGCCCAGATGGGAAAAAAAAATAATGTGTTTATCAGCGGTCAGGCACTTTTCCTTAACACTGCTAAAGCACAGTTCAATTCTAGTCAAGCGTAATTGATTCATAGCAAAACATGCAGGGTTTAGACTTTCCGTTTATGGCTCTGTTTGTGTGCATCTGTAACTTCACCATTTCTGAATACACTTACACCTAGAGCAAGTTTTCCTGCCTCTTACGATTCATGAGATGGTGCCCCATACATAATTCATGGCATGTCATTACAAGTGGGAGGAATTTATATTGACTGCCTGTTACAGAGCCAGTGCTTCTTATACAACTACTCCAGCCAGTTCTGAACTTGTGTCAATTATTGTGTCAAGTCCTGTGAGACTATTCGGTTGTTTACTCACTCATAATTTAGCCTCATTAATAGATGGTAATATTACACGCTCATTCTGTGTCACTTGATTTAAGAGCTACTTTGAAAGCGCAGCTCAATATAACTAATTCTAACCAACAGCTTTATACTGAACTTTGCTTGTTAAGCTTTATGGGTCATTCATTAAATGCATTCATGAATAATAATATCGGCATTGCAAAAGATAGCAAAATCCTTCTTGAGAGTCTTGTTGTTAGGTCATGCATTGGAGAGACATCCTAAAGATGAAGAGGTGAGGAAAGGAAAGAAATAGTGGATAAGTTTGAGAAAAATGGAAGGAAGAAGAACAACAACAAAAAAAATAAAAAATTTGAGAGAGGAAGGGGTTGGTAGCGGCTCTGAGCCAGTGACGTGCGTTTCCATCTCCAATGCTCTGGTCACGTTGTCACAGAGAACAAGAACACCACAGAAATGGATGCAGTAGATATATATTGTTCCTACAGAGAGTTTGCCTGGCATCTTGCATTATTAAGGTTTTCTGTCTGGGGTCATTATAGCAGAAGAGGATGTGGTCTATTTTTTAAAATCCTAATTATTTGCTTTCTTCTCCTGATCCTTGCCTGGAAACCTAATGTACCAACTCTGAGCAGAGCACCTTGATTTGTAATGTCAGTGACAGAACATCTTTTCCTTTGCATTTTGTATATTTGGATGATCGAGGATATCTGTCTCTGACCTGTTACTGGATCTAAATGATATCCCCTTGACATTTCAGCAAAAAACGTTATTGGTACCGCAGATGATCGCAGTAAATTATCATGCATGATAAGCTTTACAGCACATATAATTTGACTTTAAAATGTTCAAAGCAGTTTAAAATATCTCTGCTTGAAGAAGATGAATTACAATGCGTGTTGTGGTTCCAGGCTTCTTTCCTATAAAGGACAAAGAGGACAGACCTAAGAAAAATCTGTTCATTTGGGACAAAAAAACTTAAGCAACAAATTAGTGATTCATATAAACAGTATTGTTTTTTAGGGTTATTTACAAGACCAGTTATGAAAGTGTTATATTGACTATATGGTGTATTTTGACTGTCTGAGCTGCCAAAGCAGACTGTTATGGATGAAGTAAGTTTGCTGTGCCTTACGTCCATAATGAGCTGTGTTTCAGATGTGTTGAGCTGGGAGTTGGTATCAAGGCACCAAGAGGCTGCTTGAGCTGCCTTCTCACGATATCAGTCTTCGTTGTTATGGGTTATAAGTCCAATTATGGTTGTGTCATCTGCATACTGAAGAATGGTGACTAAGTGGGTTGTCAAGTGGTTTGTATAGAGGGAGAAGAGCCAGAATGAAAAACACAATCCTGTTGAGTTTTCCACAGGAAGCTCTGAATCCAGGAACATATGCAGAAGTCCAACAGCTGAGCAAAGAGATTGAGTGGGTTTAAATGTAAAGTGACCATTTGTCAGACGTGAACACACCACGGCACACAGTCTGAACAGCACAAAATCCTTCTCTGCATTTAACATATTCACCAAATAAAGCAGCAGGCAACCAGCAACACAGCGCCCGGGAAGCAGTGTGTGGGGACGGGACTTTGCTTAAAGGTACCACCGTGGTCCCACTAGCAGTCTTGGGATTTGAACCCACAACTTTCTGATCTCACGGGCAACACCCTAATCACAAGGCCACCAGCTGTATTGAAGATTTCACTATTCTATTGAAATGTAAGCTGATTGGAAGTAAGAGGCCTAGCCCAAACCCTGAAAAACAGGTGTGTCCCTAACGTTTGCCCATGACTATAGTTTGGGGAGGGAAATGGGGAAGCAAGCGGAGACTGGAGATGTGACTGGAGACTGATTAAACCTCCCTTTGAACTCATTTATTTGATCTGGGAGGCAAGAATTGATGTCTGGTGTTGAGTAGGGACAAAGTTCATGGCAAAGTTTGGTTTTCCTGTTTGCAGACCTAAGCTCATTTTTTCATTTTTGGCAATAGTGCATTGCTCCCTGTCTCTGCTGGTGAAAAACAGTGAGTTCTTTTTTGTCTGCATAGAAGTCGACTGTCTTTGGTGAACCAGGATTTATTACTGTTATAGGGTTTCACGGTTTCAGTGGGATGCACAGTTGTAAAAATTGATACATGATGTGACCGTGTCAGTGAGTTCATCTAAACTGTCAGCAACTGCATCAAATGTGTCACAATCACTGCACTCAAAACAGCCTCTCTGAGTTTAAAGGGCTTCTGTAGTCCAGAATATAGATGTTGAATTTGTGGATTATTTGGTGAATTCGTGGATTATTGAAACTTCATTGGCTAAGATTCATGTACCAAAAACAGTCAATCAATTTTTTTACTTGACCAGTTCCAATCTCTCTTTATTCTTTAGAATTAAGCACATAGTTTTTTTTCTGTACCTGCTTGATTTGCACATATGATCTCTCTTTTAATTGGCTCTACTGTGCTTCATTAAAAAGCTTTCAGGTTTGAAACTCTTCTGATAGCTTCATTGTGAATGAGCAGAGCTAACCAGCTAAGTTCAAATGCAACTTAATTTTTATATATAACCTTGGGGGTTAATCCTGTGATACACTGTTTGCTCACTTCAGTAAACTCTCATTTTAAAAGTGAGAAACTTTTTTATTTTTCCATGATATAGGGCCTTTAGGGTTAGGGCTAGGGGATTTGACCGTCTCTCACTCCATTTCCGTGTTTTACTTCTGAGAAACAGACACTGATTACCCCTGAGGAAAAGACAAGAATCTACAAGATGGTTCTCGCTATGTTTTAAATGCTACAATTCTTATTGTTGGACCAAAGTTTAGGGGAACAAACAGGAACTTATATCATCAACCCTCAGTAACAATTTACCACATACTCTTTCTGATTTATCAAATCACTCAGTTGCATTGCACACTTTAGGCAATCAGTGATTTACACACAGACCATAGCTGTGTCAGTTGAGTGATGGTGTTCATCTCTAAGCAGCCATGCATTTAATAGAACACTTTCTCCTAAAGGCCAGGGCTCAGCTCTCTGCACTCATTTGTTTCTGCCCTCTGAGCCCAATAAAAGCCTTGTGTCTACTCCATTACAACTTCCTTGTCTACTGCAAATAACAAGCATTCAGCCTAATTGCCTTATATCTTACAAGCAGTGGTTGAACACCCGCCAAACATGCACTCATCAAAGTGAGAACTAGGTAAGACAGTTAAGAGCCAGACTCACCTGTCAGTAAGTGATCTGGTGACAACTAGCTGCAGTAAACTCAAAATGACTAAATTAATATTATTAGACCATACAGCTTTCCCCTATTCCAAATATGTAAAGAAATGTTGTAGCATTGTTTCCCCTTAATAACACACCTCCTGTAACTCATTGATTAGTAGTCATGATTACTTGACAAGTGGAATCAAGGGTCTCAAAGTCTCTTTTTTCTCAGCAGTGATATTTGAGCTGCTGCAAAAAGTAAAAAAATAAATGTATTTAACCTGTATGTATGTACAATTTTTACATAATAACTCATATACCATGACCATATACATCAGGCATCCATGACATTAAAACTACCTGCCTGATGTTATGTAGGTCCCTCTACAACTCTGACCTGAGGCATGGACGCTGTATAACCTCTGAAGATGTCTTGGGATCTGGCATCAAGACGTTATGAGCAGATCCTTTAAGTCCTGTATATTGCAGGGTAGATCGCTCATCCCACAGATGCTGGATTTGACTGATATTTGAAGAATTTTCAAGGCCAAGTTTTCAACTCTTTGTCACTTTTTCCTCAAACCATCTCTGAGCAGTATTTGCTGTATGGCACATTCTCCTGCTGAATTAAGAGGTGTGCTCGAACTGCAACCATGTTCAGATACAAGTAACATCCTCATGAATCTAAGGACCCGGTGTTTTACAACAGAACACTGCCCAGAACATCATGCTGCCTCCATCAGGTTGCCTTCTTTTCATAGTGCATCCTGGTGACAGTGACGCAAGCTCACCCACCTGTCCACATGAAATAAAAGAAAATGTGATTCATCAGACCAGGCTGTCTTCTTCCATTGTTCCATGATCCAGATCTGATACTCCATTGTAACTTCTGATACTCACATGCCCAGTGTAGATGCTTTAGGTGGTGAACCTGGCATGGGTACTCTGACCGGTCTGCGACTACGCAGCCCTGTATGCAGCAAGCTGAAATGCACTTTGTGTTTTGAAACCTTTGTACATTTTGTATTGTACTGTAGCACTTTTTTCAGTAATTTGTGCTACAGTAGCTTGTCCATGGGATCAGACTTTGTCAAAGTCATTTATATCCTTAACTGCACATACCAATAATCACATACATGTGCAATATGTCCTATACCACAATACAGTAAAACTTTTAACTGTTTTAGGTGCAGAGCTTTCCCCCAAAATACCTACCTCACATTTTGCCCCTTAAATCTTGACAAAAATAAATGGGTATGTTGCTATTAGTCACAGTGGAGGTCTTAATTGCACCACCAGAGGTATTTCTTCATCAAAGTGAATAAACAATTCCAGTAATCATCAGACTGGTCTTTTGGTAGTTTGGAAGTTTTCAATCTGTCTGAATTCTGCCATGGCCAGTCTAACTTCTCTAAAAAAGACTGAGCATAATGAGTCATATTGTTGGAATGCTCCAATTTCCCACAGGCCGGGAGAGAGGAATCCGTCATAGTTACAGAGCCACGGAATAACCAGACGTGCTCACAGACAATCAATCATCCCTCTTCCTCTCAACTGCCCCCCTCTCTCTCTTTCTCTCTCCCTCCTGGTGTCAATTAGTGAGACATTTTCAAGCTCTCTAGGTACCAGCCTCAATTAGCCTAATTGAAGTCAAAGTGGAAAATAAACACTGCAGTTGAGAGACTCTCTTGCAGGAGGATTTGCCAGTTGTGTTTTTTTTGTTTGGTTTATACTTGGAGGACACACACCTTTCTTTTAAGACAGGTTTCCTGTGGAGGGACATACATCTAATGTTTTATATAAAAAGTCTTTTATAGTGCAGTCTTTGTCTTATTGATGGATGTACTATAGCTGAAGCAACCATAATACATTCTGTTAGTGTAAACCATGCTCTCATTTTCTCAGCCAGGCAGGTTTTGCAGCTTCAGTTGTGTCAAATTTTCATGGTGAATAGATCAAAAGAAATTTTCCAAAATTACATTTAAAAAACATATGGCTACATTGGTTGGATTTGTTTTTTCTTACTCTTGAAGAGTCACTTTTTGGTTTTGTGCAAAAAATTCATTCCACCAGTTTACTCGATTTTCACTTTGGCTCAGTTTACATTACTTAAAGACTGTTAATCAACCAGTAATCTAATTCATTAATCTGCTGATAAATTAATTTGTTCGTTAACTAGTAAAATTACTCAACCAACTCTCTAGTCGATTATACACTTTGATTCTGAATTAAATACTATGATCTCAGTAACAGACCCTGCAAATGGAGATTCTGACAATATTCATTCCCAATTAGAGGTAGAGGTAGACCATTTGTAACATGCACATAAAGAGCCTGAATTGATGTTAGAGCTTCTGTGATCTGAGGTTACGCAGGACGAGACACAGCCAGTGGTATAAAATAACTGTTTATTCCAAATAAATATTTAGGTGTCACTCATTTTACATAATGGCGGGTAAAGTAGACTTTGAAAGTGAGACTTTCTTCTGACAGAGAATCATTTCATTTTATTGTTCTTTCAAGTGTTCAGGGGTGATGGCCAAAATGTTTATGCATGAAAAAAAGCTTTTCACTGAGAATTTGAGCAACTCTCAAAGAGGTAAAGTGGAAAATAGATAGACAGACAATACACACATACACACACACACACACACACACACACACACACTGAGAAAGTGAGAGAGAGACAGAGAGAGAGAGAGAGAAAAGAGGGAGAGAGGGAGAGAAAAGAGAGAGAGACAGATAGAGAGCGAGAGAGACAGAGAGAAAGAGAGAGACAGATAGAGAGTGAGAGACCGACACAGAGAGAAAGAGAGAGAAAGAAAAGAGGGGGAGAGAGAGAGAGAGACAGACAGAGAGAGAGGGAGAGAAAAGAGAGACAGATAGAGAGCGAGAGAGAGAGAGACGCAACAAGTAGCCATCATGGTGAAGATGAAGGAGCTTCATGAAGTTCTCAGGGACAAAATTATGGGAACATTATGGGGACTGCACCGCAATCATCTCTTGTTCCTAAACTCCACTTCTAAATAGGAAAGTCAGCGATGTACTGAAGCAGTAGTTCAACTTGTTATGACAAAGAAGGATTGCAGGTACAATCCCAAGATCACCCACAGTGAAGTATGGAGGTGGGACCACCTTGAAATGGGGCTGATTCTCTGCTGCCCCAGAAATTGGACATTTCAGCAACACAATGACACCTAACGTACAGCCAGTAAAACTTAGAGGCTGGTTTCTAAAAACAATGTATGTGACCTCTACAATATATGTGGTCTCTAAATCCATTTCAGTTTCTTTCATATCAATATGCTTATAACTTCATATTTTTTGGCTTATATTTTAAGTACAAAGTCACAAGATATTATATATTTAAATTGGAAGTTGATATATGCATAAATTATGTTCAAGTATATTCAATTTCAATAACTACTCAGCTTGTGAAGTCCCCTCACTGTATACGATCCTAATCACAATCAGTCTGATCAGTTTGTAGACTCACCTTAGGTGTGATAACTGTCCAAGAATACTGTTTCCACTCTTCTTGGAAGGCTTCCCACAAGATTTTTAGTGTTTCTGTGGAGTGAAACATGCACATTTATTCTGTAGAGCATTTATTAGGTCAGGCACTTATGTTGTACGAGAAGGCCTGGCTCACAATCTCTGTTCCACTTCACCCCAAAAGTGTTAGATGGGGTTGAGGTCAGGGCTCTCTGCAGCCCAGTCAAGTTCTTCCGTACCGAACTCATTTAACCATGTCTAAGTGGACCTTGCTTTGTGCACTGGGGAACGTTCATGCACTGGGGAACGTTCATGCTGGTATAGAAAAGGTTCTTCCCCAAACTGTGTCCAAAAAGTTGGAAGCATGGCGTTTCCCAATGTCTTGTTATGCTGAACAATTGAGATGGCCCCTTATTTACAGTGTCGGGCATAGCCCAAACCCTGAAAAAACAGGGGTGTCCCAATACGTTCGCATATACATTCCCATATGTGCTGATACAAATGCACTGTGCCTGTTCTATGGTTGTTGATTATATTAGTATATTGAAAATGAACTTTGACAAGCAATACTTTTGTCCATTTAGTGTAGTTTGTACCCTTTAGTTTGCTTTCCCTGGATAAACTAAATCGAGGGGTCTGTTTGACTCAGCTTGTCTTTAAACTCAGCTCTGTCTACATCTAGTGGTGACTCTGAGCTGTGAGCTGTATTTCTCCTCCAGGCCGGAAGATGCCAGACTGTTGCGGAGTCGGTTCTGTTTTCACTGCAGAAGCCTGAACGAAGCGAAAGCTAGTAACAGCGGCTAAACATTAATGACTCCTTCCCCTGGTTACATCTGTTTAAACACCCACAGAAAGAAAACCACCGAGCCCAGTCCTGTCTCTGCAGTAAATACACCCCTAAACCTCCTCGTCCTCTTCAAGAAATGGCCGAGAGCAACTCTGGTAAGCTGTGTTTTAATCATTAGCCTCCGGAATTGCAACTAGCTACCCTGCTAAATCCTTACCTGCCAGTGTTAGAGATGTAAATACAATTGAAGTTTGACTCTGCAGTGGCTTCCAAACTCCAATCAACTCCTTGTTTTTCATCAACATTGTGTTTATCCCTAAGGATTTGCAAGTAAACAGTTCTCCAGCTCATAGCTATCTATGCTAAGCTAATTTAGCACACACCAAAATCAGATGAGGTTACTCTCATTCAGCTGATCCAAATCCTTAATGAATGGATGGAAAATAGAATATGGCTTTTGAGGGGGCATAGCAAAAGAGTGGTTTACAACAGTGGCACTAACAGTGAATTAAGCTAGAGTGTTAAATACACGTAAAATAACAATAAATTTCAGATAGAGCCTAATTTTGCCATTTCTTCTGACAAGTGATTGCAACTTTGTTGCAGTGGCAATATGTTAACACATTATGATCCATAGAAGCGTATAGATATAATCTTATGCGTTGCTGGTGACTGCAGCCTTATCGTTGTTAGTTTTTTTGGCTGCTAATTTTAACAGGATTGGGCTGAGTCTGTGCAAAAATGCATTTGAATTAATTGGATTGGTTTGTGTTAGATTGGAGGGTATTTGGGATGTTCACAGCAGAGGAATCGGTAACTGTAACTCAGTGTGTAGTTTAGCACGCTAACTAACTGGCCGGTTCTAAGATAAAGGAATACTTCACCTCATTTGCACGGTTTCCTTCCTTCTGCAGCTGGTGGCCTAGTGGTTAGGGAGTTGCCACTGCAATCAGAAGGGTTCAAATCCCAGGACTGCTAGTGGCACCGCTGAGGTACCCTTGAGCAAGGTATGCTGCTCCCCAGGCGCCTCCCATCGTTGGCTGCCCCCCATCGTTGGCTGCCCACTGCTTTATTTGTTGGATGGGTTAAATAAAAAGAGAATTTCACACTGTTCACACTGCTGTGCCGTGTTCATGCGTGACTATAAGGGACCACTTTACTTTACCTTCCTGCTGCAGGGGCAGAGCCCTAACCACCAGGCCACCGGCTGCCCCATAACCAATAGAATAAAAGAATTAACCGGACAGCACAAGTGTACTGAGAAGTCTGTGTCTACAAAAAACATCCATCGTCTGTCAGCTAGAGTAGCTCAAAACTACAAGAACTACAGAAGGAACGTTTGGATAATGAAAAATTGAGGAGTTTGAGTTGCGATTTTAGCCGATTCACTCTAAAATATCTTCACAACACTGCATGTGTCAGGTCAGACATTGCACTTAACTTCTCATGATGTTTTTTTCTTTTTCAAGACCCAGTCACTGACATGAAACATGACAGCGCTGCTTCCCCTGGGATTTCTGATCAAGAGAAGGAGATGGCCACGAATGCTTTTGAAGCATTTACGGTATTATACTGTCATACATCTCTCATATGTGTAATTTTTTTGTGCTTAACTTACTTGCTATTAAATATCTCCTGTAGCCTGAAAATTAGACTGTCTGTCACCACTTCACTGCCTTGCTTTTCCTCTAGGCTGGCAACTATGATGAGTCGCTGAAAAAACTTGAAAGTCTTCAAGAATTGAACAAGGAGGACTATAAAATTGCCATGAACAAAGCTGTTGCTGAGTTTTACAAAAGTGGGCAGTCAACCACAAGCACCTTGAAGCAGACATTAGTGACAATTAAAAATCAGGTAAGGAAATGCTGCCGTAGATTGTCAAGAGCCTGGTTTGCCCAATCCCGAGTGTGTTTTCTGACAATGTTAATTTTTCTTTGTTGTAGGTACATACTGCAGTGGAGGACATCGATGGTTTGGATGATGTAGAAAACAGCATTCTCTATTACAATCAAGCCATCATTCACTACCATATGCGGCAGTACTCGGAAGCCATATCTATTGGGGAAAAGTTGTATCAGTTTCTGGAACCTTTCGGTATGTTTCTGAATTTCGATTACAATTTTATAAAGAAGAATACTAAGAGCTTTGTGTAGATATAATTTTAGCATCAGTTATTGTATTGTCAATTTGGGGGAAATGCACAGTCATGTGGATTGTTTGAAAACATTGTCAAATATTGGATTTTCCAAATTGTAAAGTCATTGCCCTTTAGTTTGCTTGAAATGTCAGTGCTCCCACTATGCTGCCTCCTGGCGTAGTGCGGTAAGGTGGCATGGCTTGATGGCGTTCTCTGTCCTAGAAGAGAAGTTTGCTCAGGCGGTTTGTTTCCTGCTGGTGGATCTGTACCTGCTCACCTTTCAGCCAGAGAAAGCACTGCATCTCCTCGCTGTGCTGGAGAAGCTCTCGGTACAAGGCAACAGCAAGAATGGCAAAGGAGAGGTAATAAAAATAAAGTTACAAACATTTGGTTTAAAGCTGCTCATACAAATAGACACAATGGCAATATTTGTTACTGTGGTACATTTTGTCACATTGTTACTATATGTTTTTCTGAAAATATCCTAGTTTTCATCACAACACTGACCCACTGTCTGGTTTAGAGCTTAATTAGTTCTGTTTTGCATTTTGATGGCAATTTTTGTCCCTTTACAGTCAATTTCAACTTATCAGAACTAGAGAAATAACATTGTGATTAAATATTGTGATAAACACCTGGTTCACCTCAGAGCTTATTAATTAGCTGATTAGTTGGATCAGATGTATTTTGTGAGCAGTGAAATGTGCAAGGCCCGGGTAACTCCGGGACCAGGGATGTGAACCACTGTAAAAGTGTAATATTCCGTGTCGCTCACTTTTACTAATACTAGTACTCATTTTTTGCTCTATTGCTTTTCCTCTCAAATAACCATCAGCCTTGTTCACACATTTCCTACCTTTAAATTTGCTAAACTGTGGTTGCAGTGTGGGAAAAACCCTCAAAGACATTCTAGAGGTAGTGATCATGTTTTTGGTTTGATATTTAATCTTTTCTTTTTTTTTTGGAATATGATTTTTATCACTAATTACATTTGACACTATGGCAGTTTTCAATGTCTGGTTTAAGATGAGTTCAATCTAAAACTGAGTTAGAATTGCAGTTTTGTTTTAAATTCTGCCCATGTCTCGTGCAGTTATAAACAAAAAGCTTTCTTTTAATCTTCCTTTTTTTACCATAGGGTAACAGCACAGCCAGAGAATCAGCTGCTCAAAAAGCTGAGTTTGCTGCCATAATTGAGGCAGCCAAGTCTCGGATGCACCAGGTGAGTGCATGTAACTGGAAATTTTAAAGAGTGGATTTACCGAAGACCTGCCTGTAATTATATTCAGTGGCAGATTTTTAGTGATTACAACTGAAATCATTTTTGTTGTGCGAGAACTGTTTGTCCACTTTAGGCTGATTGATGTTTTGATTGATATACAGATGGCATCCCATTGCTGGGACAAGTTCAGTTCCCAGAGATGCCATGGTCTGTGGTCACAAGTCCATAAGCGGACAACTGGCCTCTAGCTATGAGAATAGCTTAGTTCCTTTTTTTATCTTTTTAACCAATCATGGGAGTCATACCAGAGGTCTACCTTTGTTCTTGTTGTTTCTCTAAATATTTTACATTTCTTATGCAGTATAAAGTGCGGGCATATATTCAGATGAAGTCGCTCAAGGCCTGTAAAAGAGAGATAAAGTCTGTAATGAACACAGCTGGAAATGTAAGTAATCATTGTATGCATACATACACGATAGAACAATACAGCCACAATACTTGTCGCACAAGAAAGTTCAGAGATGCTCATCGGATTGACTGTGTGTGTTTCATTCTTTCAGTCTGCGCCTTCCCTTTTCCTGAAGAGTAATTTTGAATATCTGCGGGGAAACTACCGTAAGGCAGTGAAACTCCTCAATAGCTCTAATATTGCTGAGCATCCTGGACCTCTTAAAACAGGTACACAGTGCATAAGCTTTTTCTGCAGTGATCAGTGGGATTTGCCGGATGAATTATACGGTTTCTCACTTAATAATAACACTGTAAACATCAGTGTATTCTATTATACACTGATAAGCTGAAACATTAAAACCACAGGTGAAGTGAATAACATTGGCAGTTCCTTTACACTGGTACCTTTCAAAGGGTGGGATCCATTAGACAGCAAGTGAGAAGTCAGTTATTGAAGTTGATGCGTAGGAAAAATAAAAATAAAAAAATAAAACTTGTAAAGATCTGATGGGTCAAATTATAATGGCTAGACGACTAGGTCAGAGCATCTCAAAGCAACAGGTATTATGGGGTTCCTGTATAATGTAATCAGTCCTTCGAAAACTGTTCCAAGGGAAGAGAACTGGTGACCGGCTCATGGGTGCCCAAGGCTCATTGATGCATGTGGTGAACAAAGGATTGTCTGTGTGATTCCACCCCACAGAAGAGCTACTGAAGCACAAACTGCTGAAAATGTTCATGCTGGCTTTAATAGAAAAGCACCAGAACACACATTGCATTGCAGCTTGCTATGACTGATTTGATAATGCCTTTCCTAAACCAAAAATCTTAAACTTTTCACTATGTGGCAAAATGCATTATGATGCTGAAAACTGACTTTTCTTTACATAACTTATTTAGTCTCAGTGTAGATGTGTGCACTGAGTGTTAAGATAACGGTTGTTATCTCCCTTATCATTTTGAAGCTACCTAAGATCTTTCGGCTCTTCTTCATGGGGCGTGGCAGGGGCGCAGTTGAGGTGGGGCTTTGTAAAAGATAGACTAATCTATCTAATCAGATCTAGCCAATGTATGTAATGTCACATACTCAAGTATGTGATCACATTTTTACACCTATTTAAAAAAAATGCATAAACATAATTGTGAACACAATCTAATGTAAATATACATTCCATAACTGAAGTTATGCCAGTCATCTCATCTGTCAGTCAGTGAGGACAACAAAATGTCAAAGCCAGACTTCGTTCATTTAGAAACTTGGAATGGGAGTTGTGGCAATGTCTATGTCTTCCTGCATGTTTGGAGTGCAGTACTTTTCCTGATAGTCCTTGACTTCAGAGATCTTGTGAGATCTGCATTGTGTGGTCCTTAGGGGAGAAGCATGGCTTTTCATGGTGTAGTCTCTCTATGAAATGGACAGCTGGACTCCATGGATCCATGGCTCGACTTGAACTAAAGTCTGTCATTATTGAAAAATGACTTACTTCCCACAATTCTGCCTCCACTATTGCCTGACATTGAGTATAAAAAGCAGGAAGAGCCGTGTATGACAAATAGTTGCAGGATGGCATTGAGTAGGGCTTATCTAAGTTGTTGATCATTTACTTAAATCTCTCATTTTATATGGTGTTAATGGGGGCCCTGTCTTTTGCTAAGTTATAAGTGATCACCTCTATTATCTCCTTATGCCTGTGGGAGCTCGATCGGTAAGGTGTTGCGTCTTGCAAAGTTCCCGTTATTGAAGTCTGCGCTGTTGGGCGACTGGGATTTTCAGTTTGTTTTCTTGATCTTCACTGCTTTGTCATATTGCACTTTGTGGTGATTATATAGATTTATGGTGTTGCCATGCATTGCTACTATGGTGGCAAAGCACTGCTTGCAATGTACCTTAGACTGACTTCCATTGTCTTGCCTGAATCAAAAATACTTCCAGACCACTGAGTGGGAACCTTTTTTAGGTTTGATCGTCAGTTGAGTTTTCTGATGGATTCATTTTGTTTTATTTCTCCTAACCATAACTCCTTTTCCATATTTCTCTCTCACACTCATTCGCCACTGTATCTCACTTGCTTTATTGGAACCTGTCTACTGGTTTTACTCCTATACTGCCAGCTTTCTGCTACACTGCGTCAAGTGGTGTAATGCCGTGTTGTTTTTGCTTTATCCCCCAACCAATGACAAGGCAGAATTGTGGGATGTTTGAGTCTTTTTAAGGAAAAGAATGAGCACTTGTTTCAATGCAGTTGATGTAATAACCGCAGAAGAATCAGTGTCATTTATAACCAAGATTGGAGGTATGAATTGAGACCAGGTTTTTTTTTCTATTGCAAACCGCTCTCTTTTCAGTTAGTCAGGTGTAAGAGCTTGTTAATATCGGCAAGCAATGTCATAGCTGTAATTTGTGTCTTTTCCGCAAAGTGAACCAAGTGTGGTAATTCCATAGTTTGCATACAGTATTTGGCAGGTGGTATTAATGTCATTTTGTCAGATTTTTTTTTTTTTTTGGTGGTACTTTCTCAATGAGACAATTTTTTTTGCATTCAAATATCTGAATAAATACTTAATCTCCTTTTGACAGGTGAATGTGTGCGCTGCATGTTCTGGAATAATTTGGGCTGTATCCATTTTGCCATGGGTAAACACAATCTGGGCATCTTTTACTTTAAGAAAGCCCTCCAAGAAAATGACCACACCTGTGCACAGCTAGGAGATGGCAAGAACGGCCAGGGTGAGTGGCCATGTGTTTATTCATTCAAGGAATCTTTTGCTGTGTAATGTAATCTAGGAGTCTAGTGTCAAGTCTGATTGGTTTGAATGATCCTTGATCAATGCAGTTTTGATTTGGTTATCCAGCTGAGAAACTCCTCTTTGTGAAAGACACAGTTCAATGCAAAGTGACATTGGTAAACTTCATGGTGTATCGCTTTGGCCTCAGCTTAGTGGTTATACAATATAAATGTTATCAAAGTAGTCATTTGTCATATGTTGCATAACAGTAATTTTGACAAATCGTCTAATGTGTGCCATTTTTATGGTATTGTTTGTCACAGCTAAAAAGTTCACAGGTATCCCCATGTGCGCTCTCCTGGCGAATAAGCGCTATGAGCTGCTCTATAATTGTGGCATTCAGCTGCTGCACATCGGTCGGCCGCTGGCAGCCTTTGAGTGTCTGATGGAAGCAGTGCAGGTGTACCACTCAAACCCACGTCTCTGGCTACGTCTTGCTGAGTGCTGCATCGCTGCCAACAAAGGGGTAAGAGAAAATCATTACAAATGATTCACACCAGCTTGAAACTTTTGACTAAACGTTTATTTTCTGCTTTTATCAGAGTTCTGAGCAGGAAACCAAAGGCCTGCCCAGTAAAAAGGGGATAGTTCAATCCATTGTAGGGCAGGGCTATCATCGCAAGATCGTCTTAGCATCACAGTCCACGCAGAACACAACTTATAGGTGTGTTGCTCTACAAATTCTGCATTTTTTCCAGTGTAATCCCACATTCTTGATTTGTTTAATCTTGTTTAATTCCTTTATTAAGATCTCTGTAAACACAACCTTTTTTTTATTTAGTGGTTTGTATGTTATCCAGAAGCTATACTGTTTTTGAATCCATCTGGGCAAATATGTAAAACTTTTTTTTCTTTCCACCAGGTGGCACTTTATTTCTGTTTTATATTGCTCTGCTGTAGTAATGGTTTGAAAGACTGATTCTTAGGGCTGCTATCTTTTTCGGATACTTAATATTGAAAATAATACTCTGTTCTGCCATCTGTGTGTGTGTGTGTGTGTGTGTGTGTGTGTGAATATATAGTGAGGGCCAGTCAGCAGCGATCCCTGTAGCCAGTATGGAGTTTGCTGCCATCTGTTTGAGGAACGCTCTGCTCCTTCTACCAGAGCACCAGCAACATGAGAGCAAACCAGACAATGGCTCGAAGAGCTCCAGCCAATCAGGCAGCACAGAGAGTGGCAGTGAGAACAGCGATGCCTGCAGGTGTGCACATGTACAGAATGTGTGAATATACAACCCACCCCTGAACATACATTTGATCACATATGTCTACAAACAAACATTTACTTCACACAGCCACACATGTATAGGTTTAACTCCATTATATCTGAAAGTAGAAGCAGAGCACCAACAGATACAGCAGTGACACATGCTGTTCTCACTGAGACATTCCCTCTAAACTGCACCGCACTCGCCACTTGCCTTTAAGCATTTGAGAGTGGGTTGGTCCACTAACCTTTTCTCACTCGCTTTGATTCACAGTGGAAAAGGCCAAGAGGGAGACAAGTTCATTCCTGCTGCTCCTTCATCACCTCTAAGAAAACAGGAAGTTGAGAACCTCAGGTAAGATCAAAGACTCAAAAAAGTAAGGGAACATGAAGGGAACTCATATAATGGTGAGTGTTCTTGGTCAGTGGTCATCAATCCTGCTTCTGGAGATCCAGCTTCCTGCGCAGAGTAGTTCCAACAACACTATGCCACACCTGCTCCAGCTAATTTATTTCCTTCATTGACTGAAACAGATGCTTGCCTGTTTGGCCCAAAGTCCACACTTCTGATTTAGGCTTTTGCATAAGTGCCCACTAATGTGATGTATTTTAGAATTCATAGAAAGTCAGATGTATCACTCAGTAAAACCTTGTTTACATAACAAGCTACCTTGTTACACATCTTTGTCGGACAGTCTGTTACCAATAATCTCACAGTCTTAGTGCCAGCCCCGATATTGAAATAGCAAGTGAAAATGTTACAAGTGCATTGGTCTGTGGGGCATATACTTAGCCCAGTACTGCTTTGATGCAGTCTCAGGAAAAGGGTGCATTTAGAGTTCTCTTGCACACTGTGCTTTTGTGTGTTTGAGAAATGGGTTGCACTTACCACAAAACACGTGAATGCTCACACCAGAACACAAAACCACAAGTGTGAACCTTTAGATGGGCTGCTAGTGTTCGATGGTGCCCCTTGTTAGATGCAGGCTGGAATTACAATCTGCAGCAGAGTAGATCTCCAGGAGGAGGGCTGGGGACCACTTTTTCCTTACAGAAAAGAGTCATAAGCTTGAGACCAGTTCTGTCCAGGCTTTATTTGCTTGTGGCCAGTGTGGTTGCAGGTTTCCAACAGAGTAGGTGCACAAATGAGCTGTTGGAAGCTTACAACTATGACAGCCCGTTCTGGGCATTCAGTTTTAAACTCTAAAAACACAGCTCTACTCTGCCTTCCTAGAAATCTTTTTTGTGTGTGTGTGTGTGTGTGTGTGTGTGTGTGTGTGTGTGTGTGTATTCTATCTCTGGAGCTGCACTGTCCTCCTGTCCTCTAACCATTTCTCTCTCTTCTTACCCTATTTTTCTCTCTGGAGTTGATTAGTGCTAGTTTTTTTTTTGCTTCTCACACCACTTTCTTCCACACTTACTCCCTCTCTCCACCCCTTCCCCTGTTCAACTTGGGGCATTTTTCATTTGTTTGCATCAGCTGGCTATCCGGACGTGGTGGAAAGGAAAGGGCGGGTGGGTTTGAGGAGTGACCCTGGATTGACACCCTGATGCGGTGACACGTTTACGAGCATAGCCGCCACTTACTCAGGTTTCACTTCCCGGAATCCTGCAAGGCTTTTGTGTCCCAGCCAGCCGCTGAGGGGCCGCGTCTGCTCCCCCTTTTTTCACCCTCCATCCCTTCTTTCCTTTTACCCCTTTAATGATGGACTTGTGGCAGAGATGAAGTTAACAGAAAACAGAACAAAGGTGGAGGGTTATGGAGGTGTACAGTTATTAACAGTACCTCCAATTACTGCTACATTTAGGACAGATTGCTAATTACCATGCTTAATACAGTTTATAGCTTATGCAAATGTTAATATACAAAGCAATTAAAAGATAAAACAAAGTTTTGTAATTTGCTATGTTTTTGTGTCCAACATATTTATTTTTTAAAAATAAATGCAAATAAGCAATTATCAGGTAATTAAAAGGTGGTCATCTTTTCTTTCTGCAGTAAAGTTCACTTAGACAGACAGTTACCCCACACTATTAAACAACAGAACTAGACAGCACCTTTTAAGTCTGTGTAGTTTGAGAGACTGTGCTGGGGGTGACTTTGCTCTGTCTGGCGTCCATGACTATCGTTGAGTCAGAAAAGCCAGATGTTGCCTTGCACTCATTTGGTGGCTATGCAAGTATATGTGGAGCCAGTGAAGTGTTTTTCTAAATCTCCTTGTGTGTGATTCATCCCTTGAATAAACATGCTGTACCTGGTAATTTTCCCCTCTTTGGGGGCTGCATTTGCATGATATGAAGATGGATTGTGGTCATTTCTATGGTAATGAACATTGTGTAAAAATGTGACTATTCTGTCTGTCTGTTTAATTCACACACAGGTGCTGTATTTTAGCCTGTAGTGCATATGTGGCTCTGGCCCTTGGGGACAATTTGATGGCTCTTAACCATGCAGATAAGCTTCTACATCAGCCTAAGCTGTCAGGATCCCTCAAGTAAGTATCTCACCTTTCATGCCCTTTCTTAAAGCCCTTGCATTCCATTCTAGATATCAGTTTTTACTTTTTTTATTTTCTTGTCATAGTGATGAATGGATACTCACCTGAATGACATTTGAATGCCATAGTGGTTCTACCAGTCTGGTCTCTCTCTGAACCCTCTTAGTTCTTATGAGGTCCCTAAATTCATTTCACTTGTGTTTTGTTTTAAATGTTCCATTTTACTTTAGGTTATTAGTGAAGTTCAAGTGTTTATTGTTTATAGTGGCAGAAACATGTAGCAAGTTATACTTTTTGAAGTGCTTTTGTGGATTTGTCAAAAGTTGTCTTGTTTTGAACTAATTTCATTCACTAACAGGAGCAATTTGACCAGCTTGTGAAGATGTGTAGTATGTATGGCATTTTGTAGCGCTGCATTTAAGTAATTGGTGAAATGTTAAAAATAATTTACATTTTTGTATTCTATAAGGGTGAACTCTACTATTGCTATATGTAACACTTGCAGTTAATGCAGTTGTTGAATATACCAAACAATACCAAACAATTCAGTCTTATTGCTTCAGTGAAATATCTTGTTGTGAAACTTCTGTTTTGATCATAAAGTCTAATATCAAAAATGACCCTTTAGTCCAGTTGTTTCCATGTGAGAGTGTGATGTTTGTTGGTTAGTAATAGGATGAACAATTCTCTCCAGGTTCCTGGGTCATCTGTATGCTGCTGAAGCTCTAATCTCTCTGGACCGAATCTCTGATGCTATCGCTCACCTTAACCCAGAAAATGTTACTGATGTATCTCTAGGAGTGTCGCCCAGTGAACAGGACCAAGGTAAACACACACACGCACATTCTTTAAACCAAGAGAGTAGCACTGATGTTTTAGTTGGAGCGTTAGAAAACATTAAAACTAGATATACAACCCAGTATCGCTATTTGGTGAAAATTGTTTCTGTCTCTTGCTGCATGGTTTCCACTTATCTGTGTCTGAAACTACAGGTTCAGATAAAGGGGATCTAGAGCCAGTTGAATCCTGTGAGTATTTCCAGCTATCTTTCTCCTTTTCTGTTTAGAGCCCTCTCCTATGAGGTTTTTCGTTAATAATGAAAGATTAATACTTCTACACTACACCACCTGCACCTGAGGTGAGAGTGTACATGCTGTAGAAGACCTGATCTTAGTAGGGGACAATAAAGGCCATTTCAAAACTTTTTTTGTTTATTTCTTAAAGCAGTTCAAGATTGTAAAACAAGATTGTCTTGTAATTTCAAACATCTTTTTCACCTTTGATGATTGTACTGAAATTATTAAAGTGACACTTGACCACAACACTTGATTTGAGAATGCCTGCGGTATATCTGCACATTTTCCTTAACCTTAATGTCTTAATGACATTTTGGACAATTTCAAGCAGAAAGTATTTGGATATCTTTCATAGTCTTCTCTTGCTTTGTCAGAGTCAGTTATCTTTTGTTCATATTTTCAGTCTCAGATAGAACCCATAGTAGTTAAGAGTAAGCTCAACACCCCATTTTATTATTATTTTTCATCTAATTATTTTTTATCATGTATTTCTGTTAAACTTCTTTTCACTGAGAAAATCAACAAACTTTCACCAGGGCTGTTAAAACTTTTGCACATGACTGTAGATATAAATGTATGTATGTGGGTTTGTGTGTGTGTAGCAGGGAAGCAGACTCCTCTGTGTTACCCCAGCACTGTCAGCTCTGCCAGGGCCATGATGCTCTTTAACCTGGGCAGTGCTTACTGCCTGCGAAGTGAATATGAAAAAGCACGCAAATGTCTCCATCAGGTAAATATCATTTATTTCATATACATACATTTGACCATTTAGCCTTGATTCTAATAGCTAGTTTATCTAAACCAAGCATTTCCGACATTAATTATCTCAATTTATATTTCCTTGAGGTCCACATTTGTGTGGTTTAATTCACTGAATGCAGCCCTGATTCATTTTCACATTTCCAGTTTCTACCCTTTCTTTAAGACTGAAATATGTAAATTACCTCTGTTCTGATTGGCTGCCCTGTGTTGTACCTCATTCAGAAAGCAAATAGGTTTATTATTATGTCAACAGGATAACAGTGAATTAAAATTGGGCTGTATTTTTCAACAAAATTTGCATATACGGACTGCATGCTCTGGGGAGTAAATGGTATGTTTGAAAGCTTTCAGTGCTTATGTACTACATAAACCTTTTAAAACACCCGTTAAATATTTTTGAATTTTAATACATTCAAAATGCATGTTAAATTAGTAAGTTCTGGGGAAAATGAAATACATCTAGTTGCATGTGTTTGGAGAGAATTAAATGCAACACACTTATCAGTAACATACTACACAACACCAAAGGCATAAATTAAGGTCACAACTCAACCAAGCCTAAGTCTGATTGATGTTAATTGGACCTGAAGGTTTATTTCTAAGTTTCTCTATATCATGCCATGTATGTTGTTTAACTCAGGTAAGATTAAAGTGGTCTTGTTTTGTTTCTCTTTCTCTCTCTCTAGGCTGCTTCCATGGTCAATCCAAAGGAGATTCCCCCAGAAGCTATTCTACTGGGTGTCTACCTAGAGTTGCAAAATGGTATATTGAAGACCAAGATCTTTGTTATATTTAAACATATTGTATTTAAATATATTATATTTATTTCTAAGCTGTATTTATACTATTTTAACTGTCAGAACTCAGTGCCATAGCACCTAACAAACTTTGCTGACATGGAGCTAAACGCATACAACATCTATTATTTGCTTCATGAAGTGACACTTAAAATCTCCTACATCAGTCCATTTTCTCTGGCATATAATCAGTATCTGCAGTTTTAATGTATAATGCCAATTAATCTGCTTGATTCCTTCAGGTAACACACAACTGGCTCTCCAAATCATCAAAAGGAACCAGTTACTCCCGTCAGTCAAGCCCACTTCTTCTCCAGACATGCGCAAGAAACCTCAGCCTTTCCAGCCAGGGCAGCCCATTCAGCCAATACAGATGCCGTCCTCTTTCACACAAGTACAGCGCAAATGATGTACACATTCTCTCACCCCAGTGCCATATACCTTTTTAACACTCATTATTATTTATGAGCCTGGAGCAGCTCGGAGAAATAGGGTGGATGAAGGCATCTGTTGAGAGGTCCTAATGAAGAAAACCGAATATGAAAGATTATTGTTCTATTTCCTCTGCAGTTGCTTTCCTAGAGCTTATCATCTGTTAAAACTGTACATCAACATCACCTGGGGTCTATGAAGTCCTAAATAAATTTTATTTACACTAATTTGTGATGTTTTCTTTCTCCAGTGGAAAATACTTGTAGATTATAATTTGACTACTCTCTCATATTTAAATTTCAGTAGTGAATAAAAAGGTCCTGTGCTACACTTTTTTCCTATGTTGGGGTGCACCTGAAACCATTGACAGGTGAAGTGAATTTTATGGCTCTTTTTGCTACAGTGGCATCTTTCATGGGGTGGTACTATATTGGGCACCAAATGAACAGTCAGTTCTTAAAGTTGATGTGTTGGAAGCAGGAAGAATGGGCAAGCTTAAGGATCTAATTCCTCAGGTCTCAGTATGATTCAGCATGTTTGGGAGGTGCAGGACAAACTAGTCTGATCCATTGAGGCTCTGCCTCACAACTTATAGGACTTCTGGTCACGTGTTGGTGTCAGATACCACGGCACACCTTCAGAAGTCTTGTAGAGTCGGTGTTGACAGGTCAGAGCTGTTTTGGAAGTATGAGGGGAAACCTACGCAATGTTAGGCAGGTGGCTGATGGGTGTAAAATTAATTTGAAACTTGGTGCAGGGCTATTCCATTCTTAAATTATTAAAGTGAAAAAACTTTAAAAGAAAATATTTAGTGAAAAGTTGATTTTAGGAATTTTAAATGTACAGTAAACCGCCCACTTTAACGCGAATCAGTTGCTGTTTCAGTCCATCAGATTTTTTCTGAGAAACAAAATTGTTCGTGGAGAGCCCCACACTAACACTGAAACTGCAGATATCCTCCACATTTTTTTTGTGATGTCCGCCACGCCCCCTCGTCCTCCTGCTAGGTTGCTAAGCACTGCACCCAAACATAAACAACCCAGCACAAGGATGAGAGGCCATATATAATTTTTCATGCACTTCAGTGCTAAATTATTAAGAAAAATATAATCTATTTTTTAATTACAAATAACGTAAATTCAGCTACATTTCCATATAAAATACTGCTGTACTCGGAGGCGGAAGGTTTGAAAGTAGCCAATCCAAGCAAGCTATTTATTTCTCCTTGCTGCTGTTTGGCTGCTGCCCTTTGACGCAGTCCAGAATTTCCCCAGTTGAGCGTCTCAAGTGTTCTGAGTGTTCTCATGTTTTTCGTTTTGTTCTTCTTAAAGCCCTGTATTTTTTATTACTGTAAATTAAATTTCTTACTGTATTGACTTGCTTATACCGAAGAAAACGTGCATGTATGAATTACAGTACAGTCTATACAGGGGTAATATAGGCATTTTACTTTCTAGCAGTGCAAGCGTTCAGTGTAAACTGTACCTTTCGAATACGGGTTTATCTTTACATTTTCTTTCAGGGTAATGTTTTAAGCTGAGTTTAAAATGAAATTTGGGAGCATATTTAGGATTTATTCTATAAAAAGGCATTTTTTTCCCATATCACAACATTGTGGTTTTTCATTATACGCGGGTGCTCTTGGAATGTATATGTAATCTGGGCAGAGGAACAATTTGCTCTCTAAGTGCTTTTTACAGTATTATACTGTAAAATTGTTGCATAATCACCTATAGTTCTACCTGCTGTTTATCCAGTCCTATAGAATCAAATTTTTAAAAAAAGTTAAGGAGATCCATTGTGCCTGAAATTGAGGACGTCTGTGTCCATTCTGTTGTCGCTGCTGACCTCAAACAAATGGCCGTGAACAGTGGAATGCGCTCTCCTTGCTGACCTATTCTCAGGCCAATCCACTGGGGGTGAACAGACCACCTCTTTCTTTCATGTGTGGTCCCTCCCCTTCCCCCTTTTGTCTCTCGAGGGTGGCCAGATCCCTTTCCCGTGTTTGCTGCTTTTCTCATGCTAAATCTCTTTCACCC
>JBBPCX010000006.1:12159803-12172458 GCA_037974365.1 Hydrocynus forskahlii
CACACACACACACACACACACACACACACCCCTACACACACACACACACACACACACACACACACACACACACACACACACACACACACCCCTCCCAAATCAAATGTCATGGAATACCCCTATCAGCACTGATCAGATAAGGGACCACTACAGGAATCTTAAGTCAGAGATATTCTCATCTTTTATCAAAACTGATTATAGATGGTGCATCCAACCTTTATTGACAATCATGTGGGAACTACAGGAGAAAGAGGGGAAAAAATACAAACAGAGCAAGCTCTTTGGCAGTTTCCAGTCTGATTAAATTCCAAAAGAGCAAAAGAATTAATGTATACTGCAATAGTGTTAAGGCATAGAAACTGAAACCTTTCTCCTGAAGTCTCATACAAACAAGCAGCTTGCTCTGTAAAGCTATCACACAGTAATACAATCGTGTAGTCAGAGCCATTCACTGCAACCCAACGCAGAATTTCTTTTTCTTTTGTTTTTGGTATTTATCAAAGTAAGTGTCATTGTTTCTGCTCCATCGCTACTTTACACATATGCTTGTCTACAAGGGCTTTTAAAGCATGCAAAAATAATTGTTTTTCCTCTTGAAGAGAAGATATTTCTTTGGATCTCTGGAGGACAGAGCTGCAGTTCAATTTCAAAAACATTACATGATGGCCATAAATACTGAATTATGGGGCAAATCAGTGTGAAGATTTCTCAGCAGCAACATTCCTATTTCATCATTTATCCCATTACTGCCAAATGCCCAACTTGTTCTCTTCTCTCAGTGAATAACAGGTTATATTTATTTTCCAATTCTTTATCAGCCTGCATTCTGTAACTTTGAAATCAGCTTCCCCACTTTCTGAACTGGTCTTCTTTAATGTGTTGGACAAGCAACTCCAACGCCAGTTAACTCAACATATATGGCAATACAGCCACAACAGCAAGTTAATGCTAAACTCTGACTTGACTTTACTGAGGCATTGCAGGGTAAAGTCACACTATAATTTTAAACGAGGAGAGAAATTCAATAAGATAGCAATCTATAGACACGCTTCAGAATCACTGTCCATGTACAGCTCTTTGGCACATGCCCATTTCCATTGGTCTCCATTTGGCAAGAGTTTTTTTCCTATGCTTGTGAGCATACGGGTACAAAAAGCAGCAGTCTATGTAGAAATACTGTCAGGCTAACATGACATTAGAGATTCTTCGTCTCCCCACACACAGAAAGGCTGCCAAGAATTTGAATGTTCTTCTATTTTGAAAAGTAAAACGGGATGCATTGCATGAATGAAGCCTTATTTTAATGCTAAATTAGAGCCAAATACGACTGGCCTTGCAAATGTGCTTGACTTCACCTCCACTGTCTAAAAGACAGACTCTTAAGTTATGTAGCAGACCTAAGAGCTGCAACCCAGTGAAGCACCATCGGCAAGAAAAGCCCTCATAAATCTCAGCTCCGCCACTATGCAAGTGGCTTAACAGACAGGAAATGCCCGTCCAGAAGAGAAAGGAGCAAACCAAAAGCAACACCTGACAGGCAGACTTTGGGATTTAGGCCCTGGCAAGGGTATGTGGTCAGAAACAGGCAGTTATTGAGTATATATTTCTAACTGCCTCTCAGTGAAAACTTTTCTGGAAAGTTTCAGTTTCAAATGGACTTTTTATCACATGCCTTATCCTCAGACTCACAAAAAAATGTGAGAAAAAAAACTGTACTGTTCTAACAAATCAGTGCTTGTCTTTTTTGTTGCTTTCAAAAGTTTTCTTTTAAATGAACAGTCAAAAGAAGCAGGCAACATCAATCATTAAAGTGGTTACCCACAAATAAAGCAAAAAAAAACAGTCTAATTTTAGACCACGCTCAAGTGATTTGAGATGTTTTCAAAACTGTGTTCCATTGACAGAGCGAATGGTCTCCCAGGAAATCCAAGTCAAAGCTCTTTCTTTCAGGATTTGGCCAATAAATACATTCCAGACATTCGGAAAGGACTTTCATCAAAATAAACTACGTAGTCCTACTAGGTTTGGATTACATCCAAGTTTGCCAGCTATAGCAAGTAAGCCATGTGCCAAACAATCTGATAATCTTCACTTCATCTTAACGGTGCATTAGATGAAGAACAAACAAAACAGATAAAGAACTAAACAAACAAGGGTTGATTAAGTTTCATCGTAGGTCCCAAAAATGGGGGGAAAAAACAAAAACACCTTCAACGCTTCACAGAATTCCTTTTGCCTCATTTCTTTACAACAACTATGGAAGTGGGAACAATCAGTTTCTTGCATTACTCAAAGCCTGGGCTCTATTCAATACCACCAGACCTACCAATTCATCAGCAAAAGCCTATCATTCAGACTGTAGGCCATCAAGCAGTATGGTAGTTGTTTCCATAGGCTTGCATATTTTTTAAAAATGGAAATCAACACAAAGTGAGGTATGCGCAATGAGGCATTTGTACACAGAGGTACATAAGTCGTGAGGTAAGAGGTTTAGATGAGGTATGATGCAAATGAAAACCAACATAAGAAAACATAATTCAGAATGAAAAAAAAAACAAACTAAAGAAAACAGTAGATTTATCAAAACATTTTCCAAATGTTTCTGCCAAAAACATGCAGCCCTAAACTTTTGGTTTACTGTACTCAAACATTCAGGGGTCCAACCTGTGTTCTATGCACAGTAACAATCAGGAGAAATTTGTGCGAGCTGTGCAAATATCAACCAAACATTGCTTCATTTCTTATGTTATGTTCTCTGACTCTACAAATAAAAAAGCACTGAGGTAGACTTCTTTATAAAACTTCACGGACTCTGCACACACAAGAGAGAGTACATTCATACATAGGCTAGATGAGGTAGGTATAATGCAGAGACAGAAAATTATTTCAAGAATGCTAGAAATTCCCTGAGAAAAAAAATCAAATAAGAAAGATTTCAAGACACAGATCAAGAGCAATATAGCCTAAACTACCAGCAACCACAGTCTTTTTGCTCTACTCCTACTCTGACAAATGGCTTGTGTACAACAGGGACACTTTCGCCAGCAGCACAAAATTATACTACAATCATGATAAATAGATGTGTAAAAAGGCTCTGTACTACTGACACATTTCCTAAATTCAGCCATGTTTGCTCCTGATGGGTGTGTACCTAAATCATCTTTTTTACCTCCTCGGCTACCACACATTTCAAAGCTCAAACAACGTAGCTCAGAACATGAGGATTCGGTTGTTTCCAAAGTCAACGGCTACAATCATCCCGTCAGGGGTAACGGCTATACCCGATGGGCGATCCATCTGCCCGAAACCGCTACCCTGAGTCCCGAACTTGCATAAGAAGTTGCCATTGGGTTCAAACACCTGAATACGATGGTTGCGCGAGTCAGCCACGATAATGCGATCCTCTTGGTCTACGGCTACACCTTGGGGACGCAAGAACTGCCCGTTGCCCGTTCCTTCAGAGCCAAGAAAGCGAGCTGACTGGCAGTCAGGCCTGATGACGAGCAGACGATGATTGTTGAAGTCAGTCACCACTAGGTGGCCCTCCTGATTGAAGGCAACTCCTCGAGGAGAGTCGAAATGCTTCCAGAGGGCACCTTCAAAACCATACTTGTTGAGGAACACTCCATCAGGCCCAAACAGCTGCACTCGGTGGTTGCGCGTGTCCGAGACCAGAATCTTTCCCTCCGAATTAACGGCCACATCCCAGGGATAGTTGAACTGCCCGTTTTTGGTTCCCTTTTCACCAAACTTGAGAAGGAACTGGCCATCGAAGGTGAAGATCTGAATGCGGTGATTGTCCTTATCAGCCACAATGATTCTTCTCTGGCTGTCGCAGGCAACCCCAGCAGGCCGGTCGAACTGGCCAGGCCGTGAACCCAAAGTGCCAAATTTGTGGTGAAAGGAGCCGCATGGCTTGAAGATCTGTATGCGATTGTTGCTTCGGTCAGCCACAATCACATAGCCTTCTTTATCAACGCATATGCCCCAAGGTCGACACAACTGTCCATCGCCATCACCCTCTCCACCAAAGGATGCAACAGGCAGACCAATGCCTCCATAGCTGCGGCCAGATTTGACCATTACTTTGAAGGGGCTTCCCTCAATGTGCTGGTTGCAGATAAGCACAGAAAGTAGGTGCTCACCTTCACCCTTGGGGAGGTAACTGACCGTATAGGTGCCATCTTGGTGGTCAGACACATCAGCACTGGACAGATTTCCATCTGGGCTCATTAAAACCACAGACACACCATCACCACCAGACATCCGTGGCTCTCCATCATGGTCGTAGCCCACCACCGTAAATGAGGCCAGCTTTCCGGGAAGAGCTCTTTTGAGGCCTTCCCCATGGGCTTTGGTGGCTGATGCAAAAGCTCCACTGCTGATGAGGCCCATGGACTTGATGGCAATCAAAAGAGCCTGATCCGGAGGTGTGAACATAATTCGATCGTCCTCCTGCGGCTGCAGAATGCAGCGTAGAGCTTTCAGCTCCTGCAGCTGGTTTAACATGTGCTCACGGGCGAGCAGGATGTCCATGTTGCGGCCCTCCTCCAGCACCTTTGTCACGGTGGCGATAGTGCTGTCCAGCTTGGTAAGATTCTGGTGTAACTTCTCTACCTGAAGATACAGCGACTTCGCCTTCACTTGGCGGATCTTCTCCAACTGTACAGGGGAAAAAGAACACCAGATTTAATTTCAGCACTTAAAGTCACATGATTTTGCTGAAATACAGTAGTACACGGGACACTACTTTAGGACACAATTTTCCACTGTTAATCTACAGAAAGCTATATTTACTATACTGGACTTACTGTACAAAAAGGTTACTACTACTGTTTTGTAACTGTGTTTAAAAGGTTTATTGTAAGTAGTACAGAGGATTAATTGTTGTAAAATGGTGCTATGTCTGCAAGCCTAAACAGTATTCCAAGATCAACAAAAATTACTACAGTATAAATGTATCTGGTAATAAAGTAAAAACAAAAAAAAAGACCAATCTAGTCTGACTTAGATTTAACACTGTGATTTGTCTAAATGACGCATGATACCATAGTATTGAATGAAGACCCTGACTTTCAAAGCCTCTTCCTCAAAAACAAAGAATGTGCTGTAACTTTATGCAGAGCTGTTTGACCTTCAACATCACAAAGAATTGCTTGTGTTTGAATGAAGCGTGTGTAGCTTTACTGGTAAGGCAATATTTCAGTTACGTGAATAAAGCCCCTGTTGCCAACGTTAATGGTTAAGTGACCGGGCCTCTCCACACAGCAGTAAAGCTCAGCGCCTGTTTACCTTCCATAGCAGCTCGCACTCGCGCTCCTCCAGGGCCTTCTTGTGACGAAGGGTGGTGGTCTTCACCTCTGACTGCACAACCTTAGCCTTCAGCTCCACCTGCTCAGCGATTGCTTGGGCTTTCTCAATGCTCAGCTGTGAATAACATTCAGAACACTTAACAAGAATGGAAGACAGAAAAACCACATAGCATTCAGCACAATAAAAACTGTAGCTTTTCCTAAAGATGACATCAATCAATGTGGCTGTTTGAATTTTATCATATAAAGCTGATACTATATAAAGCATTTAGAAATGATTTGGCTTTGTAAAAAGGTCAGCCTCATGGACAAACGTCAAGCTTACAAAGGAAGCTCTAACAAACAGTCCAATTCATTCCAGAGCAGAAAACCCTACCCAGAAGGTGAATAGGAGCTTTAAGTTCTTAGTAAAAGATTGTTATATATTATTTCTAAATATAGACATCTAAAAAAATTAAGACCTGCGCCATATGCAATGTCCCTAAGCAAACCTGAATGGAACCAAAAAAGCATGAGGGCTTCCTTTGTGACGTTACACAGAGTGGGGGGAAAAAAACAGAGGTCAAACTGCAGTGTCATGACCCTTGGCCTCCATCTAAACAGTACAATGCTCTGCCAGAGGGGATCCAAGGACAGCTCTCCCTCTCTGCATGCCTCAAATTACAATTTCACCGTTTGTCTTTAATGCTCTTTTTTCAGTTTGAGATTATTCACCTTTATATAAAACCAAGTCTGTTTTGGACAGTAAGAAAAACGTATGGCTAGTCCCAAATGAACGCTAAAACAATGGTGGTTTAAAGTTTAAGCCACTGCACATTTTTTCCAACTGTCATTTGTGCCTCATTAAGTGGGACGAAGGTTCACACATTACTCGTACATGTGCTGGACACAGATAATCAACCAATACGCCTACATATTAACGTACTTCCAACCATCAAATCCTCTTCTATGCGTGTTTAGCCCACACTCTGGTGGTAAAGTCTGTTCTGGTAACTCCTGATTGGTACCTCAAGATGGGATAAGCCACTGCTGAACTGAACTGGTAAAATCCGGTAAATGGGATTAGGCAACGCTGATGCAGCTCGAGTGGTCAGAGGTCTGCTGCGGCACGGGCCTGTCATGGTCAGAGCACTTTCAGCACTGTGTTTACCACTGGCATTGTTAAATCCCTGCAGGAGCTTCAAGCCCATAAATGTTTAGAGGCTTCCCATTTAACACCACGTAGTAATAGGATTAGAACAAAGTACAACAACCCAATTGACCACATACAGCTGCATATAGCCTCTCTGCTCCAAGGGTTTATTGCTGAAGGAGATAGGCTTGAAAAAAGGGATAGCTAGCCTACCACAAAAATAACACGAGCAACAGTATGGGCCAAATTTCCAGGGAAATTTTCTCTGTAGGAGCTGAAAAATATACAAACCTGTGGGACCTTCAAAAGACAAAACTAGATCACCTCTGCAGATAGTAATAGGGCATTAGTGTGCTGTACAGTACTGTGATGGTAATGTGGTGACCATGGTAGCAGGTCACCACTACAGTGGCAAGAAAAAGTTATGTGAACCTTTTGGAATTTCATAGTTTCCTGCATTAATTTGTCACAAAATGTGATCTGATCATCTAAGGTTCACACACTTCTTGCCACTGTATAACTGGGTATTTCTACCATAGCACAGCTAAATGAGGCACATTTACAATGGTAGACTGTAACCACATAGCTTCTGTACATGCAAACAGATGGCAGGAATAAAGCTTTCCGCATCAAGTGCCATGTAAACATGCTCAAAGCTTCAAGTCTATGGGTAGTATCAAAATATTCTTGTAACATTTGTCTTAAAGTTCTCATCAGCCTCATTTGGGCTGTTATAAGAATGTTTATATCTGTACTACAATTCTGTAAACAGTACCATATTGTTATTGGCTCCCTAATGTGTCCCCTATAGTATTTTATTTTTAAGTGAAGTATTTGAAAACTTAGATATATTTATAAATATATAGGTTAACTTGTAATCGCCCCTTTTTACCCTCATTGTTGATCTGTCTGAGTGCTGCTGTTCTGTTGTGTTCTATGTTGCACCTATGGTCCAGGAGGACGACATTTTGTCTCATTGTGTACTATATGTATATGACTAGGATGACAATAAAGCTTTATACTTACTTATTTTATGTTCAGCAATTCAGAGCATGCGGTAGACTTAAAAACCTAAAGTAGAGCTAGTTTAACAAATTTAAGCCATAAACCTATTTAATATAGGGCTACATTTACTAAACATAGATCTATTTTACTACTTTTGTTACAGGTTTAAACATATTTAAAATAGGACGATTTTTACTATTGCCATTAAAGAACTAAATATTAAAAATTTTGAAAATGCCATACTAACACCCTTCCAGTCCTTCCACTGTCCTCTCTTACATGTTTTGTGCACACACATGCTGTTTGCTAAACTAGAGAGTAGCTAGCATAAGTTGAACTTTGATAGCTTTAAATCCATAAATAACGCAGAATGTGGTGGCACAAAAGTGACATAAGCTTAAAACCAATCAGCGAATAGCTATGCCGTTGAGTTACACCGATCAGTTCTGCAGCCCTGAGCCCCAGTGTGTTGAGGAAATTGGCCTGAGTTTCTAAGTGTTTCAGGCCAAATTGTGTTTGTGTGGAAATGCCACAGGAATAGTTACAGAACCGTTCAGTCCTGCCGCAAAAAAAGGCCATTGAGTACTTTAAACACAAACACACATACTCTAAGTGCATATCCTGCAAGGCTGTCAGGCTCCATACAGTCTAGAATAGATTTTAAGCTCAGGCCAAGTTGTTTTTTCTTTAGTTCCTTTCACTAACGGGAATTTCACACTCATTCATTTAATATTTTATAAAGCAATTTCTTTCTAAACAAATCTTTGCTTGTAGTACCGATTTATACTCGGAGCTACTACTGCACATTAATTTTACTATCTGATCATTTTATAAATATACACTTTTCTCTCTCTGTTTGCAAATTAATATTTAATATGTTGAAAAAGAATAGTGATCTCAGTTCTAAGCACCAAATTGTGATTGTTATTTAATCAAGACTCGTGTAGCCCTAGATGCTACCCATTGTGCGAAGCAGATCACTGTGGCCAAAAGAGAGTGGGTGGGGGGAGCATGCAAATGCAGCTGCCACATTAAAGAGAGGGTGAGGCAGCAACACCTTCTGGAATGCCTCTGAAATAGCGGCCTCGCTTAAAATGGACCAATCTGTTTAGCCTTTTGCTTTAAAATTCTCTGCTGGGTCTTCTTGCAGATCAGCTCTGCTCAGTGTCACCAAAGAACATGTGAACAGCTCTCTCTGGGGATGCACCCCCGCCCCCGCCCCCTGCCGTCTTTCTTTCATGCAAAAGTGTGAGTGATAGAAACATTTCCTCTGTGTTGGACTAATGATCCATCCTGTTCTGGCCATCAAGACTGAATACAGGCTGGCAGTGCACACAGAGCTACTCTATTCAGGATGAGAGGGGGTGGGGACGTGGTGATCCTGCAAGAAAAGGCCTTCATTTGAAAGACTTTTTCAACCTTTTCAGTACACATGCAATCATATGCAAAAGTTTGGACACCCTAGTTAAATGACACATTCTGATAGTTTTTTAAATGAAAAGAAGTCAACACTATGCATATTGCACCAAATCTTAAAGCACAATTATTATTTATTTGCCAAACTACTGGGGTTTTAAGAATTGTGATTTGATTTAGGAGTATAATTCTGAACAAAAATGCATCTGAACAAAAATGCATCTGTCCAATTCATCTGAATTTTTGATACCTTTATATTCTATGAAATGTGACACCACTGGTCCTTTCTGTCCATTTCTGTCCATTTGTTGTGCTCTGGAAACATGGATTAAGGCTTAATGAGTAAAATATATTCAGAGATCTTACCAAAAAAACTGATCGAGTGCACAAACTTTGTATATGCCACATTATTCTTTTTTTAAATATATAAAATTTTGCAAAGAAATGTATGGAAATGTTTCAATGTGTCACTATATGTTTATCTTTAAGTTACCTTTTTCGACTTGGGTAAGCAGCTTCCGATCAAAAACATGATGTGCCTAGAGGTGTCCAAGCTTTTGCACACAACTGTACATATTTTTGTGATGATGTAGTGGCCGTTTGATATGGTTGGGGGATTTTTCCCTTTTGCTTCTATTTATGTTTTGTGTTTTTTATTTACACAAAGTAATTTTATATGCACAGCCATAACAATAATGCTAATAACCAAAATTAATCATGAAATAAAATGACAGCACAGTTATGTAAATGTTGTGGATGTAGTAGTTTTGTTTAATTAGACCAGAAAAATAAAAAAGGCCTTTAACAGACAACTATTCTAAGGGCGCTTGAAAAAGCCTATTGTATTTAGAGTATATACACGATTTTAATTACATTGTGTTCATGTGGAGGAACACTAGTGTCTTGTTTTGGCCTGCACAAAATTAAATTAGCAAATGAACTATATTGTTTTACACTTGCTTTTATCATTTTATGAGTTTCTACCCTCCCTGGGGGTTATCAGAGTAACTCAGCTAACCATCACCAGACACAGGCCTAATGTATATATTTTGAATGGGTCTGTTTTACAGACATGGCAACCAGGAACAATCTTCAGGACAGAGCAATGTGAAACACAAAAATCAGATTAAAAGTGCAACACAAAATGAGAAAAATATGAATAATGTAATCAAAAAGGAGTGAGCGGTTGTAACAGACCTGCACAGCTTGTCTTCCCTGCTGTGCATCAGCAAGCAGCTGGATGGTGAGCGCTCTGGAGTCGTGCAGCACGTCCTGCAGGTAGGACACGCTGTGGCCCACGTGTCTCCCTATACTGCACTCCCTACATATGGGCACGGAGCAGCTCTCACAGAAAAAACGCAGCACCTGAGAGAAGACAAGATCAAAACATCAGTCACAATCAGAATGATCTAATCTACTGGGTTTAAAAATCTGCACTGAAATCAAATTGTAGGAGGAATTTCATGGAATGGACAAATTACCATTTATACATGAATATAAATCTTAATCTTTTCAACACACCATTTTCTTAGACATTTCAGCAAAACCCTCAATCAAATGTTTTTTTTTTCCTATTGTGGTCCAAAATATGATCATATAAAGATGATATAGAGAGAGTTCCATGCTCCCAATTTCAAAAGAAAACATGAGCATTGCATCTGTGCTATCCAAGGCTCATGTTACTGCCAAAACAAATGATGCTTGGAATGCCAAACAGTCTTTTTAAGCCAAATCTGCCTCCTGGGCCAGCCCTGCCCCCTCTGAGTTACTGCTAATGATGATCCCAGATAGGTTACCTCAAAGAGGAACACTCAATACCAGGAAATCGACAGCAAGAATATGACATGAACCCTCTAAATTATTACACTGTTTGAGAGCCAAGGCAACAAATATGTTCAATAAAAAGCAATGTACCTGCTAACTGCCTGTTAACTTGTTGCATCACATAAAATTCATATGGTGGTCTCCTTTCAGACTTCAGCTCAAGACATGATTTTAAATTCTACTATGGCAACAGTCAAAATAGAAGTAAATGAAGGGGCATTTTTTTTAAATAATGGTGCTTCCAAAATGGTATCCTATGAAAAGTGCGTCTGGAATACATCCCTAGCTGACACTTTCTCACATCCATCCAAAATAAATTCCAACAAAGGAAAGATTTTTTTCACACATTTTCCAAAGTTGCTGACATTCTGTCATTCACTCCATTTTTGATGTTTCTTCCTCATATGTGCAAAATAATACAAACTGCAGTTTCACTTAGGAAGTTCAAAGACTTTGCCCAGATGGATCATCTGTTAACTGTCATAAGCAGGCTCAAAACTGAGCTGACGACAGCAATGGAGGAGTCGTCCACAGTCCTACATCTGTATCCTCAGCTGTCAGGGGCTGAGAAAGTGCCACGGGACGAGCACAATAGCTTATCCATTCAGTGAGTGACACTGATGGGAAGGCAAGGGGGGGGTCTTTGCAAGTTCTTTCAAGCACCAAACAAAGTCACGCTTGCTCTCAGTATCCAGCATTCTGGCGACTTGATGACGGATTGATGAAAACCTATTGTTTAGTTATTCATCCATTCATCGAAGAATTATTTCAGTGCTGTTTAAGGCACGTCCATCTCCCAACAGATTAGGCAATAGCTTACCAACAGAACCACCTTACATCTTTTTAGCATTTCAGAAACCTGAACTACTGAATGTATTTTAAATGTTTCCATGAAAAAATGAGACTGAGGAAAAAACTAAAAAAAAAAACCAAAATCAACCTATTTTTCCATTTCAGATGCCCAGTCCCAACCTACACGCCTCCTCAGCCCACTCATGTACAGAATTCCTTTTCTCTCTTTGCTGCCTTGTCGAAACTTAACAGCTTTACCAAAGGCCCGATCAAATGCTAATTATATCTCCGTCAACCACGGAGTGTGAGCAGCTGCCAGTAAAGTTAGAGCTGTGATTCCACTCGAGTTACCTGCTCATAAAAGCTGGCCCTCTCTCTGTGGACCAGATGGCCGGACTGTGGTAGTATGTACAGAGTTCATGTGGAAGTGCATCCTGGGAAGAGGTATTTTAGAAGAGCAGGGCTTTTCTAAAGCTCTTTTAAGAGAACCAACTTACAACACTAATAAATGCTAAATTATCCTATACTTGTATGATCCTGTTATGATGGTCACAGAGACCCAGAAAAAAAAAAAAACAGTAAAAACTAATTACAGGCATATTACTGTAGAACAGAACAATTCTGATTCAAGAGTCTTAATGAGTCACATACACAGCTACACTAGCACACTGGTTGTGAAATGAGCCCCAGAAACGTCTACTAGATTCTGCAATTGTTACAGTAAATTACAGAGAAAATCAAAGGCTAGAACAAAGCAATAAAAGATTCAAATAAACATTACAAGTGTAAACAAGATCTGCCAATGTATCAACAATTTGAAAACTTCAGTATTGTGAAACTACTATTTTAAGGCATCAAAACATTTGATATCATGACAAAGCAATTAATACATAAATAAATAAACAAAATGTGTACGAATAAAAAAAACTTAGGCAAATATCTGACAAACATTTTATGTGGCTTTGTATGAGAGAACAAGCTCCTCCATTCCCGGTCTCTTATGCAACCAAACACTAAAGCTGTCTCCTACACAGCTGGTATAAATCTCTGCTGAGGAATCTGTGTGCTCTCTTTCGTTCATTCCCTTGCACAGTGTTTCTCTCTCTCTCACACACACACACACACACACACACACACACACACACACACACACACACACACACACACACACACA
>JBBPCX010000006.1:12172558-12188192 GCA_037974365.1 Hydrocynus forskahlii
GCCTTAACAGGTACAGTAAGATTCTGTTTCTCCATCTTAGAGGTAAATGACACAATCTTGCACAAAGTGAAGCATGTCTTTGGTAAATACTGGTAGCTAATTATTCACAAGGCGGCCAACTGTAATTATCTTATAGACAGCTGTGTTTCCTGGGATAGACTTCATAAGTCTGTATGAGTTGAACAATGTGAGTACAATTTTTTTATGTGAGGTAAACATTTCAGCAGTGGTAAATACTGCTATATGTGGCATAGCCTTCATCTACACAAGGAAGTACCTTACAGGAGTTCTCTGGCTGTCACATCCACCTACTGCTGAAAGAACGAGTGAACTAATGGAGCATGTTTATTTTTCCAATCTGTTAAATTTCAGTTCACAAACACTTCTCATAAAAACATTATTAAACATATGATTTCCTAGCTTAGGACAAAAACTGGTGTATAAACTGTGAGCACTTAGCACCTTTCAAGTGCTGAAAGGAGATGTGAAGGACAATGTTTTCCAATTGTACATTACACTGGAACAGTTGACAAGTTATATTTATTTGCAATGAATGAAAAAATATATACCTATGCAAACTATATGCTGTTTTAATACAGTAAAAATACATTTACTGAAAAAATGTATACTGATACCACTATCGGTACTGATACTGCTTACTAATATTTATTATTATTATTCTCCCCTTCAGATGAGTAAGCCAACACTAGCACTAGGACTGATAGGTGGAGTGGTAGATGGTGATGACTCATGGGCTTCTCAGTGGATGACGATGTGCCAGTACTTCGTCAAGCTAACATGCAGAACAACTTCAGAACTGGGTGGTCACGTGTAGTGTGTAACACCATTGTCCTCCATGCAGCATAATGAAGTTTGATTACCAGTCTGGCTGAGCACACTGTGCAATACCAAAAACAGACTTTTATTGCTACATTAAACTGTCTGTCATGCAAATATCTGCCAAATGAATTAATGTAAATATAGAATAAGGCACTGAATAGTAACTGAACCCAATGAAAGGAAAAAGGTTTAAACTACACCTAATTCTCCTGTATGTGCTTGAAAGTTTGGTCATCGTTCTCATGGAGTTCCTTCACCACATCAAAAAACGCCCACAAATTTCTAGCGAGCATCCCTTCATTCTAGCCCATTCATCTAGCCCAGACACTGGTTTCAATCCAAAAAAAAACAAAAAAAAAACCCCACACAGTCCCTGCTGCCTTCAGTGCGGCAAATTCGCAATGTAGCTACATAAACACTCCAGACAGCCACAGTACACACTGGTCTTCTGCTAGGATTTGAGGTTTCTTAAAGTTACTGTAAAGCTGATGTAGCGACAATTTCAAAAGGAAATAAAGCATTCTCTGAGGTACCCATCTTTACTGTTGCTTTCGTCAACGAAAATTATGACTAAATATCGTCGCAGACGATCACTTATCACATGACAAAACAAATGACCAGGCGCAATGTAAATGCTGGTCATTTGACGATAACTACAATGAAATATATAATGTAATATTGTTGGTGAACACAAACACACACACACACACACTTTCTCTCTATCACACACAAACACACACACACAGTAGTCCTATGTCCACCCAGATGACCACCCAGATGAGCTCACTGGCTGCTCACGAGTGGTCAAACAGAATCAGCTGGCTCCCCGACATGCTGAGTATGTGGACATGTGTGTGCGTGCGTGCACATATGCACGTGTGAGAGAGGCCTGTGTGAGAAACTATGATGTGGTTTGCTACGGCAGCAAGCCCCTTCTCAAATCACTGCCAAACCTAAGACAGTATGCAACATGACTTGTACCTCTCCTATGAAGTATGAAGACAGGTTCATTGTACTTTCAAAAAACAGGGCTTGACAACAATAAGAAAACAAGATCCAGCCCCATGGAGGGTGGGAAAGCAAATATCATTCAACATGTCTTGGCCTTTCATCTCACTATGATCAGTGTCACATGCTGAAGTGATATTTACACCTCTGTCCCACACAAGAGTCCCTTTGATGAGTCAGGAGCAACTCACATAAAATTATGTAAGAACTTCCATGCATCCTGGTGAGTTTGAGTGTGTGTGGGCATCATAGGGGTAGAGGGGTGGAAAATGCCATTTGTTAACTTGTTAGGCCCCAACACACACACGAACCTTGGTACACAAGTAGAACACCCCTCAATAGCAACCAAATGGAAAAATAAATGTAATAAATTGAAAATCAATTAAACTAACACTTGATAAAGTACTGACAAGAACAGCACAAAAAATAGACACATGAAAATTCATTTGCACCATTACAGAATAATAACTTTTCTCAAAACCTTTTGTGACATTCTATTAACAAAAAGCTCACTGAGGGAAACCCTGAGGCAAAGCATGAGTCTAGACGTCATATAAGGGTCTGGTAAATCTTGCCGTTGACTGTTTTGGCTAGTGGAATCACTGTTTCATTGTTCATCTGCAGGCCATTCTAAGTGCTCTCTCTCTCTCTCTCTCTCTCTCTCTGCAGGGGATGTCGGTCTTCCTTTAACACCATTTAAATGTTCAGACATATGTTCCACTCAGAGTGCTGTTGTTTTTTTTTAAGACGATGAGAGCAACTCTAAGAAAACATAAGACTTGAAGTGAAAGCAGAAAAAAATGAAATCTCAACGCACAAAGCTAAAGAAAACGGTTTGGAGCTTGTAATCCTCTTAAAGTTTACAGAACTCCAGATGAAGAAACCAAATGCCAGAAATAAAACATCTTGATCTAAAAGGGTATCTAGGGATGAGCATTCTGATACCTTTTGATAAGCGATTATGCTGACGGGTTAAGAACGGATATTCAGTTAACCACAGAGAAGGACAAAAGGCTCTGGCTGAAATGAGTGTTTTACTCATAACAATTATGAGGTCAACTATTGCACTTGTAGTGAAAGGTCACCTGCAGACATCATTACTCAAACAGAAAAGAGAATTCTTTTGGTTATTGTACTTTTTTTTTTTTTTACTAATAACAGAGGCTGTCCCTTCAGACGAGCTAATAAGCAGTAGAGTGCAGAGTGAAGTCATACTTTGTGAGGACTCATGGGTTTCTCAGTGCATGATGAATGAGTGCTGGTTTGTAACATTTAGAATGGAAAATCTGTTCGCTGCTTTCAGTTCTCACTAATGCCAATAAAAGTATTAGCCCACTATGTTTATATTCTCAAAAGTCCTTGCCAATGATGTTGACTTTATATTTTCTATTGTTCTTGTCCCTTGTGTCTCTGAAGTCACGTCATAAGCATTTTCCTTGGTAATCAATAAAATCTTCTGATTCTGATTTACTACACTGTGCGTCTCATAAATCTGAAGAAAACATTTGTATTTTAACACTTTCTGGCACACAATGTATTCATTTACAACTACAAGTTTGAAATAGTAGCTTTACACACACAGTGCTGTGGCATTCTGTTTCTTGTCCTGTTACTGTCCACACACATGAATTTATGGAGAACAAACTCCTCAATGTGCTGACCATTCCACATTCCTCTGAAGCACCAACTCCACTAGTGGAAACCCTCTCAAAAATGCTCTCTCAGATCAACTCTCCACACCAGATGGCTTGTGTCTTGGTTTCTTCAGGGTTTGGTTTGTTTTAAGTATGGCCTGCCAGATTCAGTATCAAAGGTCCGAGAGTGGTGCACATGAAAACAGTTAAAAACAAAGAGAAGCACAGGGAAATGGAGTCACTGAAACAGGGTCATAAAATGCGTGCTCAAAGGCTTTTGGGGGCTGCTTTTACGAAGACCCCTGCTAGAAACCGGAGACTTGCTATGAAGAGGTCTTCGAGATCAAGCTGAAGAATGCCTGGACTGCTTACGTTCTGATCTGACAGCACAAATGATCAGCAACCTGGGTTATACTTGCTGCATTTACTGTCTTGTAGAATTTACACCCAACCTTGTTTGTGTACATGTTCAAACTGTCTTCTCGGAGGCTGAGGCACTTGGGTGCGCCTAAAGATTTTCTGACTTATGATCATTCCAGTCAGTGAACTTGCACTGAAGTGCTCATACCTATCAGGCACTTAATATCCAAGCATAATTTAAAATTTTTAACACCTAGCATTTATATGTCCTAACATTAATTTTAAGCCTTTGTCCAGTTACTGAGTGTTACACTTTCTCTACAGTCTCAAATCATCAAAGCCTTAACCTATTACTGTGATAAACTTGTAGAGGGGCCTCTAAATGGCGTATGAGGAGTTTGCTCAATTGTTTGTATATGGCATAATTGTGCATAGTATTTTTAGATTTTTCAGATACACTACATGTGTATCAGAGATAAATATAATTAATAATGATGCATATTGGAGTCTTGTGTTCTGTTCTGTTCTTGTGTTGCACCATGGTCCTGGAGGAACAGTGTTTTGTTTTTACCATGTACTAAGTGTATATGGCAGAAATGACATAAAACCTAGTTGACTTGACTTAATATAATGGAAGTCAGAGGGTGAGGTTGACATATCTAGGGTAAAAGATCAGGAAGAGTATTTGGGTCCTGGTGTATGAGAGAAAGCTATAATCTTACGCATTTTGCATGGTTTAGCATCTTAATGATAAATGATAGGGATGTAATCTAATCATGATAGAGAAGCAATTCAGATTTATTTGCTTACTGGCCATTTAACTGTAGGCTAAATGAATACATAGACAAGAAACGTAGTCTAAACAGATGCATGGACAGGCTTGCAAGACAGTGTGTAAGATCTAACTCTATAATGGCCTGTTTTTAAAACTATTTGATGCAGCAAACATGAACAGTTTGTGTATTCTGTTTATTTTATTTTTAATTTATTATCTTAACAATTCAGGCCCATTCAAGCCATTCAAGTTTTTCTGAGCACTTTACCTTTTGCACATGTCTAATGCATATATTCAGGTCTGCTATGAGGTAATATTGGCAATTTGGAATAACATGTTGATTTTTGAATACAATTAGCTTGTGTTCTTATCTGATTCATTGATTAATTGAAAGAATACTCAACAGACTCAAAAAAGAATGAAGAACAAATTCAAAACAATAGTTAGTTGCAGCTAGGGTTGCAAAATTCTGGGAATTTTCAAAGTTGGAAACGTTCCATGGGAATTAACGGCAACTAAAGAGAATAAACTGGAACTTTGGGAATAGAAAATATAGTTGGTACCAAAATATACAGTAGCATAAACAAAGATAATGCGAATACAGTTGAGTATATATTCTATTCCTTAATCACATACACATAACACACTACTTACTGCAGGGCTATTGAGGCCACATCCCTTACATGCACTGTGCATTCTTTCATCACATGCACAATGATTTCTAGAATTCTGAACTACTAAAGCTACTTTTTTGAGCTCACTGCACAGATACAGACAATTGAAGCCACACATCTGAGCCAAAGGACTACAAGTAAGGTTTCAGGATATTATGAGGTACGTAATATTTGATCTATGGTGTTTAACTACAACTATTAAATCAAAATGTATTCATACAGTGGCTAGGCAACTGATAAACCAGATAAGCTAACTGTAAGCTAGCTAGCACAATTTCATTAAAGAGGCTAGCTTAGCTACTGTAAATTTGATGCTCCTACTAGATGATTTTATGTAACCATACAAGATTTTATACATCAGTTGTAAAATATTTTGAAGACCATTTGTTCAGTTAACTATCTACATACCTGCATTGCATTAGAGTTTTTTTGCATTGCATTTTTGTCGCATCTTATTCAACACAAAAATGTCATGTACACCATCCAGTGTGTGGAGGCATTCCACACCAGCTAATGTCAATATTTCCAAAATTCACAAACTAAAAAGAAAGTTTCTGGAAATGTACCAGGAATTTTCCTCCCCTTTGCACCCCCAGTTGTAGCCCTAAAGGTTACAGTCAGATACGTCACATGTTCAAAGGTTCAAATGCGAAAAATGCATTACAAACAATAAAAGCAGACTTTGCTGACATGTTAAAATTTATGATATTGTTTACAGATCTAAAGCTGGTCAATGCGACTAATGTTAGGTAAGCCAAATGCTAGGTCTTCATAGTTCCTCACTGACCCAGCTAATATCACACTGCAGTCACCCGGACTATCAGGGTTCATCACTAATCCAGAGCCTGAGGGGACAGTAGACAACAAACACTTAGCTTTTCCAAAGATGCCTCTCATGACAGCCAATAATTGTAAACTGCATGGTCATGCTACATTTCTCTTCTCAGAGCAGACACTGTGATCTAGCAAAGTTACCATCAAAAACAACCAACAGCATATTTATTCACACAACAGTCCAGGGACAATGGCATACATGAGAAATTCACATATATAATTTATCCACACCTATGAAATTCCAATTATTCAATTTTTTCCCCTCTAAAGTGCCCTAAAGACCATATAAATGAATATACTCAAACACTATACAATGCCACCACTAGCACAACTAGTTTGGCATAAATGTCCTTTGAAAACATTGCCTGCACAAGTTCCACTGATTAAAGACACCTTGTTACAGAGAAAAGGTTTTTAAATTATAGAGTTATGTAGCATTTACACTTCGTTTCAAAAACCAAACCATTTACATATATTGGCCTGTTTTTGTTAGCACCACCCACTTATGCTGAAGTTAAAAGGAGTGTTTCATCCAACACTGCTTATTGAACAAGACAGTACAGGACTCACAGACATAACAGAGGCCATTTGCATATATCAGTCTTAAAGGAATAGTGACAAAAACTGCCCGTTTAATTCTAAGGGATACATAGAGGTTGGAAAATGAATCAAGCACAAACTTATTATGCTTTTTATATGTAAAACTAAATGTCATTAGCAGACCTCAGAAAACGTATAAACTACAAGTGAAGTTGTGGGTTATAGTCTCTAGAACAAAAAGTAAACAGCAAGGCAACAGAGAATCAAATTGAGCATACCTTACAGAGCAAGCCAGTGCTGTTTAAAAAAATCCATGTCTAAGCCGTCCAGTGGATTTAACGCGTCTAAGTTTTTTAAGAGCTCTGAATTATAAAGTTCGACAGCCAGTCAAAGCAGATCCACAGGCAAGCCTGAGCAACGATGGCCAATGTTACTGTTACAAGTCAGTTCAAGACAGAAAAACAAAAGGTTGGGAGGTGATAGACTTTGCCCCCTGACCTTGCGCTCATGCATACACCATTATCTGACCTTTCACCTGCAAATTCTCCCTCACAAACACGCACAAACACACACACTCTGCAATGGGAATGCTAAAGACTGCTAATGGCCAGGCCTGTGCACTCTAACCAGGCTGGAGCACTAAAGCTGCGCAAACCCAACAAACAGAGCAGCGCATTCCATTCTTTATGGCATTGTCTGAAACACTATAAACACTTTCAACATCTTAAACCCAAAGCATTAATGTAATACAAGGCAATTAGATAAAGGATGAAAGCACTGTCATCTACAAGCATAAAGTAGAGCAACCAGACTACAAATGGTCCTACTATCACTCTTTAGTGTATAGGGTATACGTGTATATGTATGTATGTATATATATACATATGTACACATATATATATAGTTCATATATACATATATACACACATATATATATAGTGTGGGCGATAAAACAATTTTTTTTAATCGATAAAAATTAGGACGATCACGATGATACACAGACTATAAAACTCGATCAAATGAGTTTGCTCATTTTTAGAGAATGCGCTGAGACAGACAACATAAGGGCCAATCGAGCAGCACGTTAGGTTTGCACAACAGCCAATCACTGACAACGTTGCAATTTTGCCCCTCCTCCCTAATGTAAACATTAGCAAAGTCAGTTTGTTTTAGAAAAAAGATGTCGGGCAACACTGCGGCACCGGTGAGTGAAGCGGAGTAGGAGAATGTATTAGATGCACAAGAGGAGATAATACCGAAAAACGGTATAAGTCATCAAAAGTATTGAAGTGGTTCGGTTATTTTCAAATGGACAAAACACAGATAAAACCAGTTTGCAAAATTTGCCGCCGCCAGGTCCCAACAAAGTCTGGTAATACTCACAGACCAACAGTCGACTGAAGCTCGAAAAGCTCGACTGAATCTCCAAACGCCTTGTGTGGACAGTGAAACCAGTCCCCTGGAACGGTGGAAAGCCCACATAACTGCCTTTCCTTAACTTGAAAAATCCAAAACTTGTTACATTTTAAGCAGAGTGTATGGGTGGTTTATTTGGCATTTTTTAAGTAAGTGTTTTTTGTTTGGTTTAAGTACCTCAGAATCTTTTAAGGTTTTGAAGAGACCAAGAATAGAGGCAGATACTTGCTGCAGTCAGTTCTGTTCTGCTTTATTTTGTGTTTGCCCTTTAACATATTTGTAATATTATTTTTTTGCACATACTTACATAATTATATGGTTTTGTTCATTTTAGCTTTGGCACTTGTTACTTAGAATACTTGAAAATCAATAAGGGAATTTTGTATGTAAATAGTAAAATCTGTAAATATTATTAATAAATATTAAAATATTAATAAATATTTGCTTACTAATATTGTTTATTTTAATGTATTCAATCTGTCAGGATATGATTATTTTTATTATTTTAATTATTACATGATTCTGATTATTAAATGAAACCATAATATTGATAATCATCAATATCAGTCAAGACATGATATTTGCCATATCGCCCAGCTCTACACACACACACACACACATATACATATATAATTTTTTTTTTCTCAGTAACCCCTGCATACACGTGATTCAGTCGTCAGTCGTGGTGGTTTCAGTCTCTCGCGTTTTTTTCGGAGAACTGAATTAATAATTGTTTGCCGAAACCTCCGCACGAACGTGGAAACTGCAGATATCCTCCGCATTTTTTTTTTTATTTTTGCTTTTATGATGTCCGAGCCTCATCTGCTACGCCCCCTCGTCCTTGTGTTTGTTGTTTATGTTTGAGCGCGTACGTGAGCAAGGCAGTCAGATGCACCTGAACGGAATAAGGATCCGCTGCTCAGCGCCGCGCTCAAACATAAACAACCAGCACGACAACGAGGGGGCGTGGCGGATGAGGCCCAGATGTCATCGCTTTTTTCGTGGCAATATATAATTTTTCATGCATTTTAGTGCTAAACTATTAAAAAACAATTTACTCATTTTGTAACACAAATATTAACGTAAATTCAGCTACATTTCAATATAACAAATATCTATACCTTTTTGGTACTGTCTAGAGAACACAAAGAAAGCGCGTCTTGGGGTGGTGAATACCACTGTTCTCAAAGGCGGGAGGTTTGAAAGTAGCCAATCCAAGAACGCTATTTATTTCTCCTTGGTGCTGTTTGGCTGGTGCCCTTTGACGCATCCCTCGCAGCTGCAGTCTAGAATTTTCCCCATGGAGCATCTCGAGTGTTCTCGTATTTTTCGTTTTATAAAGCCCTGTATTTTTAATACTGTAAATTTATTTAATTTATTCCTGTATTTATCCTGCTTATATCAAAGAAAACAACAATACATATAAAAGAAAACGCACGTGCATGAATTACAGTGCAGTCTATACTTGGGTAACTTGGGTATTTACATTCTAGCACTGCAGGGGTTCAGAGTACACTGTACAGTACGGATATGGGTTTACCTTTACATTTTCTTTAAGGGTAATGTATTAAGCTGAGTTTAAAATGAAATTAAAGTGTTTTGGGAGCAAATTTGGAGGCATATTTAGGGGTTTACACTATAAAAACAGGTTTGTATATGATGTATGATGTATGTGTATACATACATACATACACACACTCATATATATATATACACACACAAGTGATATGATACAAAAGAATGAGACAACAGAGACAGAAAGAGAGACAGAGATAGACACAGAGAATGTGCAGAGTCTGCAGAGATATGAATGAGAATCCTATAGCTACTGAGATGATGTCACAGCATTCCAACTGCATCCTGTTTTTCTCCTCTGTAACTACACTCAGCTACAGCAATATTTCATGTACCAGCAATATTTCATATAACACGTATCCACAAATCCATAACACTCCATTATCCTGAACACGGAGGCCAAATATACCTAAATCATTAGCTCAAGTTTTTTTTTAATCTTTGGTCACTCTAATAAAAGACAGCTGATCGCTGTTAATGTTCCCTTTGATGATCCAACATCAACCAATATATCAGTTATCAAGAGGAGTCCCACAGAGATCACCGTGAGTTTTGTTTTTGTAAAGATTCCTAAATTATTGTCAAATGATTGTCTGATGAGCTGCGTTAAAGTAGGAAAACACTTAACTTTACAGATAAGGGAGAAGGAAAAACATGTTCTTGTATGGTAAAGTAATAAGATTAAACTTCAAGTGTCTGTGGAACATTTTATTGGCCCATTTGTGACATGTCTAGGCAATGTCAGGGCAGCTTAAAAATAGTGTAAAAAATTTTAAATTAAACTTTGATGATTACGTACAAGCTGTGTAATATATAATATATATCTCACAATATATATTTTACACTTACAGTAAATTTTGCAGATATTTTGAATAAGTTCCTTTTTTGTTCTAATTTTATGGAGGCATTATCACTCCAATGGATTCAGTGGACTCTCGCATATTTTATGAAGGGGAGATGGTTCAAACGCAACACTGCCACTTTCTACCAAATATACACAATAAAGAAGAATTTTTGTACCCCTGACAGATGAGATAACTGAGTATAGGAAAGTGCAAATATGAAACTATGAAACTGATTAGCTGTGAATAAACGCCCTTGATTCAACCAATCTGACCTCGCTCAAAGGCATAATGTTGGTCAGAGAAAGGACATATGAGAGGTATGAGAATGTGCAGACTCCTAACAATGAGTCTGCAGTTGTGATGTCCTGTCTGTGACTGGAATAAGATGATCACTGGGCCACTGCTGCTCACTACAGCAGTCACTAAAACAGAGAAACTGGCTGACAGTTTGGCTCAGAGATGGTGTATTTCAGGTAAAGTCAGTAGCTGCAACTCTGCAGCCATAACATGCTCTTTCCAGGAGGTTTTGTGTTTGTGTGCTTTCGTAATAGTTTCATATGTAAAAATGAACCCATGAAACTATGATGAGAGAAGATATATATATATATATATATATATATATTTCGGAGCATATAAAGCCTGTAATGGAAGCCTTTATAATGATGGTGTTTTACTTCTGCGTCTCCAGTAAGCATCACGGACAGTGGAATGTGTGCTGAGCACTTTACGATGGCTTAGACAGCGTTACGCACACCAGACAGAGACCATTAGCAGACTAAGTAAATAAAACTGGCTTTTCAGGGTGGTCATTTCAAAACTTCACTTTGTTTGATGAATGCATCAGAGCAGGTTATGATGGAACCACTCGGTGTTCTTAAATGTGTTACAGTTTTATTTCACGGGGAAAGCTCAGAGACCGCAAATAAAAAAATATCAGCAAGTGCAACAATAAGAAACATTGCATTTGCATGTGAGAGCAGTAGCGCTGTTGTCAGATGTCTTGTTGCATGCTGACTTTTGAGGGCATGCAAAGTTAACTGTGCTCTTAATAAGTGACCACAATCCAGGTTGTATGGGGTTAATTTATTATCCACCTTGTAAGAACAGACTGAGTGATGCATAAAAGCCTATTCTGAGATAGAGGCTAAGGTGTATGCACTAACATTAAATGTGTAAATGAACCCCTTAAAGATGCAATGGCAATCGTTTGGTATGCATCATGTTTTTTGAACCATGGTAACAGTACTGTGTATACATCTTTATATAGTATATGCTGTATGTAGTATATTTATATATAAGAAAAAATAATAGAAACATGACCTTTTAAACAATGGACACTTTCTTTTGCTTATAGACAAATAAATCCCTCTAATCAGAAAAAAAAAGACAGTATGTCTGACCAGGCCTGGTTTCTGTCTCTATTGTATGCAAACCTAGGGGAGAAAAACATTTAAATCAAAAGGTTTAAAACCTTCAGCCAATGTGCCTTCTCGATTTTAAATAAACAGGGTACATACTTGTCTGTGTCCTGTCGTTTTTAATTTCTCAAAGAGTTGAGGACTTACTTTGCTGTTGAAATGTGGTTCAGGTTTTTTTTTTTTTACATCTGGTGACAAAATCCTTAGTCATTAACCACTGAAGAAGGTTCCAGTTGCATGGGATACAGTCAGATGACAGTGATGTAAATGAGACATCATGTTAAGTGTTTCTCCTCAAGCAGCAAACAGTGGCAAAACAATGCTTGCAAACTGTACTGTTCTTTGTTTATGGTCTTTTTACCCTAGTACTAAACACTGAACCAAAATTGTTCCCACACAGTGAATTTTAAAATCAGATTTGCTTCTCTGACTCACTTGCCATTGTCACATGCGAGTGTTGAGAACATTTGTTTTTAGTTTCCCCTCTTCTCCAGATCACGTTTGCATACAGAGTGCAGGGAAATGCCAATGGGCTGCAGTTCTGTGCATCTGAATATACAGTGTGTGTAGTCTGCTGCACAATAAGCAAGCTTTGTAAATTACAGGAAAATGAAGACGTATCGTAATGCCATGTACTGTTGCATCCCTAGAGTCCTTGCGTCACAAATAAAAAATACATTTTTGTTTATGATCATTATTGCTTTGAATGGTACTACCAGACCATCATTGTAACACACAAAACAGTGCCTGAAAAGTGCCTAGAAAATGTATATTTGCATATTTCTAAAAAGAATAAAAACCATATCCTTATTTATTTTTAAGTTTTGCGGCAATTTACTGCATTTTCCATAGATTGGCTGTATATTTATATTGAACTGCTGCTAATTATTTGCACATATAAAACCCACAATTACATTCCAGTATTCTGTTTGTTATCCATTTAACTGCTAATGCAAAATTTGCACAACTTATGCATGTGAAAAATGACTTTTTATACTAAACTGCACGTTTTTACTTAAGTTTACAGCTTATATCTTTATCTCATTTCCACATATGTATTCTGCGTCTTTTTGTACTCTGGTGCCACTTCATCTCGTTCACTGCATACATGTACAGTATATAGCTGAGATGACAAAATTACTTTCACTTTGACTTCTGAGCATGGAGGCAGCTGGTGGCCTGGTGTTTAGGGAGTTGCCCCTGTGGTCAAAAAGCGGTGGGTTAGAATCCCAAGACTGCCAGTAGCATCACTGAGGTCTACCCTTGAGCAAGGTAAAGTTTCCACACACTGCTCCCCGGGGTGCCGTGTCGGTGGCTGCCCACTGCTTCACTTGGCGAATGGATTAAATGCAAAGAATTTTACACTTTTCACACTGAGTGGTTTGGTGTGCACGCATGACTATAAAGGGCTACTTTACTTACTTAACATCCATATGACTTCATAGGTCACAGAGTCACATTTCCATCAGTGACTATGATGAGAGATGATAACCCATGTCTCTTGTTTTTTAAAGAAAAGACCTATAAAGTGCTGGAAGAACCCAAACTGGGTGGCATAAGTGCCCAACTCACCGCGTTATCGTGCTGCTGACAGTAGTCTACTCGGTCCTGGAAAACTGGGAGCAGAGAGAAGTTGTGGAAGGACTGGGACAGGCTGGAGCTGTTGGCTCGGCCTGCCAGGTGCAGACTGTCCATCAGTCTCTCGATGAGGTGGTCTTTGGTCAGACGGACCCTCTGGTGGGCCCGCACGCAGTTGTCACAGAGGTATTCCTGGCAGTCCAGGCAGTGCGAGGTAGCGGGGTTGCCTTCGTCGCAGGAGCTGCACTGGGGGTCCGCGAGGCGATGGGTGCGCAGCAGCCCCCCGTGGGTGTTCCCATTGCCCCCGCCGTTGCCCCTACAGCTGTTCCCTTTGCCCTGCTCCTCGGAGGACACCACGACATCAAGCAGGTCGCTGAACAGAAACGTGGATGAGGGCAGGGCGTCCACGCCGGACTCGGACATGGCCACTTTTTGGTCACAGGTGGGGCATCGGAGCTTCAGGGGGTCTCCGTTGTTCCTCAGGCCCTCCAGGCATTGCCTGCAGAAGGCGTGTAGGCAGGGCAGGACGTGGAGTCTTCTGGTGGATGAGGTAGAGGAGTTGGACGTCTGGGAGGAGGATGAGGAGGTAGATGAGCTGGAGGAGATCGGAGCGGAGGAGCCACACAGCTCCTTGCACAGAGGACACGTCTGCAGGTCTGAGTCTGAAAACGACGCCATTGGACGCAGATCAGCACTTCATTTAAGACACAGATTTGGCCCTAGTTGTTTGGGTTTGATGGTGAATAATAGTGTTCTCTAGACCATCCCGGAGTGTCTGTCTTTCTGTTTGAGCCTAACTTCAGTCAGACTGTGGCGGACAGCGCCGATGGTGCAGCTGGCGCAAACTTGGGCTTCACCTGAGCTTTACTTAGCTGCCTGGGCTCTGGAGAACGTGTTATAAGCCTCTCTGTTTTGCATGGAAGTGGCGTTACGCTGTCTCAGCTGCCGGCCACTCAGCGTCGTGGTGTTGTGGGCTCCCCGCTCCGATCCTCCCCCACCATGGCATGACTCCACTCAGGCCACACGATCTACACGCTCGCTGTGCTGGATCTGTTTCTTCCCCCCGTCTCTGGGCTGTTTTTCGTCCCGAATCCGAAGCGCCTCGTTTCCCATGAAACGCTCTATTTAATCCTGCTCTTCCCCCCTCGCATGTTTTCGAGTGTCGGTGCTCCGGGAGACTAAATAATTCACCAAACTACAGCCCATGTAGCTCCAACAGCTACGAGCTCCTCTTACGGCTCTGCGGGCTCGCTTTCAACAGGCTCGCTTTCAACGGACTAAGGAGGTTAGCAGACCGCCTCTATCGCCAACAGTTCTCTCGGTCAACAGTTCTGGGAGTAAAAAAGAGAACCGGGGAGTCTCCCTCAGCATGGAGCTCCGTTTACCCCCCACCACTGTCCCCTTCCCCACCGCTCTGCTTGGGCAACGGCAGCCAAGTCACTGCAGCCCCACTCCGACGGACCGTCAAAACGAGCTAGTTTCTCCTCCAGCTTTTCTTCTCAAGCTCGCCCGTCCTCAACGCCAATCGAGCCTCCGAGCCTCTGGGTCGCCATTCCGTCCGTATAACGCGAGTCGCCAAGCATAATCAAGCAAACATGACTGCGTGCTGGGAGATTGGAGCACATTTCCGCTCCAGCACACAGGGGTAAGGCTAGGGGGGGCTGGGGAGGGGGAAGGAGGAGGGGGAGGGCCGGGGCAGCGCCCCACCTACCTCTGTAGCAGTAGAAAGATTGAGTCACTTTACTGAACCGACTCTTCCGAACTGACGGTTTCGATGGCACGTTCGATTCAGAAGAACCGACTCCTCTGAACCGTCGTAATCGTCTTACACATTGAACAAAAGTATTGGGACACACCTTCTAATGATTGAATTTGGGTGACCCCTTTCTTCCAGTGAAGGAGTAATCTTAGTGCTGCAACATATCAAGATATTTTGCTTCCAACTTTGTGGACACTGTTTGGGGAAGGCGCTTTTCTATTTTAGGATGACTGTGCCCCAGTGTAGAGCTTTTGTGGCCCACACAGAGCCATGGGCGCCGGAACCATTATAGCTCTTCAAAATCATTCATTATAGCTCTTCAGGCCCCTCCCCCCCCCTCCCCCCCCCCGGCCGAGACTCTGCACGCACGCACCAATC
>JBBPCX010000006.1:12205448-12221020 GCA_037974365.1 Hydrocynus forskahlii
TGTACTGTACTGCTCCTTCCCTAAACCCATGTCTTGTTCTATTTATATTATATTTAGCAAATTGGAAAAAACATAACACAATCATCACCAATCATCACTATTGATGTTTTATTTATTTTTCCAATATGATAGATTCAACAAATACACAGTAAAAAAGTGTTTTAGAATGTGCAAGAGTGTCTTCGCTGTGCATGCTTTTTTTTTTTTTACCATAAAACAGTATAAATCAGGGATGCCCAAACATTTACAGTTGACTGTATTTCCTGAAGGACAGATTAGCTAAACCAGGTATTGGGTGGTGACTGTAAATGCTGGCCTTCTTCAGGGAGATGCATGGAAACGAGAGTACAAACATAAAATCACACTGTATTGTTTATTCGAGTTTATTTTAACATTTGTGTGTATTTTTACACAGGCTTTTTTGCAGTACTATGTATGTGACACATGACACACGTGTAAAAATATACATCCACATCCACACAATATATAAAAATAAATGTCAGGGTGTGTGTGTGTGTGTGTGTGTGTGTGTGTGTGTGTGTTCTGGCGCTGAATGTGGTAGGGTGCGACCCTGGTGTTGTGAAGAAGCCGTACCCTCTCACTGTGGCGGCCTGATTCACAACACCAGCTGACTCGCCCCACCAGAGCATCCGTCCTCTTCTTCATCCACTCTGCCTCCTCCCTCGGAGAACAGCACATATTCACCTGTCAGACAAACACACAGACACCCCAGCTGTCAGTGCACTGTGAAGATCAGAGCCAGTCTTTCTGGATTATTCATCAACTGAGACTCCATTAAAACGTATTTATTTATTTATTCATTTATTTATTGTTTTAACTGTGTGACTGTGTGACTGCACAGTAGATATATTCATAGTCATTTCAGTTTCTTTCAGGTAAGATACACTGGATAAACCTGTTTGGGCTTTTGATAAACAGTATATTGCTGCTGCCAAAAACCTTAAAATTTGTTTGCCAAAAAGAAGTAATTAACATTGTATGAACTTTTAATTACGACCGAAACAATAGTCTAATGTTACTTAGGCTGCAGTATCATCAGATTAATGTACATTTCCAAGTTTTTTTTCATTTTCCTGTATAGGTTGTGCTGCGATAGCGACGATATAACGCATGACCCGACATCTGGGGGATCTTTAGCAGTGATCCAGCTGATCCAGCTCAGAGAGGCCGATTCACACTTGTGGAGTAATGAGTGTGACTGTATTATTATTAATAATGACTCATATTTTTTGTTTTCAAGGGTGATTCTACTGATTCTTTAAAATTGCTGCATTAAATGAAATAATTCGGAGTGGTGTCATATCATATCATACACTATATAGAGAAATATACTGTATCATATTTCTGTTCAAGGGTGGTAACATGCACGGGGGATCTAAAATGCAGATACAACAAACATACATAATTAAACATTTTGGACTATCCAAAACAACTATTAAACCTATATGTGTCCTCAAGCTTTTATATTTATAATGGTGGTAAAATAATTATGAATAAGTGTCACTCTGACTTGAACATAGCTTAAAAAATACTTTCTAAATGTTAATGAAATAATGTCTCTGTAATCTGTTTTCATAACAGTTTTGTGTAATAGCTCACTCTGCAGCTTTTACAGGCATTCAACATTTTGTATTCTGGTTATTATCTGCACTATGATGAATAGTTCTGGCTCTTAATAAGGTTTTATTTAATTTAGCAGAATGTTTGAAAAATTGGTGGAATTTCTCTTTAATGAATATATAATTTTTATACCTTTTGGAAACGATAGTCACTTGTTACACGTCATGATAAATGGACCAATAGAAATGGTAGAAAATTTCTTTAAAAATCTTAATTATACAATTTTTTTTCCTTTTATTTATAAAACTTTTTTTATCATGACAGCAACATTTGCTGGTCTGTTCTGTTAACTAGAAATCTGTGTATAAACTTTTTTTTCTCAATGACTTAAGCAAGTGTGATTAATACATCTAGGTTCTCAGAGGGCACCCATTTCCTGCCTCTCTATTATTCTTTGCCCGCCACGTCTTTATCTATAGTAGGCTTGTCTTTTTTCCTGCACAGATGATCATTTCACGGCAGCATATAATATACAGGCGATACGTTTCTGCCCAATCCCGTTTCAGCTGTCCTGCCCTTTCTGGTCGATCTAATCGTGACAAAGCCCACATGAGGGCTTTTGTGCCCAGAACTTCTTTAAGGTTTCAATTAAAGGGCATCAGAGGTGAGTGGAGGCTCTTGGACGTCTGCCAGCGTCCTTCAAACAAAGAATGTCACTGCATTATGCCAAAGCCAGCGGACGAAAATGCACACGCGCTCGTGCCAAGGTCTTACAGGAATGCTAAGAACACTAAGGCAGTGTCTGAGGTATCCTGTCCGCACGCGTGTGTAGGCGTAAGTGTGTTTTATGCATCTGTGTGTCAGAGACGGACATGTAAGACATGCCTGTTCTGGCTGACAGAGATAGAACGGGCACTTATTTTTGCTCCCCACCAGTAGCCTTTCAGGATGGAAATTGCTTTGGTTGATGTACAGCTGAGTTTAATTTTCAAAAGTCCTTGAGGCCACAGAGCCTCAGTGAATAGCTATTATTAGGCCCTCCAGCCTCTCAGACACTACACAACACTGCGCATCTCTGCACTGACTCTGCCGTAGTCAGATGTATGTAATTTCTAATGTGGAATTTCTGCAGCTCAGTCCACACAGCAGACAGCCTGGGCCGTGGCGGCTTCCTGGTGAAACACCAGCTGCTGCTCTGACAGTTTGTCTGATAGATCAACATCCTCTAATTCATCTCTTCCTCACTGTACATGTCCTCATTTCCACACACTTCCTCTGTATGCCAACAGACATCTTGGCTTGTGTGTATATTACCGCACAGTCACTACAGAACAGCCCATAGCAGAAATAGGACATGAATATGCAGTAACTTGTCTTCTTTTCCTCACACTTTTTGAAAACGCTATCTTTTCTTCACATTGTCATCAACTCATGATGGATAAACCTATAGAAAGTTCCAAAATCTCATTATGTAATTTATGTAATGTCATCATCATAAGAACTTTTCATTTGGCCTTTTCTTTTCAAATGTTTTAAATACTGCAAGTTTAAAAGGATTATTATGTAGTTAAACTACTGTACACCTTTTGAATTATCCAGCTTCCATTAAGCATTCAAATAGTATACATTTTCTTTTGATTGAGTATAATGGCAGGTATTTTTGCTCAGTCATGCTGATTGCCTTTCTGCTGATTGTTTTCTTCATTCTCTTTACACCATGATTGATGATGAGGGGAAAAAACCTGTTGAAGAAGCCAGATATATTTAGACTGCTCACTAAATTCTGGCTCAAATGTTGATTGTTGATGGTTTTGGTTTGCAATTAAAAGCACAGGGGGAGATCAGACTTCGATGTGTGAATTAGTTCTTTGGTTCTATGGCTGGGTATCGTATGGGATACAGAGAGCTGACAGACCGGCCAATCTCTCCTGGGTGCTCTGGACAGCTGCACTCAGTCAGCAAAAAGAACAGGCCCACCCACAGGCTGAGACTCAACTTAGCAAGTAAATGACAGCTTCAGTATCCTACTGGAAATCAGGCAATTAGATCAAACATATAATCAGAATCAGAGAATGCAAGAAAGAAGAAAAAATGTTTCATATTTAACTTGATTTGGAAGGGATCAACGCAAGGACTTAAGGATGATAATGAAATTTTCTGTGTTATTGTTTTTGTGGCATGAGCAAAAATGTGTATGGAAATTATCCTTTTTATTTGAGGGCAGCAAAAAGTAAAGACCCAACATATAGTGATCTTGACCAGGCTTCTGCATTATACATCATATTACGTGGGAATGATACTTCAGAACTTGGGTAGAAATGGACCAAATCACTGTAGCATAAGCATTTAAGTTGCTAATACTTCAGTTTATTTTATACATAACTAAGTATTCTTAAATATATTATTCAATGTGTCATAAAGTCTGTATATAGGCAGCCTTTAACATACGGCCTTTCTGTGGGTTGGGAAATCTGAAATGCGTCAACATTTTGCATTGGAATGCTAATATCTGTTTAACCTTATGGAAATGTGAATCAAAATGCAAAGCAGGATTAAGTTCAGGAATGCACCGAAAAGATTTTATAAACTCACCAAAAATATGGTTAGGCAGCCTTTGTGTGTTGTGGATATATATGCGTGTGTGTAGGTTTGTATACGTGCATGCGCATGCGTGTGGCCTGTGTGTGTGTGTGTGTGTGAGATTGAGTTTGACGGTCATTTGGAAGGAGAGCGACTCAGGAACAGAGCTGAGTCTCTTATCAAGCCTGCTGCAGCTGCTGAAGGCGAACTGCACAAGTGACAGAAAAAAACCTACGAGAAAATAAAGGTGAAAAAAAAATTCCATCAGTCTCTCTCACTCTCACACCTGCCTGCCTGACGCTTCAGGTGCAGACTCTGTTGACGGACATTTTCTTGGCATAAACTAAAAGATGGTATACGGCAGGATTCTGCATAACTGCAGCAATTTGTTGTTGACTGAGTTTATTGGAATCTGGAGCAGCATCTAGCTGCCGATCAGCTGATAATTAAAAAATGGCTAAAATAACAAATACACGCAGGGCTGACTGTTGGAGCAATGTGAGAGCTTAATAGTACCAGATGAAGTACATAGAAAATAAAATGTAAGGATTTTTCTTCATGTTGAACTGGTTGGGTAAAAATGTGATACACTGAATATAAATGGTCATTTCCACATGAATAAAACGTATGACATCAATCTCAGTTTGTCTTTCAGTGTATTTACTTTTGGCAATAATTGTTCATCTGTTTTATTCATCTGCAAATGATGTGCACATTTGCACATTTTTCTGTAAAATTACTCCCACCAATGAGACCTTGTGGCCACTGGAAAAGCTGAAATGAAAAGGGAGCATTAAATTAAAGAATTAAATACAGTCCTGTTCAAGATAACATTAAGCAAAACTGAATAGATGGTTATGGTAAGGAATTTATCAGAGCAATAACGAGGTTCTTAACTTATTTCTTAAACTTATTTATACTTTAAGCTATAGGAATCTGTATGGACACACTGTCAAACAATGAACAACGCTGGTCATTTGGATTGTTGCATTTATGCTTTTCCTCTGTTGAATCTGAATTAGGCAAAGCTATGTGGGAAAAAGCTGACGCCAATCAGAACTAGAGTGGATTGTTTTGTCAGCGACTCCTTGCTACAGCCCACCTGAGCCCACACATAGCAAAGCCTGCTGGACTACCAGAGAGTGAGCCAGTTATCATATGAGTGTCTAGCCTTAAAGGATAAAGCCACATATCTTTACTATCAGATAGGTTTTTGCATTTGCATCAAACGTGAGTTTGGATACTGTTCGGCGTGGAATGGGTGTGTATGCAGCAGTTGGGCTAGAAGTTATTTCTTCAATCTATAAGGATTCTTCTATACCACAGCAGAAGGCCGTCTGCTCATTAAGGACTACGGGAAGCCTTGTGACGAGCTACTGGTCTGAATCAGACTGCATGCATTAACCAGTTCCTCTGTGAGCACAGTCAAACAGAGCATACACACACACTCACGCACACATACCAGCGCTTTTCTGTCTGCCGGCCCTGTGGTCTCTCGGCTGTCAGTGAACACATGGCCGACAGTTATGGTCCCTTCTGAACGTCTGCTATGTAGAGCGATTGTACCACCCGTTTCTCTTTCTCTCTCTCTCTCTCTTTCTCTCTCTCTCTCTCACTTTGCGTTACGACACAAATTTCTCCTTCTCTCCTCCCGCTCTCAACCTCTTTCTCTGTTACCCTCTTTCCTCTCTTTGTCTCTTTCCATGTCTCTCTATCTCTATCTCTCACTCTCTCCATCTCTCACTCTCTCTTTCTTCCCCTCTCTCGCTCTCTCTCTTTTTCTGTAAGCCTCTCTCCATCTCTGTGCATCTCACTCTCTCCATCTCTCTCTCTCTCTCTCTCTCTCTTTCTCTTCCTCCACTCCCTATTCTTTCTTCAAGAAGTTTCCTCACTAATCGAGGCTGAATCAAACAGGAGGAGCTTTTCTGTCTCTGATGTAACTATGACAGGCGGGTTTGGCCTCCAGGAACAAAACGGCCAGCTTTCCTCCTGGCATTTGCTGCAGCAGTCAGTAGAAATAGTAATTAGTGTGAAATATTATAACATTTGACATTTCTATTTCAACCTCTTGTTAAAAAGAAAAATATGAAGGGGCAGATGAATGTGCTTCATGTAAGTGGCTCTGTTTGGGCTGTGTCTCTGAGCAGCTCTGTCTGGACCAGTGTGTGCTGCTGTCTCTGAGTTACTGAGTATTTGTGTGTTTGGCAGGCGTGGCACTGCAGCAGTGATAGAGAGAAAAAGAGCGAGAGAGAGAGAGAGAGAGAGAGAGAGAGAGAGAGAGATACCTTCCCTCTGCTTAGAGCTCAGGCCACTTGGCTCGGTTTGCTCTGTACAGCGTGACAAACGCACACACAAACGCACATATACACACACGCGCGCTGAGGGAGTTTTAGTGTGCGTGAACTGCACTGGCAGAGAGGGGTGGAAAAGAAGAGAGGACAGGAGGGGGAAGGAAGAAAAGACAGGGGAAGGGAACAGAGGAGAATGGCACAGAAACGAAGGAGTGCCAGCAGAAAATGACACAAGTTGTTGAATGGAAGAGGACCAGTAAAACAGACAAGACTACAGAGAGCAGAGATTATTCCATCTCAGAAAATGCCCTGTTTAATGTCTATCTGTCCATCTATCTATCCAAGGCCTCAATATTTGATTTAGATCAATGTGATTGAAAGGACCTGAGATTTGTGACATAAAACAAATGTATGAAAAATGTACTACAGGAACCTAAGAAACCCATCATCATTTAGGACAGACTCTGAGTCTGACATGTAGGTCCAGAGCTAAAATGCAGTTTAGCAGGCCTCTGTCTGCCTCAGTAAGAGCCAGTAGACAAATAGCAGGCAGAGGTAGTAGCAGTGCATTAGGAAGTCCATTAAAACTTTGCTTTTCTTAATTAGCCCTGCTAAGATTATGAGATCCCCTGTGGGCTCGGCAAAATGCAAGTCATTCTGCAGCCCTCTCCACCCTCCAACCCCATCGTCATCATCATCACCAGCAGCAGCAGCAGCAGAGAAAAAAAAAGACATTACTCTCTTAAGGTGCGTATTTAAACGATAACATCTGTAATATGCTGAGGCTCCATTTAGACAGATAAGAGACTGAAGACATATAAGGGACAGTAAAAAAGTTCTTATTACACCAACTGAACATGAGCAGTACAGACGCCATTAACTCACATGTAATGATGCAATTACAGGAGGCAATGGGCTGCTAAATATGTCAAAAATGATGTTTCATCTGTGAGCGAGCTCCTACTACTTACTGCGCATTTGTCAAGAAAGTGAAATGTCAATTTGACATTTATATGTCAGTTAAAGTGCTTAAAACATTGGAATCTACATGAAAGCTTTGCTCCGCCTGTAACTGACATTTTTGAAATGATAATAATTATGATTGAATATAGAATATTACATTGATTATTTGAAAACATTTTACATCACTCACACTGATATAAAATGTACTCACAGTTTGCAACTCATTGATAATGTTGTATGTGTGTGTGTGTGTATGTGTGTGGAGATGTGTGTGTGTCGCAACTTTAAACCAAAATCAAAGTAAACATTTTATTTGTGTACAAAACATGCAAAAGGTTGTTTCTCTGGTCAAAGTACATATTATGCTGCACACACCGTCTGCAGTGAGCACACTTAAATATGCTTGTTTTTCTGCACAGTTTCTAATTATTCAATGAGTTTTAATATATTGAAAACATAAATTAATAAAGTATTACATCAGTAAAAAATAAACTGGACCACTGCTTTAGGTTCATTTTTCTCCCAATCTGTAAACCTCAGCAAAAAAGAAACTGAACACTAAAATATGCACAAGTGTGTCCTCTGTAGTGGATTTGTAATTGTGTTTACCTGTAATTTGGGGTGCAAATCTTTGCATATGACTGTTTTTAGTTATTCACAATAAATCTCCATGATATAAATATAAAATTTTAAATTACTGTTTTTTTGACTGATTTCATTTCTACCATTCAGAGTAATAATTCAGGCAAATTAGACACAACTGATATAAGTAAATCAGTAATGCTATATATCTATCATGTAATATTAGTAATTCAGTACCTACAGAATTCTACATTAAAAATAGTTTAAAAAAAACCCAAAAATATCCTAAGGAACTTTTTTCCTGTTTTACTATTTCACGACAGCATCCAAGGCAAAGGAACTTTTTGGTAAAGAATTATGAGGAAGTGCAGAGATTTCTCAACAGATGAAGTAAATCATGCTTTTCCTTCTAGAGCCCAATGTGGAAAAAAAGGCCCTTTAGTCAATAAAAGCAGGGTGATTTAGTTAGAGTTGACTAAAGGGCTCATCATGTATTTGATTGATTTAAGTGTGAACACAGCGCCAGCAGAGAGCGGGTGAGTGGGCGGAGGAATTAAAAGAAGAAAGAAAGGCGGCACACAGTCGCTGCTGTACTCCTTCAAAAGAGCTATTGGCATGCCAGGGTTGCCCTCTTACACCATTCACTCTCTCTCTCTCTCTCTCTTTCTCTCTCTCTCTCTCTCTCCCCCTCTTTCTCAAACACACACACTTTGACACAATGGACACGTGGCCACTCTTCTACCTGCCAAACTACACAAAGAGAGAAGAGAGAAATACAACTTCAATAGGGACGATTGTCTGCTGGAGACTGTGGCGAGACTGAGCCGGCCCGCTCCACAGAGTGACAGTAAAGACAGAAAATCAATAACAGATTTCACATATATAAAACAAATACCATTCAATCAAATTCATGAAGTGTCATGCAATTACATAAACAGGCTTTTTCAAAAATTTCGATTTATTTATATATTTATTTTATTTTTACCTCTAAAGTGATCTTGTAACTAATATATTATTGCAATTCACAGAACATACCAGGACTGGATAAAGATTATGTATATTTATAATTTAAGTGGAAAGAGGTTTTAGTTGAAATTCGTTCAGATTAAGATTGCAATTAAGATTAAATCGACAACAGCTTTAACAGTCAGTGCAAGACAAAATCTGACCCTTTAAAATTTTTATTCACAGAAGGTCACTGTTTCATACACATCTGTTTCATATATCTTTTCAAAAGGAAGGAAAATATGACCATGAATTTACCAAAGAGTGATTATTTAAATTTTGTTAATTTCAGGACATCTCTACAGTCATTTTACTGACTGCTGACCTCTCGGTCTAGACCTCAGAAACTTTGTCGTGTCTTTGTTGTAATTAACTTACCAAATACTTATATAGATGTCATTTTTCTAAAGAAAATCATCAATAAAAATGGCATAAAGAAGTGCAGAAAATGTTTCAACATAAATTTACAAAGATTAAGTTTTGTAAAAATATTCAGTGATGATGATGATGATGATGGTGAATGTAAATGTAATAATTACTAATGCTTAGTAAAGCATTAAGCAGACTTCATTATGGGTTTGAACTTACCATACAGAAACGGCTACTGTCTCCCTGCAGCAGAGGAAAAAAACCAGAAGAGTCATTTTTAATTAATTTTTCAAAGTAAAAATCAAAGATACAAGAGCATTCTTCCTAGTAAACCATTTTCTCTGGACTTCCCCATTTCAGCGAAAGCTGTATGAGTGAAGAACAACTGTAGTACAGGAGAAAGAGGCCCATTCATTTCATTCTTCTGTGATTTATGTTATATTGTTATATTCATTTTACATCATCTTATATAAGCTCTTCTCACTTTGAATGCAAAGAGAAAACAGCAGTGAAACACACACACACACATACACACACACACACCACTAGGAGCACATTTTCACTGGAAGAGTTTAAAAGCTGATTAGGAGAAAAAGAGAGGAAGACAGAGGGAGGGAAAAAGACAGATGTGTAGAAGGAGAGATGATGAATAAGGGGAGAGAGGGAGAGGGAGAGCAAGGCGCGGTCAGGCCATTCAGCAGTGCTGTTGTAGTTTTCTCAGCGTGGCGATGGGTGGACAGTGCGCAGGCCGCTTTCACACAGATAATAGTGTCATTAATCAGCCGTTCGGTGCCTGGGCTCATTATCAGATGTAGGCCGTATGATTATGCTCATTGATTGGGCTGAAATATTCGCCCGACCTGACCTGCTCAGGCCTATTCTGGCCCGATTGTTTATTAACTCACTAATTGATTTGAGGAGGAGAGCTGACAAACTAGACCTGGAATAATTCTCCTGTTAGGGCCACAGTTAGGACCAAGCATGACAGGAACAAATGAAGGATTTCTTTGAAAATCGTTTGTGTATGGATGTATACGGATAAAGACTCATTTTCTTAACAAAATGCTTTTGATTTGTCCTCTTGTGATATTGGATGATAAAGTGGGCCGTCTTATCACAAATGGCCGTGGACTGTGTGGTGGGGATGGGGCCCACGAGAATGCAAAAGCATTCCCATGCTTCTGAAATGCGCTGAGCATTTTCCTTAGAAGCCTTTCCATCCGCAGGTAATGAGCTAACGCTGAAAAATATTTCCACACAGATAATGATCCTATGCGGACAAAACATTCACACTGATGAAAATAAGTGGACGAGCAGGGGACATAGTCCAACCACACCATTTACATTTATAGGCCCCTCACCATGCTATTACAGTCATAACATCCTAATACTACAATGTAAAGGTTTTTTTGGAAAGTCTTCTGCATATTTTATGTATCTGTAGGGCATTAGTAAACACACATGATTGAGTTTGAGTGATAAAATAAAAACCAAGTGACTCATCTCGCTTCTCCATTACTGTAAATACATGAACATTAACCTTGTCTGGTCCCTGTAGATTCAATGCAATAAAATGCTAATTGTAAAGTCTTTTCAGTCATGCTTATCAGGCCTGTTATACTGGGTCTGTTATATGTTTGGTCTTAAAATGAATGAAGAATAAATTGTAGTTGTGTCAAATATGAATATACCATTGTGAGCATAGTAACTATTGTCTAATTACACTGTACATTCACTTTTTTTCCTTCTAACTGATGTTTTCAAATGAGATCGATGCAATAAGGCTCCATCTGAGAGGAGAACAGGAACACCCTTAGCCAACTGGACCACGATAAAAGAATATTAGTCCACAACCTCTCAAAATTAGGATGGGAAATTGGGGCAGTCAAAAAGGAAACATTAATTTTACAGAATTATTGTAAAGCCCCAGGGCAGAGACCAAATGATTGCTGCCTGTTCCAAAAAAATCACATGGAAATATAGCTCAGCCTGCAGTCTAGGCCAACTGTCTTCTCATGTACATTCACACACCAAGAGCTGTAGAAAATGAGTTTAGTCACAGTGGAACTCCATGCTTAAATGCTTGCTGTTGACTTAAAAAAAAGATTTGATTAGAAAAAACAACAATATGAGGTGTTGTATAGTACTCCATGTATTCTTATTCATGTATTCTGTTCTAATCCTGTGTGGAAGACAAGATAACTCACATTCCAAACTAAAACAGGGACCTCCAAAATGGAAATTTTACAGGAAAAGGCAAAGATGTTCTTTACATTTAATGTAGGTAAATGTAATTTAATTTAAATTCCAAGTCATTCTGAAGCATTTCTATTGCTTCATTTCCCATGAAAGTTACATATGATGCAAAAGACAGCTGTTGTCCTCAAATTATATAGAAATAAAAGACGAATACTGACCATGCTTTTCTTTGTACAGTAATGATATACTGCATGCTGTTAGGTAGACATCTTTCAGAGAAGTAAATGCTTCAGATTTTATGCTTCTTCTTTTTTTCTTCTTTTTGTGTGGATTGGATAACTGCCCACCTCTCCAGTCTTTTCTGAGAGGAATGGATGCCCATTAATTTAGCCCAGATAACCATTGTCAGGATTTCTCGCTCTTCTGTACTCTAGACCAGACTGACCATCATCAGGGTCTCTTGCTGACCGCCATGGATCACCAGCATGTTCTGCCCACTCCATAACCAAATCTACTTCTTCTCATACAAAAAGGCTGCTGCTACCGACTCTAACTGATCCTACTACTACTAACTATGCCTACTGCTCATCAGTGATTAAGTCTGCACCCCTCTGTTTCTCACATACTTTTTATAATTTCCATTGTGATATTCTTTTACTCTCTTTTGCTATTCACCAGAGGCCGATGGTTCCCCTTATGAGTCATAGTTCCTCCTGAGGTTTCTTCCTCCATCTTTAGAGAGTTTTTCCTTGCCACAGTCACATTTGGCTTGCTCACTAGAGGCTCAGACCTGCATTTGAGCTGAAAATGGGCAAAGCAGAAGGTAGCTGTGTCCCTACTGTTTAAGTGGCCTGCTTTTCACTCATTTATTCGTTCATTTATACATTCCTTCATTTACCTACTCTTTCATTCGCCGACTGAAAATCTGCATGGAGCTATTTGTAGTGTCTGTGTCTGGCAGCAACTCTGTCTCAAAATGGCTGATATGTGAGCATTTAGCAGTGAGTCTCCATTTGCATGAAGATGAAGACTTGAAAGTGGCCAGCTTTGTTTCTCCATCAACTCCATTAGAGTGAGTAAACAGCATGTGTGCTCATAGCGGGGCCTGTGCTAGCGAGAGGAAACCAAACCGTGTGGTGCAAGTGAGCAGGAAATGTAAAATTGCTGACACTTTGCGACCAAGTTTGTGGCCTGCAGCAGAAAATCTCCTAGTGTGAAGGTAGAGGTGTGAAATCCATTTAAGAGAGCCGCGGGCAGAAAGGTTGCCATGCTGTCTAAAAGCGCGTCACTAGTAGTGCAACAAGCCCCATGTGTGCAGCTGCCATTCCACCGCATGCATGTAGCAGGAGGGGCGGTGGTCGTGATGAGCAGGGTGTTTGTGTGTAAATGAGCTTTGGAGGTGATTTTGAAAGAGGCCGTGTGTTTTCTGAGTGTGCCATCGTGAAGCCTCAAGCTGGCCGAGAGAGAACTAATTCAGCTTCCAGAACCACATCCGAGGCATTAAGAGACAGCAAGGAGCTACCCTCAGGATTATGGAGTTGTGGGGATGCTAGGCCGGTTTATGACAGCTGTTCACCAAAATCCACCCTCAAAACCAGTCACACATACACATCTCAAGTGCACTTTGAGCTTTTCTGTATAGCAATCCTGTGTCTCAGTGTTTTGCCCAAAGGGCACCATCACAGTTTTTATATCCGGCTCCATGAAAGCATTAATTATCCTCACGCTGTAATCGCAGAATTCACTCATCACCTACGATGCAAATAGCACACACTTTACGTGCAGCTAATCCTCTTATGATTTTACATCGCATTTCCAAAAGCATGAATGCTGACAATTATGTCATGCTGAAATTTTTTTGTTTTTTTATCACAACATTTTTTGCCATAAGTCTGCTTTAATTGAGTTCCATCTTCCCTGCAAATCCTCGGGGCACAAAATGGCGGCCAAACAAACAAAAAGGCCTACTCGCACTGCTATGGCATTTCTGCAATGTGGGTTTTGTTCATGGCGCCAGAAGAAGAGATAACAGACAAAGTGAAGACTAATATACAGTTTAGCAGGGTGGTTGCAAGCCAGAGTGAACAAAACAACAGGCCACACATAAAGCAAAGTCCTATTACTGCCTTTAAGATGAATGGCTGTGCCAATAGTAGAGCCTATCCAAAATGGTCCCTCAAGATAATGAAAAGCCTTCTTTTGTCTGTAGTCACTGTGGTTTGCCTAAATAAGTCAGTATGACGGGAAACTGTTTGTCTGAATTTAACATATTGGACAAAATAACATGTAAAATGTGTCTTCTGCATTCAGCAAGTAAATGGAAATTGTGCACCAAAATGTGCAGAAAATGTTATATTTAAGCATGTTCTCTGTAGATGAAGTGTTGAATGTAACAATAAATCAACAACAAATGTATATGGTTGTTCAAAATGTCCCATATTATTGTATGGATTGAGTGGACAGACAGTGATTGTTTTATATGTAACACTTTATCAATGTCTTACTATAAAAACATTTAAAAATAACACATTAAATTAATATAATTCATATAGCACTATAGGCTGTGGAAGGTTAAACCATCCCCTTTTGTGTAGTGTACAGTTTGGAAGTGGGCCAAAATTATTCAGTACTAAGACAATGGACTATGGGAGATGTAGCCTGACATGCCCTGCCTCTGTCTGACATGATGGACTAAAGTTCTGAATGCTGTTTCTGGAATCTTTCTGTCGCTCCATCTGAGCAAGCGCATCACAAGTGAATCAGCATTTTCACACAAGTGAATGGCATTTGTGTGAAACCTTGCTGAGGTACAGATGAACATTATTTAAATTATGAATATTTAACCATAAGTGCTATTCACAAAGACATTTCTGACACTTTGCTACATGTCTTAACCCACTCATGTCCCAATGATTAATAAAACTAACATAATAGGATCAGGAAAAACCCCACAGAATTTGCTCTGCTTGTGATGTGATGCAAGTTTTGAATGCTTTCATCTTGGATGAATGTCAGCAGCCATTTTTATACATTATTTGCAAGACTTAAAAAAAACAATGTCAATTTTGGATTTTCTATTGCTTTGTTTAATCCTTGATTAAAAAATAGATTACAATTAATTTTCACATTTTAGGTATAAAATGTACATATTATGGGCAAATGAAAAATTACAATTGTGGGATAAGTGATTCATAGGATATGCTGCAACATTAGGAATGCTTGCTCAAGTAGAGGTGAGCTTATATGCGATAATAATTTTATATTTGTCCTGTGCTTAGTTTGAACAGACAAAATGCACCAGAAAACAGTAGTACCACATATAAAGGTGCTGATCTGAGACAAGTGAAGGCTCCTCTCGCATCAGAAGCCTGAAAAGGTCTCTGTTCTGTCATTTTTTCCCTTAACAAAGCACTGTGTTGAACAAAACAGAAGCTCTTAGCATTCTTGCTGCCCCTGCCACCCTCGGCACAGCTAATATTAGCCTCATCCCAATAATGACACAGCATTCACTGATCATTACAGCTCTTTTAGTGCACATGCACTCTTTGATGTTCAGATAGACAAGTGTGGATATAACACACAGAAGCTGCCAGGCAAGAGAGAACAATGGGCGACGGACGAGCAGAGGAGAGAATGAGTGAGGGATAAGGCCTGAAGATTCGCCTCTCAGTGTGTGAGTGCAATGGAATGTGTGTATTGCTGTGCAAATGTTTTACACTAACCTGCATTGAGGCATCATACCCCTATGGGATATCTTCTCTGACCATCATGGACCATCATGGAGATGATGAAATGGAGATTAATTTTAAGCAGTTTTTGTATTTGAATTCCATGCAGATTTGTTTATGAGTAATTGATGAATATTCATACTGTATAATAACTGTGCAGTTTGTAAAACTGTCATAACTACTAAATTAAGATTTATGAAATAAATACAATATTGTAATGGCTATTGTGCATGAATGACTATTATATATGTATTATACATGTATGAGTAATACA
>JBBPCX010000006.1:12224291-12237044 GCA_037974365.1 Hydrocynus forskahlii
CCCCTTGTATATATATATATATATATATATATATTTATATATATATATATCATGCACTGAATGGTAATTTAACGAGGCGTTGAGTCGTGAAAAATGCGTACATTATATGTTAGGCTTCGACACTGCAGTGGTGGTTACTTCTCTGAAATGCAACCAGAGGCATCAGAAAGGGCATCATAAAACACCAGATACTGATGTGATCTAAAACTGGGTCCTACAACCAGCACATCATCACATTTGTTATTTGTGGGGAATAGATGGACACCCCACTGTATCTGTACTGATGCAGATTTGGGCGGTGACAAAGCGGTGTGCTCTATGATGGATCATAATAGTCTAATGTGATGTAGTGTAGAGTATGTACGTGGTAGTGTAGTGTAGTATGGTCATATTGTCGTGTGGTGGTGTAGTATACTATAATCCTGAATACATAGTGGCACAGCGGAGTATGGTACAACTATGTGGCAGGGGTTATAGGGTTTAGTACTGGAGAATGGCAGTGTGCTGTATTACTGCATTACACATATCAATGTATCTCAATTGACTTTCATTATTTTGCATACCGTTGATTTCGGGCTTTTCTCAAACCCAATGCTGTGTTTAATTTTTTGTTTTTAACTACTACTACTTCATGTCATTTATGTATTGTAACAATTATAATACATGAATTGTTCTCTATTATCTGGCTCATAATGTGTTTCCATAAAGCACAGTGAATTATAATCACTCTAAAAATAAATCTTCGCTTATCTGATTGATTTAAAAGTGAGAGCACTACCTCAGTTTACCTTGCAGTTGAGCCCACACACACACTTACTCACACACATGCACATACACACATGCATACACCTGTAGAAATCCATGTGTGCATGCTGTGCAGAAACATGATCACACAGAAAGATGGAAGATCAAAAGGTTCAGCCTGTCATCTTCCCATGTGGGGGTTGACGGGAGAGAGAAAAAACCTAATTTGCTCACATCTGTGAGGGTGAATCCACACTGTGCGGCCAAAAGGCAGGTGTGTAGAACAAATCTGGAGCATTGAGAACAAACACCTGACTGGGCATCTGACCTGCCACACCCACCACACCTAGCATCAATAGTCTCATCTGATCTTCATACGCCACCACACTGGGACCAGTGTGGAACCAGTTTCCTGTCTAACAAGTCATTTAACCCTGCCAAGTATTACCAAAAATATGACTGATTGTTAGTCACAAGTTTTCCATCTGTGTGTCGTGCCCAGAACCCATTGAATTCACCTCCCTTCCGTTGCACGATGAAATCGTACTGGATCCAGACTTTATTGCGGACCTCAAGATGGCTGGAATTGAGACCATACCACACCTCAATCTCCAGTCTCCAGACAGAGCTGCTCCACTCCCAGCACAAGTGGCTTCGCACTCAGCTTCAAGGGTGAGAGCATGAGAGTTAACCTCCATCTGCAAAAAAAATCATGGAAATCCCCACTATGTCTGTGGTTGGCAGTCTTCTCAAAGCTGTCTCTGTTTGACTGACATGTAGTAGAGGTTTGTGGGGCCCAGTGCTACATATGAAAAGCCATCAATCTCTTACCAAAAACCTGTCCGGAATCTCAGGATGACTCCGATCTGTGTCATCCTTGGATCCGTGTCCCAGTATTAAGAGTACGTGTGTGTGTGTGTGTGTGTGTGTATGTGTGAGAGAGGCTGACTCAGTTTGTGCATTGATCACATTTACGGTGTGAATGGGGCTCAGACTCTCAGGCTCTCAGCTCTGTCTCAGTTTAGAGGCGACTCTTTGTCTCCAGGGCTTGTGGAAGGATTTTCAAGACAGCGTGCCCAACATTATATGAAATTGATTGCATACAGCAAACAGGCTTGCATTTCCTTTCACCAGCATGCTTTTCTTGAGGGGAGGGAGGTTTTGAAATTCCTGAAGGGCTGCTTGTCATTCACATCTTTATGAACAGGCAGACTTTTTTCTCCACAGCTTGGCTTTACATCACTGACAGTTGTTAAGATGCTTTTAGCCGGGTGCTGGGCAAGAATGTAACACATTGTTTAGCTGGGCGTGCAGGAGGACTGTTCAGGAGCATCATTATGGATATGACTGTGAAACACAATAACTTCTGCATGCAGAGTACTGCTGAAAGTTTCTAGCAGATAAAACAGACAAAGGCCTGAGGCTCCTCAGGCCTGGGAAAAAATAAAGAGATAGATATGGGAAGAGAAGAATGCATGTAGTGTGAGTGTCTATGTCCATGAATGTGTGTGTGTGCGTGTGTGTGCGTGCATGCTCCCGGCACTTACCCTCGGATGGCCTGGTGCATTTTCATCTCAGTAGACAGTGGCGTTGATTGTGTCCTAGTGCTTCCACTAGCTTTTTTTCTCTTTCTATTCTCTTTCTCTCCCTCTCTCTCTCTCTCACTCTCTCGCTCTCTTCCTCTCTCTTTCCTCTCTCTCCTCTCTTGCACACTCTCACACTCTTCAGGAGCATCAGATCGGTAGCCTCACCCTGGCACAGAGAGTGGCGAGGCACATGGGAGGGGTGTTTTGTAATCTGCCAGGTTGTACCACCCCCGGGAGAGAGTAGTGGAGATGGGGGGGAGGGAGCGAGCAAGAGGAAGCTCAGTGCTCTTCGGCTATACCTTCGCTGCATCCCCCTGTCTGCGGCCCAAATAGTCTCTTCCACTTCCTGCGTCCTGATTGGAGCTCCCACTTCGCCTTCATTAAAATTCAAGGAAGGAGAGGAAAAAAAAGAAGAAGGAGAAGAGAGGGGGATGCCTTCACGCTGGAGATTGATTCAGCCAACATTATTTGCCTAAGATGTAAGGATTAGTATTAGTCATTGGGGCGCGCTACAGTGAGCACACCGCCATCATCTTACTGTACATACGACATGCGCTATCTGCATGCTGGGTGTGTAAGCTGTTAAGAGAGAGAGTGTGTATGTGCGTGTGTGTGTGTGTGCGTGCTTGTGTGTGGGCTGGCGGATTTGGCGAACATGACAGTACAGTCACACACATTTACAAACATTAAAATGGAGCAAAGGGAACAATTGTATCCTATTAGCCTTCCCTATGCAATGTGCTGATATACTTATATTGCAGCAATTTACTGTAAACCCCTAACTTCGCCTCAGCCAAAGAACAATAAGCGGATTTAGTTGCTCTTAAACGAGGAAGAATGTCAGCAAAGGAGCCACGCCAGCAATGACGAGGCTTTTTGTCTTGTTGCGTGCTCAAAATGCATGATGTTTCCATACCCACAGTAGTCTTTATCATATAATGGACACATTCAGACGCATTCAGACGCCACTGACATTGATAGAGTAGTTGCATTCTCATATAGGTTTAGATTAATTGCACCTAAATGGAACTGTACTTTGGTCTGATTCTGTGGATGTAATCTTCCCATTGAAGACATTTCAAGCAGGAGTGATAACTGATCTTGAAAAAAGCATTCAACCCCAAATGAGCCAGGTAAACGCACATGAACAAGATGACACTCTATACGATGCTTTGCACATGCTTTGTTTTCACTGATGTACATGGAGCTATATGAATACTGTCATTTGCAGTCTCCATCACCCATCAGATGTCTGAGGCAGTCACTAAATCAATAAGAAAGAGGTGTTCGCTGAGAAAAACACCACAACCAGCGCTGATGTGTAAAATGTATCTTCTTCAAATGGAAAGCAAATACGGATTGAACTCAGCTGATCGGAGCAACGGGGGCTTACGTTTCTGGGAATATATACTGCTTGCAGCTTATTTCTTCATTACTATAAAAACAGCATTGTTGTGGTCATTTGAGCACCCTGGGCAATAAAAGTAACAATGATTTGATTTGAGAGGCCGGCATGTTGTGTATTCCCTTTGATTGACACGGATTCCCTAAGGAACAAAAAGCAACGTCCATCGGGTCTCATATTGATAGAGGATTTGATTGACAGGTAGACACAGGAGGGTGACCCACTGCGTGTGTGCATGTGTATGCAGGCTATGCTACTGTGGGTGCGTTTTCCTGTCTTTTGTCCTCTCACGCCTGCATGGGAAAAGAAGACAAAATGTTCTCTTAGTTTGGTGTGTGTGCCTGTATGCACTCACAGACTGTCCCCCATTATGCTCGCCAATGCACGTGTACATTTGTACGTGCAAGTGTGTGAGCGCTGTGTGTATGTTAATGTGGGGTGTCGATGTGAGTGTGTGTGTTTGTGTTAATGTAGCATTCGGTAAATAGCTGTGGAGTGAGGATGGTTGCGCTCCCTGCCCCCAACAAAGCAACCGCATCTGCACGCCTGACTGCCACCCTCACTGCAGACACACAGTGAGTGTGGGAGAGTGTGTGTGAAAGTGTGTGTGTGTATTTCTCACTGTACCTCAACAGTAATATATAATTTCTCCTCAGCATTAGTGAACTGTTCCTTTTTTAAATTCTAACAAATTCTAATTTGAAAATATACAGCTGTCCTTTACACTCTGCCAAAATGTGATGACAAACAGACAAATAGAACCATTCCAAAATTACTTAAATTGTTTTTTCTCCTGTAAACTTTTTTTTTGTAGTTTTGTTCTATCTATCTATCTATCTATCTATCTATCTATCTATCTATCTATCTACCTACTATATGTTAGAGCTACGGCTATGTTAGTACTATAATCGTTATGTATATTAATAACATAGTAGTAATATAGTAGTAACGTAGTTTCATATCCCACACACTATTAGTCTGTCATGATATGATACACACAGATACACACACACACACACACACACACACACACACACACACACACACACTGTTACATTGTTCGCCTCCTTTTTTTTCTTTTTTTTTCAAATATATATGTATACTTGTATGTGTGTTTCTATACCCATGCTAATTGTTGCCTCCCTCAGTGCAGCAGTGCAGTATGGAGGTGTGTAAGAAAGGGAAGGGAAGGCTTAATTCCTGCCAAAGCTGCAGGCTGGCAGTGGCCCCACCCTACAGGACTGCCTGTGTTCTCGTGCCTCCACTGCCTCAGCACAGCAGGGATGTGATTAGCTGCCACTACTGGAGTTTGCCTGAGAGACGGAGGGAGACGAAAATTATAGTAGGATGGAGCGGGAATGGAGGAGTGGAAGAGGAAATTGGCCATATACGCTTTCCTTTGGGATGGCCCCATTGATTTTAACGTATCACGAGACCATAGAGATGGAGCAGAAGATGAGTTGGGGGTGGGGGAGCAGAGAGAGTGTGTGAGAGTGTGTATGTGTGGTGGGGGGCGGCATGAAGTGGCCATATATGTTTTCCTCTCATAAAACATCATTGATTGGATGACATTGTGTGACAGTATGTGTGTTTGACTGAGGGATGGTGGAAAAATAAAGGCTCGATAGAAAGAGAGAGAGAGGAAGAAGCTGAAAGCCAGAAAGAAAAAGAAAGAGAAAGTGAGAGTGTGAGAGACAAAAGAGACAGATAACAGAAACAGAAAGACTGATGGAGAAAAATGAAAAATAAAGACAGAGGAAAGAGACAGAGAGAAGACAGAGCAATAGGGAAAGAGAAGGATGCAAGAAATGAGAAATGAGAGATGAAAAGAGAGACAGAGATGGACTGCGAGCGAGTGATAAAGAGAAAAAGAGAGAGTCTTTAGAAGGGGGAAGGGGAATTCAGATCATACACACTTGTCATGGAACACAAGGAAGCTCCACTGAGTGCTATTTGTCATTAGATCATGTTGTTCCCCATTGGCTATTTCTAAATGAACATGTTTGAGAGATTGTGTGTGCATGGGTTGTTCATGTATGTTTGATGTGTTTACATACATGTGAGCGTGCATTTAGATGTGTATGTACGTGTGAGATGAAGATGTGTGGAGCTCTGTGTTTGGAGGCTTTGTGAGCTATCCCACAGTCCATAGAGCAGCTCCTGTTCTAATAGACTCCATCTGTCTGCTCCCATCACCCACAGAGAAGGCAGAGATCCTGCTAATATTTATGCTCACACCATGCAAGTGATGGCGGCCCCCTGGAGCTCCCTCTGTAAGCCCGGACACCGGCTTGACAAACTGTGGCTGGGATGATCCTCGGCTGCTCTTACGTTTCTATGGCAAGGCCATTACAGTTAACATGGAGCAAATTCCCAGCTGTGAAACTGAGAGCACTGAGTATCAGATACTGGGCTATAAAAGGCTCATTTTATTGACATGCGGTGTTCAACACCTAGTAATTAAAGAAGCATCAGTGGCATTTATTATTTACAATTATTATTTACAAATATTAAACATTATTGACAATGACAGCAATTCCAAAGTGTTACCAAATATTTTCTGTCGCTGATTTTTCAAAGCATTCAATTGAGAGGAAGTATTTTAATCTCAGGAAGGCAGCAGCATATAGATGGTACCTGTGTGAGCAAGTAGTAAATAGAAGAGCTATGGACACCATCAACCAAGAAAACATCCATGACAGAAAACTGTGGCTTTCTGTCCACACAGGGTTCTTGACAAACCAGCCTGTAGCTTCTCCAGCAACAAGAGAAGCACAGTTCACTGTAAGTGATTTATCAGAATGAGTTAACATTAGCTGATTTATTAGCTTGAAGTATAACTCATTCTGTAAAACTAGCTCTCACCTGAAAATTACGATCAGCTAGTCTGGAAATCTGTTAACACGCATATCATTTAGAGAAGAGAAATACCATCAGACTGGCTTGTTACCATGTTAAACTGGATAACTTATGCTGCTGGAACATTCAATATTATATCTCTTACTTGTGAGTGCTATTATTAAAAATGATTATAAATATTTATATTGTAATAATAGTTGTATATGTTTGTTGATAAGTTACCTTTGTAACAGTTTATTGAATTAAACACATTAAAAAAAAGCCTAAAACGTATTTGTTTTGCAGCTTTTAATATTTACACACCACATTTATTATCAGCTGATTACTTCACATAATTAACTTCCAGCCCTAATATCAAACCTATATTAAATCCAGAATAGAGTCCAACAGCTTTAAGCTTTTTTCTTGCTTAATTAAGTTTTTAAGTGCGTGTCTAGACCTGAGTTTCTTTCTAGAGAGAAAGGGTAGACGCGCGTGCATCAGTGTGTGTGTGCACGTACATGCATGCGCATGTTTGCAGTTAAAAGCTGGCTGTCATCATCTCGAGCTGCTGAAATGCATGGCTGCCCACTCGCCTGTTTGAGGATACACCCAGCTGTCCTAGGCCTAGCTCAACCCTGCCGCCCCTGTGTAGGATGAGAGGATGTGTGTGTGTGTGTGTGTGTGTGGGCTGTTCACAGACGGTTGTCAGGGCTCAGCTATTTAAAGCAAAACTCCACCGCAGTGCTGCTTTAAAAGAGAAAAAAAGAAAGGGAAGGCGAGAACAACGAAAGGAAAACCCACTGGAATACGGTTTTCTTCTGTATTCTGAATTCAGTATTACACTGATGTACACTGGTTTAATTCTTATAGTAAGTGACACAAGCTAGGTTCACGGTCCTGTAAAAAAATCATGAATTATTTTCAGCATTATGAACAACATGACTAAAGAGGATAATAGCATTCATGACTCCAAATTAAACATTTAATTTGAATTTACTCAATTTACACAATTTTCGTCTTAAAGCCAAATGCATCAGAAATGTCTTAGTTTGTCTCACAGTGAGGCTATGTGGCCAAATAACTAAAATTATGTTTCTCCCTAATTAGCATCTTGTCTGAATTAAGATGAATTAAGTCTGTAAAGTAATTGCAAAAATATAAACAGTGTTTTCAAAATTCACTGTCGTCACACCCTGTCATGAATAAAAACATTCCAAAGCCAAAACATCATACCAAATGTACACTTTCCCTCTGATTGTCACTTACAAAGTAATTAAGGAGCCAGAATACTACTGCCACATGCAAGTTAGCACTACAGCACATTGAAATGGCATTATTAGAAGTCTTAACAAAATACCCCTACAAACACGCAAGCTTGGTCAATTATGGTGCTTTGGCAGCAGTCGATTACAGTTTCAGTGCGCTAAGACCCAGTGTGTGTTTCCTCCCCTGTCCAGTGACAGCTGCAGTGAACTAGGTGAGGAGCAACAACACTTTACACTCTCCTATCAGTTTAGAGGAGGATCTGGGCTTGAGAAAATGTGAGTGAAGCAAAAATAGGTTATTTCTTAGATTTCAGAGCTGTATTTAGTCTGTTTTGTTTGATTTGTTTTAATGTCTTAAATGTATGAATAAATCCTCTGCCTTACACCTGCAACAGTCTAGGTGTGTGTTCCTGGGTTTATGTTTGGCTTCCCAGACGTTGTGCAGCGGCCCCTTCACAGGCCTGTGCCACACATCTTTTAACTACTCAACAAGCTTATAATTAAGAGAATTTAGAGGCACTGAAACATATGTTGGACAAAGTGTATCAGGTTTGGAACATTTTTTCACCACAGGGCAAGAGTCAGGTGATTTCTCTATGACTCAGAATTCCTGATATCAGCAGGACACTGACTGCAGAATGACGACGCAACTTTTGAGGTCTATTAATAGGTGAATTGAGTCAGATCTACTTGAGCTGGGAAATGACCAAACTCTTCCGGTGGCCAGCCTTCTAGAAAAGCTTGAATACCCTTGCTTTATTGTATGCTATCATCTATAAAAGTGGACTTTAATCAATAAAAGTTGAAAAGATGAAAAAGAAATTCAAATGAAAAAAAGGCATTGAGTAAACATACATGCATTATGAAAAACAGATCTTTTACTTTCCACACAGGATCACAACCTCAGTCGCTGAATCCAAGCTTACTTTCTACCTGCCTTACATTTCCCTACACAGGCCATGAACTAATGGTTTTCACACCACACGCTGCACACTGCAAGTCAAACACCAAACCATTTCAGATGCAGACAATGTCAGGGGTTTTCTAAAGTGAAACCAGCAGGCTGCTTTTCCTAGGAGAGTCAGCATCCATTAACATCTGCTGTGGTTTTACACACCCATAATGCAGGTGAGTAACAGCTTGCCCTCTCATTTACACAGGCTGTTATTGACGGACATGTCCATAGGGTATGTGAAATGCCCCACTCAATGTATTTCAGTAAGACCATTTGTATTAAGTAGATAAGTGTGAGTTCATACTGGTGAGGTGTAGCGAGTTGCCCGGGGCTGTGTTGGTCAGAGGTGCTCCTGCCCCGTGGTTTTGATAAGTATGTGAGTGTCCAGAAAGTCTATGGCCAGGCTTTCCCTTTCCATGCCAACCGGCCCATTGACCCCCGTTGAACCTGCCAGCATTTCCCTCAGCTGTGGAGGAAATTGCATTCGCGCTCGTCTCCAAGCACACAGCACCCACTTATCAAGCATAAAATGAGTCAGCGTTTCTGCCCAGGCTGCCACCACCACCTTCCCAGAATCCCTCACTGCTTCCCAGATGCAGCTCAGCACCGGCCTCCCAGAGGAGCAATCAAGAACAAGCAGCCAGCAGCAACAGTCACTGAACCAGACATGAGTCAAGCATGGATCAAAAGCCGCTACCAGCAAGTGTGTCAGTGTGCAGTGTGTGTGTGTGTGTGTGTGTGTGTGTGTGTGTGTGTGTGTGTGTGTGTGTGTTCTCAGACTCCACTCATTCAGTGGCTGTGTGGCTTTGTTTTCAGAGTGTAGCTGCAGCTAGTGCTGGCTGTCAGACATACAGAAGTCATATGGATGGATGTGTTTCAAATACATCACAGTATCTGATAATATTTAATGTTACTAGTTAATAAAATTGTAGTTTAAAATAATCTGAAACCAAATTGCAAGTGACAGCCCACTGAATGCCCAAATCTGTTCAGTTCAGCCAGATTGTTTTTTTGTAATAATCATAGTCGAAAATTACCAAATATTTTAATTATAAATAATGTTAAAACTACTGTTGTGTGACACCAGTACAGATATACTTATATAGCTGATCCCTTGCAGTACTAGTTCTAGCCCATTTCCCACACAACTCTGAAAATGTTTGAGAAACCCCTTATTATGAGAAACCAAACAACTCTGTGAACATAATGTATTTGTATAGCAATTAATCCTGTCAAGTAGTGGAGCATAGTCAGTGTTGAGATGCTGCTAATTAAGTGTTTGCTCAATATTCTAAGAGTCTGTAAATGTATTTGAGAGAGGCTTTAATAGTATTTAATAATTAACAGCACATCAGACAAGGGTTTATCCACTTATTTTATGAGGTCAGTATGATTCTCTGTACAAAATAATACGCTGTGGTGTTAGACAGTGGATCAATGTTTCATTTGTCTTTTTATGACTTCTGTTTCCTATTGATAATGAAAAGTGGAAATGACGCGCAACACGTAACAAGCATTGTAATTTAGATTTCAAACACTGACCTGACTGGGCATCAGTATAATCAACACAGGTTAAACTGCTCTCACTGGTGTAATTACAGCAGGAGAAATGTAATCCAGCACAGATTACAAATGACAAGATGAATGAATGAATATGAATATTATCAATAATTTAATCTTTCAGATTGCTTAAATGTTGAATTGAAAAATTGATTTCATGCATAAAGTTACAGCCCTACAGCCCCTATTTCTTTCCTTCCTACACACACACAGTTTAAGAATGGATGAGAATGAATACGAATTTGTATTGCCATTTCCAAACAAAACATTTTATGTGGAAAAAATAGGCTAGAATAGTCTAAAATAGTCATCTATATCTGTTGTCATGGTTATTCTGCTCTGATTTTGTTAAATTATTTCTGATTTTAGATGACATAATCCAGATTACATGAATTAAATTACTACACAACATTGCACAGAACACAGGATATAATAGTACCTATTAACTATGTTAGGTCCACTATCTTCTGCAAGGTGCACCTTGCAGTGCTTGGTAACTGGTAGTTATAAGACAGAGAATATAAGGTAGATCTGAGGCTGGAGAAAGACTACAATGGGTTTATTCAAACAGCATGCACTACAAAGGATACTGGCAGCGTTCTATCATGACAGATCACAGAAGCTGGCACACAGCTGAGCACAAACCAGCCCCCTCCAGAACACAAGCTATATGTCCGCCCAACTAAAGAAACTGTGACAGTTTGTCTCAAGAGAGCAGAGACTGGCCGGTCCAGCTTCACCATGGCCACTGGCTAACATGACAACATAATGCTAACATGGCTGAAATAAAGAGATAAAAACAGATTTCTCAGACGGAACAGTCAGCTTTAACCAAACGGAATTAGACAGCCAGCTTCACAGCTAAGTCTGCATCAGAGATCAACTGCTGCCTGACGAAAGACATAGAGAGAGAGAGAGAGAGACACAGAGAGCTAGAGAGAGAGAGAGAACAGCTGCAGCACAGCGCAGGATCTGCCGTGTTTTGACAAGGATCATATGAGTCATTGGGCCGAGTGGAAGAAAACTGGTGAAGAAAACTGCATTGAACTATATGCAGGATAACAAACTCATATTTGAGACACTTAGATTTTAAATATAGTAATGGACTAAGGAAACAGTTTGGAGTATTTGGAGAAATAACAATGAATAACAAAGACTAAACTGAAAGAAAATGGCCGAGATTAATAACAATACGTCAGTTAAGCTTCAAATGGTTTAAGTAAGATGAAATACATTTGCATACATTTGGATACATTTGGATACATTTGGATTTTCCTTTTTTCTTTTATTTGTTTGTATATTGCTTTTTAAATTTTGATGCACCCCTATAGATTTTTGTTAACAAATGATTTATTTCTAAGTAATCTAAGTTAGGATTAGGTGTAGAGTTTTATTTAAATAGGATTTACATTTCAGTTCAATTGCAGTTAACAGATATTTAGTGAAATGTCACTGCTAGACAATGTTTTTGTTTACAAAATATCTACAGTGGACCAGATTAAAGTATTGCCATTCTTGTGTTAATGAATTATATTTCCCATAACTAATTTATCTTAGGTCTAGCATTGCTATTGACACTGTTCCAAATGTAATTAGTCTATTCTTTCTGTCCTTATACAAACTATAATCCATTCAGCTTTAAATTTCGTTTTTTATAGCACTGAGGTGTGAACACCAATATGGAACTTTTGCAAATATTTAATTGTCTTGTTTAAACCAGATCAAACCCTTGATTTGTGTGTCATGGGACGCACAGGCTTTAGAGCTGAATAATTAGTGGCATGTATCGAACAAAGGGAGGGAAACAGTGGCAGCAACAAACGCAAGGTGCTATCAATAGCAGAGCTTTTTATACACTGGCAAGACAACCCACTCTTCCGGGCTCTGCTTTCTCTCTCTTCTGCTTTAGATTTGATTTCAGCCTATTTTTAGCTGACAGAAGGATTCTATTTTAAGAAAAAAAGCTCCTGTCATTGATTATAATAATAAACTGAATCTCACTACAGGTGTTGCAGGTCCAGCCAGCGGTAGACTAAAGGAATTGTGATGGAACAATCTTTAAATTGCAAATTACTGCCACACATATAGAGCCACTGTGAAACCGTAAGCTGGATCCTGTTTCTGTTCATTGTTTGGATGTATATTGATTCCTCCACCACAATACGATAAGACCTGATAATACAAGAGTCAGTCCAATTTTTTTGATGAAATGTAGACCATGCGTACCATGCAAAAAAGTAGTTTTACAGGAAGGCACAAGGCAGACAGCAAATTCTGCATCAGCTGCATTTAACAGACCAAAGTGATCCCTATTTCTCTCATCGAATATGGTGTAAGGGCACTAAGCAAGAGAAAAGAGACAGACAGAGAGAGAGAGAGGGAGAGAGAGAGAGAGAG
>JBBPCX010000006.1:12237144-12255110 GCA_037974365.1 Hydrocynus forskahlii
GGGGGGGTTGAGTGTAAAGTAGATCTACATTGCTGTAATTGCCGTAAAACAGGCTGGGAGTGTGCCTATAGCCTTGTTGGAGAATGTGCTGGTGTACACACTCCCGCAGAAACAAGCTCAATAGCCTCAGGAGCAGGCCATGGAAAAGCATTACGCAATCATAATACTAACCCTATTTACTTGACTCATACATAAAATAAGACGTTTATTCAATTTATGGACACAAATAGGTCCTCTGCAAAATCACCAGTGTAAAATTAACACCCGGAGAGATAAATTTAACAGCAGTATAGTGGGAATATGTGTCCATAGTTACCAGTATTAAAGCAACACTTACACCCTTGTTAACCTTTTAACATTAAATCAGAGTAAACACCTGACACCTTACACCTTGTCCTATTGCTGTCTACCTCTGGTCTGCATTTTCGCATACGTAACTCTCTGTTCTGCACTAATATTGGCTTGTCCTCTTGTTTTGTTGCTCTTGTGTTTTTCTTGTACTCTCTTTTGTCCTGTCTGCACTTGTGGTCTTGTGGTGTTCTGTTCTGTTGTTGTGTTGCTCCATGATCCTGGAGGATCATTGTCTACTATGTGTATATGATTGAAATGACAATAAACCAACCTGTCAAAAATCAACACTCCTCTACGTGATGTTAGTGCTAAAAATAACTCCACTAGAGTAGAATATTGTTTCTACAGTTTTTGGAGGAAATAAAAAAATGTACCAGTTAAACTAGTATTTTGACACTTTTGGGACTGGTCAATATTAAAAGCTCTCCTGGCATCCCAGTCCTGGACCAGGTTCTCTGGTTTTCCCCAAGTATAGACAGTCATCTTCACATCTGCCTCTAGGTCATGGTGCCAGGTGTTTCTTGGTCTGCCTCTTTCGCTTTTCCTTTGTGGATTCCAAAAGAGGGCATGTCTTGTGGTGCTGAATGCAGGCATGCGAAGAGTGTGACCAATCCATCTCCACTGTCTTCTGAGGATTTCATCCTCTGTAGGCTGCTGCCTCATTTGCTGCCACAGTTCCTGGTCACTGATAATATCTGGCAAGCAGATTCACAGGATTCTTCAGCAGCAGGTGTTGATAAGAGTCTGCATTTTTCATGGCAGTGGCTGTTGTTCTCCAGGTTTCTGCTCCATACAGCAAAACAGGCTTCAACATGGTATTGATGATCCTGATCTTAATGTTGGTGGTCAGATCTGATGACCTCCAAACATTTTTCATCTGATACAAAGCTACCCATGTCCTACCAATCTAGACTTTCACATTAACATCTATCCCACCCATTTTGTCAACAATGCGCTCTCTACTTCTTCTAATGCTTCACCCTCCAGCATGGTAAGGGTAACGTTGGCTGTGCTGACCTTGAGCTCCTTGCTTTTTCCTTTGTTAATACTGAGGCCAAGGCATGCTGAGTTTACTGCAATTTACTTTGTGTTGATGTTTTCCTGCATTTGCTGCTAGGTGTGGGAAAGAAGGGCCAGGTCAGAGAAATAAAGGTCATCCAACTGTGTTCAGAGTATCCACTGTATGCTGGTCCTCTTCTGAGCTGTAGGCATCTTCATAACCCAGTCTATGGCCAACAGGAACAGAAAAGTTGACAACAAGCATGCTTACCTCCCTGCCCTTAGGAGGCATTGGTGAGTTGCTGGCTGTATACCACCTTGCAAGGCATCCCTTCATTTGAGTTCCTGATGGTGTTAGTGATCTTCTCTGGCACCCCAGAAGTCTCAGGTCTCAGTTCACAGTGTTTCAGTTCATAGTTCCAGTCTAGTGACTATTCCAGAATGAAGTGCAATGTTGAAATCTGGTCAGTGCAGGATCTGTTCTTGTGAAATCCTGAGCTGCTGGGGAGCGACAGCATCTTTTGTCCTGTTCAGGAGAGTCATTCACTCTGTTGAATGCCTTTCCTGGGATGGACATCAGAGTGATCCCTGGAAGTGAGAACGGGAATATCCCTCCTTCCACTCCACTGATGGCACTCAGTCCCCATCCCAGATGTTACTGCTTGCCTTGGCATCAGATTTTAACACTTCTGCCAGTATGTTGTCTGGCCCCTCAGACTTCTCACTGCAAAGTCATTTGATGGCCTTACAGATCTCCTCTTTAGAAGACACACCACAATCACCTGTCTGATCACTGTCAGCTGACTGGACATCCACTGGATTCTGTGGAGTTTTTCTGTTCAATAGTTCCTCATAGTGCTCTACTCATCTGTATTTCTAAACTTTTCACATCTAGAAATGATCTTTCTGTCTTTGCTCCTCACCGGTCTCTCAGATAGGCTGTAGTTTATGGAGAACCTCTTGATGGTCAAACACAGGCCCCTTGTGTTGCCATGGTGAACTGCTTCTTTTGCTTCTGCTGCCAGCATTTTCATGTAGTCCCTTTGCCTGCCAAGGTGTCTGGTGAGATCCATTTATTGTGGCAGTGCTTTTTAGTGCCTAGCATTTCCTGGAAAGTTGCTGTCCCTGCCTCTTTTAAACCTTGCCATGTCTCATCAATAGTCTCTTACTCTAATAGCTCTTGTAGGACCTAGAACTTATTGGAGAGAGTGATCTCAAACCTGGAGGCTTCTTTCAAAAGTGTGCTATCATACCTCTGGTGTTTGCTGCTCCCCACAGTTCAGTTCCTCTTCAGTTTCAATATTATGCGCAAGACCAGAAGATGGTGGTCTAAAGTCACACTGGCCCCTTATTTGACAGATTTGAAGGTATCCTCTGAACCTTCATCCTCAATGCACACATGGTTGGTTTGATTCTCCATACACAGGTCTGGTGATACTTAAGTAGCCTTGTATATCTTTCTGTGATGAAAGAAAAACTGCCACAAGTGACTAGCTTGCCTGTGGCACATAGGTCGGCAATTCTGTCTGTCGTTATTCATGTTGCCCACACTGACGGTGATGATGATGTTTTATCTTGGGCAGGCACAGAGAATAGTCAGCAGTCTGTTTTAAAACTTCCCTCATTGTTTTAAGCCACTGGGGGATGTAACTGGATGATATCCTTGTTGGTCCTCCTCTTCTTTGTTTGGAATTAGTTAGTGGGCCATGTGCCACAGTCTAAATAGAGCTCTTGGGGCTGTCTTGGTCAAAATCAAGGCCACTCCCTGGCTGTTGGGCATGTTGTCTTCCCTGTGGCCTGAGAACAGCAGCAAACATACCTATAGCGCAATACTCATCACCCCAGAAAGTTTACGCAATGTCCACATTTGCTGTCTATTTATTGTCTGTCTGTTGTCCTCTATTTCTTGTAACTCTGTTTCTTGTAACTGTTGAATGTTGCATGTTGCTATATGTTGCACCGTGGTCCACAGAGAAACGTTATCACTCACTTTGTACGTGTACACAGCTGATAATGACAATAAAGTAACCTTGAACTTTGAACCTTGAAACTCTTCTGAGCCTAGCTTCCTTTTACTGGAACCAGTCCACCTTGACTTACTGATTTCTTGCATGTCAAAATTATAGCATCTCATCTCAGTTGCCACGTGTGCTGTCAGTTTCAAACATGGTTCTGACATACCGTGTTCTAATGGTTATGGTGGTCCTGGTAGAGAAGATGGTCATCGGTCTAGTATCTAGTTCTCCAGCTAGAGGTCCATCTTCCCCCAGTACCATAGTTTATTTTGGTTCTCCTGATGGCATGTAACAAGATGTTTTTACATGATGAGTTTGGTGAACACTCGCCCAACCTTCCTCCCTTTTTAGAATTTTTGGATGATTTGATTGGGATTTGAAGCTGGATATACTAGGATGAAACAAAACATTACTTACTAAGAAAGGGTCCAGGGTCAAACAGATACATGATGTAGTCCAAAGTGGTAAATACAATGACATGGGCAATACACAACAACTAATGATACTGTAATGATACAATAACAAACAATCCACTGACATAGACTGATATACAGGGGTATATATGCTAACTAGACATTAGGAACAGCTGAACAGGGCTAAGGTGGAGACTAATATCAAAATAACAACAAACTCAATTGGAAGATGGCATTTGTACACAAAGACACACAGTCAAGAAACAGGGACACAGCATGTGCACAGGTGCACACAGCACATGGGACCATCTGCAGCTGAGGTTTGAGATTTAAAAATAACTTCTAAAGTCAATTACAAGTAGTAACATTCATTTACAACAAAATCATCATCACACCACAATTCCAAACACTTCATGATCTAAATTGCTGTGGGTTTCTTGACAAAGTCGCAGTAAGGTACAATATACATTTTGTCACCTGTATTGTTAGCAAGCTGCCTATAATATGGTCTGTGGTACTGTGGCAAATCATCCACACAGATCACTGTGAAGACATCTGTTGTCTCCTCTAATCAGGAAGCTTTCAGGTGTACATCAAAACATCCTGTGCTGACATTCATTAAAAGGAAAGTCAGCGTGTTCAAAATTGTTTTGACAATCCTATTAAAATGTGTCTCATTTTTTACATTAATATTGTTTAAAATTAATATTCTTATTTGATATTTTGTTCCATAATTTAGTGGGCAGTAGAAAACCAGACACATTTAGTGTTTAATAAGTTAAAACACTTTTAACGGGACCAATCCCAAAAAATGTAAAAATTTAAATTGATTCACAGTTTGAATCAAAAGGAGTGAGCTCCAAAAAATCATAATTTCTGTTGATCTCCAAATATCAAGAGTTATGAAAGGCACCATGCCCGAATAGCAGTTCAAGATCTTTACTTCCATAATCCATTTTCAAGCCACTTGGCCTGTTTTTAGTTAAAACTCTGAATCCTTTGAGATGAAGTGTTCAGTCATGAAATCGCTTATTGGGTATTGAAATATAACAAATTCTACACAACTGCTTTGAGTAAATTATGCATTATATCTACTGCAAGGTTGTCAAAGACATTAAAAATTGCAAGGAATTGAGCAAATATGTAATCTTAATGCCAAATGTCAGGCCTAAAGATGGGTTTTGGGAAAGGGTATTATAATGTTCTACATGAGTTGCGAAGAATCAACCCAATATTATCTTTGCTGAACACTGACTGCAACCCTGTCTTATCAGTTACACAAAATCACCAGAAATAGGCTGTGCAAAGCCTCTACAAAACCAAATGTGCCAAGAAATGCCAAATTATCACCAGTATCCTGAATAGCAGAACCTTTTAATGAAAGAGAGTTATGAAAGGCACCAGGAACTTCAACTCCTTCAGTCTCCAAAGTTCTCCAGTCATCAACATAAATAACAAGAATAAAGAATAAATCCTAATACTTAGTCCCGAGTGAAAGGGTGTAACAAGGTGAATACTTTTGTCTTGGTTTCGTAAGTCCTTATAAATAAGAATGTATTTTGAAGCAACAAAAAATCCTCAACTTTATCTAATGCTTGTTAAGGCAAATCAACAAACACTCCAGTTTCTTTTGTCTGTGTATGAGATCTGAAATGCAACCACCTTCCTATTTTTAAATCCATGTTAATGCCGACAATTGATTTCACAAATCAATTTACAGTTAACTCTTACCAGGCCAAATGTATCAAGAAATCAGGGGAGCAGTTCCAGAATGACTGAAAACCTCTCTGGAACATTAATCATCTTCTGTCTGTGCTTGAATGTCACTTCATTTAGTCCTTAACCAGTTTTTGGCAGATGAGTGTTTGTCAGGGACATTGTCTCTTTGCATTCATCAACAAACAACTGCTCCCCACAAATAGGTGCCTTATAATTGTTCTTTGGACCATCATGATAACTGGATGTATCTTTGCTATTTTTCTCACTTTCTGAGTTGCACTGCTTTGTTTTCTGTCTCTAGCATAGGCATCCTGACCCCCTTCATGGATCACAGTAATGCTCCTGTAAAACATAAGTGTGCTTTTTTCCGATAAGAAATTTAACCTAATAACCATGAGTACTTGCAACATAGACCTTGTCCATTTATCCATTTGTTGATATTGGGAACAGTGTAATTATTCTAAGGGCATATGTAATTCAGACCTTTATAGTTGGGAAAAATGAAAAGTTTTTAATAATTTACTAGACTAAAAGTTTTTAATAACTTTCTGAGCAATATTTGTAATCAGGACAGGAGATTAGAGACCCTGGTTTTTATAAGATGTATCATAGAAGCTTAAAGCTGTATCATGGCTAGACCTGGCTAGAATCTGGCTTTCCAACTTGTTGCATTGGAATGTGGTCAACTCACGTTGTCACATCATTCACAGCTGTGACTCCTGAGGTAAATGGAATGCAGCACTAACCCTCAATTCTTACTGTTGCCACAGCCCCAGTTTACGGTGTAACCTCAAGCTAAAGCACTAGCCTGAGCTAACGTGATTTGGCTCTGCAATTATACTGTCCTGTCCTACTACAACATCACTACATGATTACTCATTTCAAGTACTGAACTGTCTTATGGCTGTGGATTAAAACTTCAGTTGATTTACCTCCGCTGCAAGATAGTTGGTGTGATACAAAATGCACCTGTACCAGCTAAAAGGAACAATGTTTGAGAATCATAGGTTTCTGTGCAAAAGTGCCCTTTTGTAACTTCATCAGAGTCACATTAAATGGTGACCACACCATTTTGTCGCAAACAGTAACGCTACAGGTAACACTACATCTTTCTCAGCACATTAGGCACGTGGATAACAAACCTACCTGGATTTCAAAGACTTTGTTTAAAGTGCGTAACTACTGTCACTGCACCTGAAATAAAATTTGACTAAAGTATTACACTGTGAAATTTTACCTTTGCTGAAAGAAAACATCAGTCAGTCTACACCCATTGCAGCTGAAACCGCATCTTATCATTCATTCTAATTATGTCAACTACAGTACATGTGGTTGTGATTCTCTTACAATGCCTCTCAACATTAATATCTTTCTCAAACAAACGAGAAGAAAATGGCCCCTGGAAAGTTTAGAGAAAGCTGAAAATGAGTGTTTGAGCTCATTGGATGTCAGTTTTGTGCCCACTTTCACCTTAACACCTGTATTTCACCAATACCAAAACTGAGCAACCACAACAACCACCTACAACCGAGCAGACACACACATACATGCATAGAGTGTATCTGAAGTAGTAAGTTTGTTGTGATTAGCTATACCTGGCGCATTGTAACATAACTAAAAGATTTAACCACGTACCTAGACTTTTAATAATTTTACAGTATTTCTACAAGAATGCCCAGGGCTTATCTTACTTGGAGTCACTAGATATGATACATTTATTCTGAATGGAGACCTGAATATCCCTACTAATTAAAAGAATGAAAAACACAATGTTAAACACTGATAATGTTTCAGTCCTACAGAAGACTAAAAGGGAATTTTGGATCCAAAGAGGTTCTTAGATGGCAACGCTGATGCTAAGTTCTTTAATGTTATGACATTTGAGCCATACAATAATGGTTGCATTCAACAATGCTTTGCTGTTTTAAATACTCAGCACAACTTAAAAAGGTGGCGACTGACTGAATCTCACCATGGTAAAATAAAAAGTGTTAATGAGATTAAGGGAATCAGTCAGTCAGCTGAAAGAAAACTGAAGAAAACTAGGCTCACAGTTCAGTGTGTTATATACATAAAAGCCATGACTGCATATAGAAAAAACAAAACGTATGTCAGGACAGGACTACTTCTCCAACATTATTACAGAGAATGCTGGAATCTCTTGAATATTGTTCTCCATCACTGACCAACATCGCTCCCACCCCTCCGAAGAACTTGTGTTATTTATCACTAACAAAATAATTTCATTTAAAAAAGAAGTCTTGCTGCTCATGTAAACCCAAACAAGCCTGTAAAAAGGATGTAACCTTGGAAAAATTTGCCTGTAGTACATTAACTGCAAGCCCCATGTACTGACCCTGTACCCACAGTGGGTGTTTTACAGAGATTCAATTCATGTCCTGAGGATTATTAATACAGCTCCTCAGACCGGCATCTTCCCAGATGCCTTTTAAACAAATTATTGAGCTGTTTTTTGTGAGGTTTTTTTGCACTGTCTCAGGCAGTCCTGTCCTGCCAGTACTTGTGTAGTCTATTGTTGTCTTTTAGTGTTTGTTTTTTTTCTGTGTGCCATGGTCCTGGAAAATGTTGCTTCATTTAACTGTTTTACTGTGTATGTGGTTAAAACGACAGTAAACATCTACCTGACTTGACTACTTGACTTCTAAACAGCTGTTGTAAAACACTTACAAAAGAAATCCAGCCTAGATAGTAATGCTTTCACCAGCTATGTGTCAATATCCAACATTCCATTCATTAGTAAGATACTAAAAAAGAAGATTCAGTCAACAAATTCCTTTGTTAAACCCCTTGTCCCTCAAGACAGGGTTTGATATCATTGACAATGGAATCACAATATATTTTTATTTTATATTATATTATATTATATTATATATTTTAATAATATATGGAAAATCATACATTTATAATTATAACTAACTATATGATTGTTGTTGTTATGATCATTTATACTCTTTTTTCAGCTACTCTTTTAGAGTAGATGAAGTACTGTATTGTTATTGGCTCCCTAATGTGTCCCCCCATAGTATTGTATAGTAATTTATTTTTAAGTGAAGTATTTGAAAACTTAGATATATTTATAAACATATAGGTTAGCTTGTAATCCCACCTTTTTACCATCACTGTTGATCTGTCTGAGTGCTGCTGTTCTGTTGTGTTCTATGTTGCACCTATGGTCCAGGAGGACGATATTTTGTCTCACTGTGTTCTATATGCATATGGCTGGGATGACAATAAAGCTTTACTTACTGTCTTGAAAAGATGGTTGGTTTTTCTGAGTGTTTTAAACTGGTTCAAAACATACATCAGTGGGAGAAATTTTCTCTCAGTCTTGGAGTTCATGTGCCTGAGAAAATTACATCTGTTTTGGGGTGACATGAGGAAGCTGCTTTGGTCCATCATCATTTTCACTGTACATTCTGCCACTTGGTGACATAAAAAGAGAGCACAATGTATCTTTCTATAGTTATGTGGATGACAAGCAGCTGTAGATCTCTGCTGAACCCATGATGCAGCAGCTATAAACTCTATTATTACCTATATTTTGGCATAAATAAATGCATGAGCAGTAATTTCTTAAAGTTAAACGAGGACAAAACCCTAAAGCAAAAAGGGCGCTGCAGTGCTCCAGCACTCCAATACATCCAAGCAGTCTTGCTGTTATCTTGGCTTTAGATCTAAAGTCTCACATTAACAAGGAGCCGAAAACATAATTTTTCCACCTTAGAAACATACCTAAATTATGATCTCAGTAGATGCTGAAAAACAGACTCTTGCCTTTATTTCAAGCCGACTTGATTATGGTAATGCACTTTTTACTGCACACGCCTAACCCCCGCCCCCAAAAAAAAAAAAAAAAAACCTACTGAAAGACTTCAGCTCATTCAAATCTCTGCAGCTTGCCCATTAACCCGGAGCTGAGAGAACAGAGCACATTAGTCCAGTTTTAGCTGCTCTGTACTGGCTTCCTGTATCATTTAGAATTGATGTTAAGGTCCTCCTCCCTATATACAAAACCCTTAATGGGCTGGGACCAAGCAATGCTAACTCCCTTGTTAATTATTTGTCTTCAGTAAAACTTCAATCATCTGCTGATGGTTTATTTGGTAGTTTCAGCAATAGCTGAAAGAAATTCAGGGAATGTAACCTTTGTCACTACCTATAGATGTTGGAGTAGCTGGCTCACTTAATATTTTTTAAAGAAACTAAAAAATGTCTCTTCTCCCTTTGACCATGACTTTCCTGAAACAGGCCTGAAATTCTTTTAGCCCCTTGCGTTGCATTGCTAAGCTTCTTTTGAATAAAATTCTGTGCATTTTATTTTTAGCTCGAATTACAATTCACTTTGTTATTATTTGGGGGTTAGTTTAATGTATTCTTTGTATTTGGCACTGCTGTGGTAAAAGAGTGTTGAAGAGCATTTTATAAGTTTTATACTACATTACATTACATTACATTCATTTGGCAGCCACTTTTATCCAAAGCAACATAAAATACGAGGGAACACTCAAGTTCCAGGACAGTGTGAGAACCAGAAGAGAGTACTAAGTGCTAAACCTTTTATGTAAGAGAAGTGCAAGAAGACATTTATGTTAGTTTACAATGTAATCCTATCAGGGACATCACATTCTAGCAAAACTGAATCTGGAAATTACAAACCATTTTCCCCCATACTGTGATCTGTTTCCAGATGAAACATGGTATCAGAGCAGGTCCCTGAGTTTGCTGAGCTTTTAGCTTTATGATAGGTGCAGGTTGAAGCAGGAGTGCCGGAGTACTGGGATAATATTATCTCTCAGTATTATTTCTTCCTCCCCACTGGTTCATGGTGGTGTAATTAAAATTCAGAAGATGTTTTAGAAGTAGTCAAAAGTCATAACATTTTGATATCAGGGACATGTCTTACGGCAATTTCAGACACCACCAGGGCTGCTCTTCACAAAACAATTGTAAATTAAAACAGTGTCACCAGAGGTCCCAACCACTGAAAAGTCTGAAAGATCTTTTATTTAAAAAAAGAAAGCTTGTCTTGATCACATGATATGGTACATCAAAAATTTAGCTCACAAGCTAGCAAAAATGAGTGAAAAACAAACACACTTTTTTTTTAGTTGTATGTATACCAGTTCGTGAAAATATTCTTACGTTAAACTGGTCCGTGCCACAAAAAAGGTTGGTGGCCACTGTTCTAAACCATATTGGTAAGTCTGTGTGACCTGACTTTGGATACCAAACACGGCTTGGCTGATTGACTGCATCAGAGGTAAATGGTAAATTGTGTAAATTTGATTTGTTGTCAAATTATTTCTTTTACCCTGTGCATGTGAAAATGGACCATAAATGCACACATACACGTATGCATGCTCTATGGAAAGTATAGTTTTCTAGTGTTCTGATTGCTGGAATATGCTGGAATCAATGAAATCGCTGCAAACATGCTGCAAAATGTTGATTGAAATGAACTAAAATAAGAAATCATGAAACAATCTCTGGTTATTAACTGTAGCACAAAGGCAAATGATTCAGAAACACAAAAGCAGTTCACAAATGTGCAAACGCCTCATGGATTTTAAACAGCTGCCCTGGTCATAGTGCCTCAGAGCTACTCTAACACTATGGATGGAGAGTGCAGATATGTCCTCTCTAATCTAAAAGGGAGTGGTCTAAAAACTAAAGACTGCAGGAGTGTATTCATAACTCTCTACAGCAATATGTCCTTCTGAAAAATGTTAGGCAGTATATAAATGGAATAATTTATTGACCTCATGTCAATAGACTGTCCCCACACAGATCTGGATGTGCGACTGTCTCATACCGGGGGAGGCTGTGAAGTTGAGGGGCAGGGTGGGGCATGCAGTCAAAAATTCAGTCAAAAATTAGGTATGTATTTGCGCTGTGAAGACTGAAAACTGCCACACATTTGCATACCACTTATGTCACTGCGTACTTGCATATGTCAACCCCTGGTTATACAGTATGCATAAAGCATATGGAGACCCAATGACATGCACATACTGTATACATACATGTGCTGTGAGGCAGTGTGTTCAGCCCCTTCGCCGTGTGAAGGCTGCAGATTGAGATGTTTGTGAAAGCAGCAGAGAATGAAGGACTGACGGGCTCCATTGTAATGTGACTGTAATCTCATTTGCTCTAATGCTGTTTCTCTCATTGTCTCCTGCTATCAGCGCAGAATGGAGTTCAGCTCCGTGCGGGGACACATTTATGACTCCATTCTTTACAGCAATCTCATTCTATACCAGCAGCCAAAAAACGTACAGGACAAAAATCATTTGAGGAAATGTTTGTGATGAGAATAGAAAGAAGATCCGCTCTTGAGTCCATTTGCAAATTATTAGTCCAGGCAGATCTTAATTAATGCTAAGTCCTATTTCAGTGACGAGCTTTTTTCTGGAACAGTCCAGTGGGGAAAGGAGTGAGTCCTGTGGCATTGCCATAAAAAAAAAAAATCCCATTTCAATTCCAAATGCTTCTGCTGACCCAGCGAACAGAAAACGTCCATGTGTGTGAGTTAGGGAATGTGTGTGTGAGACTGTTGGGGGGGGGGATTAACTAGCAAGAATGACAGCAAGGAAAAAGAAAAAGTCACTGAAAGAGGAAATGAGGTACAATGAGAGACAGGAACAGAGGGAGAGAAAGAAACTGAGATATGTGGACATACAGTGTATGGTGAGTGAATGAGTGAGTGAGAGAGAGAGAGAAGGAGGGGGAGAGATAGAAAGGTCACAAGCAAGCAAGAGTTGTGGAGAGATAGAGAAATGAGGGAGAGGGTTGTGAGGGAAGATAACAAGCGTGAGGAAGATAGGGAGTGAGCAAGAGTGAAAGAGAGAGAAGAGAGACTGACAGAGCGAGGGTGGAATGAGAGAGAAAAAAGAGACAGTGACCAAGTAAAAAGGAGAGAGACATAGAAAGCCAGACTGAAACAGAAGAAAGATAGAGACTGACTGAGAGAGAGAGAGAGAGAGAGAGGTGAAAGAGAGAGAGAGAGAGAGAGAGAGAGGTGAATGAGAGAGAGAGGTGAATGAGAGAGAGAGAGAGGAGAAAGAAGAGGAGGAGGAGAGAGAATACTACCTGAAATAGAGAAGAGGAAAACTGACTGAGAAACAGGAGAGAGAAAGACAGAGAGAGAGAGAGAGAGAGAGAGAGAGAGAGAATAAGAGAGAATAGCACAGAGAGAAGAGGGAGTGAGAGAGGGAGAGAGAGACTGACTAAGAGAGAGAGGGAGAGAGAGAGAGAGAGCTCTTGCGATGCTCATGCAGTTTTCTGACACCTCATCATAACCCTGGCTAAAGCCTGCTGCTGCTATTGTGTTCATCAGCCGGTTGGCTCGGCCTGCGCTGCACTCCCCCAGCCTTCAATCACCGTCTCCTCTCATTCCCAGCCCCAGAAAGCCTCCTTAATGTTGCTATTTCAGATTTAAATCCGTCCTTTAGTCTGCCTCCCCCTCGGGGGAAGCTCATTGTAAAACAAACCGTCTGCCTGTCACAGGCCCTGTGTAGGTGTAAACGCGCACACACTGCCTCTTCTGAATACATGAATATTTAAAGACGAAAATTAGCCTGCGTACCTTTCCTCCGAATGTGGAGAGTCATGAAGATTCGGTGTCTTATATCTAAGCCGCTCACTGAGGTGAGATCAAATGAGCTGCTCTGTATAGAGTGGATAGTAGGAATGAAAAAGGAGGATTTGATTCATCATGTAGGGATTTTCTTAATCATTTAAGGTTTAGGAATTCAGTAATTACAGTGACAGTATTTAACATTTCTGTGCTTTTCCAAAAGTCTTAATTTAATATAATTCATATTTCAAGCACAAATAAACCCAGACATGATTTTTAGAGTATAAAGACCTGCTATAAATCTGTGCAATAACATTAAAGCATATAAGGAATAGGAGCAGAATTTGGATAGTTTAGTCTTGTAATATTAGGTAATAAAATGAGTTAGGATATTACATTTTTTAAATTAATTACAAATTAATTAATCATGTATCTTCATTGAAGTAATGTAGCTACTCTGTGACTAATTTTAGTAATTTAATATTACAGTGTATTATGAAGTCATTTTTGTAATTGAACTATGCTTTGACTAATATCACTTATGCTACATTATAACTTTTATTAGTAATTACTACATTGCTACTAACAAAAGTAATGCTGCTACATTGTGACTAATATTAGTTGTTACTATATTGTGATTTATATTATTTATATTAGCATTTTGACTAGTTGACTAAAGTTACTATATATGACAATAATAATATTGTGTCTTATATTAGTAATATAAGTGACCAATAATTGTAAAGTTACTATATTACTAATATTATTACTAACACAACAACACAGTGACTGATAGAAATGTGAGTGCATCATAGCTGATATTTGTAGTGTAAATATATGCTGCATGACATCTGTAATGTAAATACATTCTGCATGTTATGTGTAATGTAACTGCACTGTGATTAACTAGCTCATATTTTCTTTACAGATGTGAGTTAGTAGAAATATATGAATTCTAAGTTAGAATTTCTGGTACTCTCTCATCCTGGTGTGCATGCACGGGTGTGTGTATGTGTGTGTGTATAAAAGCATATTGGCTTTTAGTGAGTGTGAAGGCCTTTCTCTTAAGCCACCTCACTCATGAAGCTATTAGTGCAGATTTGCTCACTCTCTTAGTACATCTCTCTCTCTCTCTCTCTCTTTCTCTCTCTCTCTCACACACAGTTTTCTAGAAATCAGATTTGCTCTGATGTCATTAGTGTAGAATAGACAGGATGGCATATTCACCCCGAGTGTGGCCTGCGGGGCTGCTTTACAGAGAGCATTTACCACCTCCCTAATCTACTGCTCCCACTCTGTGCCTATAGCAGATTGAATTTCAGAGAGCATGAAGTAGTGGTATTTATGGAACGCAAAGTGCTGTATTTGATATAAGATCACATAAATCATGCAGCGTTTAACTGAAAAGCGCTCACAGTACATGGTTTCGTTAACGCAATATAGCAGAACAGCACAAAAGAAAGACCACACATTTTTAAAGAGTTTAAAAAAAGCCCAAAAAATCTAAATCTCAAAAATGTACGTTTGTCAGTAAAGCTCTGATTTTTATTTTCTGTAAAAAAAAGTCCACCTGACAGCTGATGAAAACTAAACAAAAAAATCATAAAAGGAACAACAGAGGTATAACAAATAAGCAGATTTTAATTTTCTTTCATTTATAGTGTTACATTATTTACATGCGTAGTAAATGCGGCATTCAACAATTTAATTGAATTCTTTTCAGTCAGCTGGCTGCAGAAATTCTTCTTCCTTTTTAAAGGATATTTTTATCTGGCGCTACGAAGAAACAACACTTGAACTGAGAAAATGAGACCAGAATTCTGCAGAAAAATGATACAATATTGCAGTCTTTCAGATGCTTTTGACTGAGTGCTAAAGATCTTATACTGACCCTATTAGCTGTTACCTGCTTTAGTCCAGCCAGACCAGCTGGACTCACTGGCTGGCTTTTTCACCACCGTGACTCAACGCAAACGGCTTATTATTGGATTGGAATTATGGAAATATTGATTGCAGAGATGGGCTTTTACTGGAAGCTGCAGAAGAGAACACACAGCCTCAGGAATACTCCTTCTTTATGAATTACCCTCTGTACACACACCCACACCAACACACACACGCACACACACACACACACAATCACACACTCATTTTTACCCTTCCTTTCTCCTTTTCTTTACCTTTCGTGCCTCTGATTTTATTCAGTGCTCTGAAAGGCTATTGTGATTCATTTAAAGCGCTTGGCCTGGAGTCAAAGGCAGTGAGTGGAGAGAAAGTTAAAGGTATTGATAGAACAGAACAAACGGCGGTGTGCTTGACTTGCCACAGCATCGTTCACTGCTCTCAGAATGAAATAAAGCAGCATTTTGTCATTTATGACTCAAAACGCTTTGTCTAGTAATATCAGTTTTAATTGCACGGCATTAAAATATGAATTTATGTAGTTTTCATCTCATTTGTATATACAGACTCAAATCAAGATGTGAGATTAGCTTCTAACTGCAAAAAGACATTGAAACATGTAAATACTAAAGTTGTAGAACTGTAAATGTTTCTCTTCTATAAACTGCTTTCATGACAATGTTGTAGAAGAGTCTGGATTTAGAATCACAGTTCGAGAGCGGCTCTGGTGAATGTTTACTTTTGGTTTCTGAAAGTAGCTGAAAAGAAGGATTTAGGCCTGTAAAACTGTTTCTTGTCATGTAGTTTGTATAAGAGATTTCCACAAAGTTCATATTGTAGCTCAGAGACACAAATGGGCCTTATGTATACTCACTTGAAACGCTATCTTCTGTCTCACCAAACTTACCTTATAATCACGCCATACAGTATGAAAATGAGTACATGCAAATGCCTCTTTGCTAAAGAAATGTATACGATAATGGCTTATACTAAGCATGTTGTTAAATTGGAACAAAACATTGCATCTACATTTTTTAAATTGTTTTAAACCCTTTTTGTTACGTTATTTGAAACCATCAGCTTGCTGCGTTATATAGAAAAAAACACAATGAATGGAACAATGGTCCACAATTAACTAGAAAAAGGTATTATTTACTTTACACCCTTTCACATCCATTATATATATCTTTTAAATTTTCCTGTAAAGTCATTATTTAGATCAGAATGTGATCTTAATGTGCAATATTCTACATTCTGTCATACTCATGTAACTTTGTTTTAAAAAGTGCTTAGAGACAAGGACGAGGCCCGGGAGGAAAAATAAAAATTATGAAACTTGTGTGAACATTGAGAAAGAGGTATTTTTAAAACTTGAATGAACCTTAACTAATGTACATGTTCTTTACTAATTTAAGGGATCTTTCTCAAACCTTTACAGTATGTGGAAGTTCTTTATACTTCACATTACCACATTTCATCTCCAAACATAACTCTCTTCAATTGAAAAGTTGTTTAGGGAACCAGAAGTGGGTTGTCTGTGGTGTTGCTTAAAAGGCCTTTTTGGCACCTTCATTCAGTGCAATAAAAACACTGCAGTATTTTTCTCAGCCAACTCAGAATTGTATAGTGTCGGTCACTTTCATGCATGATCATGTCCATTTTTGAAAGTGTCTGTTGCAGACTATTGGGTTGTACAAAATAATACTGTAAGACTACCCTTTTAAAGTGGTGGGGACAAAATGAAGTCTTTGAAAAAGCAGTGGGCGCAGGTCCTCAAATGCCAGTTTCCAAAAATCAGAGACTGGAGGCCAGGTTGGCTTTCGTCAGTTGGGAGTGACATTAATGCCTTTTCTCATTTACGGTGGAATATTTGCCTTTGCCTAACTCTAATATATGTATGTAAGTGTACATCCTTAAATAATATCAGAGAACTCTAGGTCAGACGACACAGTGCAATCAACATCATGCGAGAAAACAATTCAGTCATCAAGCCTAGTAATCAAGGCAAATCATCTGTGTTCAGCTTGTCTCTCTCACTCTGTCTCTCTCCCTCTGTTTCCCTTGTATCCTCTCTCCACTTTCTGCTCTCCTTACATTCCATCTTTTAGCATTTTTTTGAGCCTCAGCTAGATCTTCCTCTCTCTCTCTCTCTCTCTCTGTCTGTCTCTGTCTCTCTCCCTCTCTCTCTTTCTGGCTGCATATTAGCTCCTCTCACACTGCCTCTCCTGCTGATCCTTGTCTTTCCACTGATGCATTTCCGGCCGCAGTAAGGCAGTAATGCGTCCATTTCCCCTCGGCTGCTGTGGGTGTGGCGAGCCAGCCCATTGCTCCGGCAGGAGTGGAAGCTCTAGCCGAGCTCTTAGAGCTGCGCCCCCTTCCTGAGAGTGCACTCTGCATGGCTGTAATTGCATTGGAGAGATAAGAGGCGAGATTTGGGACAGGAAGCTGGGTGGGTGTGGGTGAACTGAAGGGCCGGGCTGGGCTGCAGCTCTTTAGCTCTAAATCAATGAGTTCGTCCAGGCCTAATGCAGCACTGGGCAACTCCTCAGGAAGCATTAGGACTATTAGTGCTGGCTTGGCAGGAACATACTTGCTTCTAGCACACATAGTCTCTCTCACTCTCTTTCTCACACAAGGACACACATACACAGACCAGAAGAAGTATTTATGTTGGCGAGTGTACACACAAGGACACAGATCTAAGCTCATGTCTGTCAGCGGGGGGGCATCAGGGAGAGGTGGCTCACGCAGCATGGCACAGACCACCTCATACTGTGGGGTCAACTCAGCTTACTGAATGACGGGACACGTACAAACACTGGGGTTTGTTTTTTTACTGTGTGAGGACATGCTGTACATATACATATATAAGATATACACACACACACACACATTATATATATATATATATATATATATATATATATATATAATTTCAAACTCTAATTTCGAACTCTAAACTCCTTTCGT
>JBBPCX010000006.1:12262258-12276096 GCA_037974365.1 Hydrocynus forskahlii
GAGAGAGAGAGAGAGAGAGAGAGAGAGAGAGAGGGAGAGAGAGAGAGAGAGAGAGAGAGAGAGGGAGAGAGGGAGAGAGAGAGAGAGAGAGAGAGAGAGAGAGAAAGAGAGAGAGAGAGAGAGAGAGAAATAGAGAGGGAGAGAGAGAGATTGAGAAAAGGCACCAGAGTGAATTTAATAAATTAAATCTAATATAGGCGCTGGGCTGGTCTCCTAGCAACGCGGCAGAGCTCAGTGTGCTGAGGGCTGTGTGTAGACTTCCCCTGGCCTGATGTGGAGACGACCCATAATGCTCTGGTCCTCCCTCTCGACCCCATTGCCTTCGCATTCTGCAGCCCAGACTTTAATCTCTTACAACGACCAAGTCCTGATTACAGCCAAATGCACGACGGTACAACTGATACGCAGGCCACGCCGTGTAAAGGCCAATAGACTAGTGCCGATATGGGTTTCGGAGGGCTTTGCAAGGAAAGGAATGTTAAAGCTGTGATTGTTGTAAAGGCTTTGTCAATATGAAACTGACATTTAGGGCATAGACGTGAGGGAACCTGAGCGAAATTTCACAAACACACTGCACTCGGAGCACCCACACACACACATTTCACTGTCGACACAACTATCTACACACACCCACACACACAACATCTCACATCAAGGATAGGTGGCAGTCTGCACTTTGGTGGAGAGTGCTCTCTGAAACACTCTGTTTCTAAAACTGTCCGCCATCTGACATCCTCACATTCCGCTCCGTCTGAAATGGGCCTGGATTTTTTTACACTCAGCCACACTCTCCTGGCCATTCTCAATCAACAAATTCCCACACTCCAAAATAATACTTTTACAGATGTTCTCAAGTACATAGGTAACACGAAAGTCTGATGCAGCAATGCAGATGTGACTGGTTTGAGCTAAATCCCAAGCAAATTTCTGCACACACCACTACGCAGTTATGAAAAGCTACATATATAAAAACAATGTCTACAGAAAAATACAGAAATGGTACCATTGAGCAGAAAATATGAAACTACTCTGGAGACCATATCCAGATGCCTATTCCAATTCTAACTACATTTATAAAACACATACAATCTGCCTGAGTTCAGACTGTCTGTGTGTGTATGCGTGTGTGTGTGTGTGTAAAGTCTGTTTGTCTTACACTGCAGTCATTGATCAGGCACTTTCCCACGTAGTGCTGCTGCATCACAATAGGAAAAGAACTCCAGCATCAGCCGTCGTCCGTCACCGCCGCCTTTCTCAAGTCGGCCGCTCCCACTATTAGGTTAGAAGAAAAAGCTGGTGCCGAGCATTCAGGCGGTGTTCCAATTAACAGTTTCATGTGTGAATGTGTGACATGTAAGATTTATGTCTATCACTGAGTAGATACTGTAGAGAAATACTAATGTACAATATATTATGAGAACCATGAAAAACCATGTATCTTCATTTTTGTCTTTTTTTTTTACCTTGTTTTGAAAAATGAGTTATACTGAGACAATGTCATTGTGAATGGATCAATAAGAATTGTGTTGCATGCCACCAAAAACAGCTCTGACTCATCAAAGCATGGAATCCACAAGACCTCTGAAGGTGTGCCGTGGTATCTTGCACTAAGATCCTATATGGTCGGTAGATGTGAGGTATGACCTCCATGGACCAGACCTGTTTGTCCAGCACATCCCACAGATGCTTGATCAGACTGAATTATCAAACCAGGCCGCCTTCTTCCACTGCTGCATGGTCCAGTTCCCATCAAAGTGCTTTTGGCAGTGGACAGGAGTCAGCATGGGCACTGATCTGCAGCTACACAGCACCATAAGCAGCAAGGTGCTCTGGCACCTTTCTATCCTAGTCAGCAATAATATATAGAAATATTAACTCGGGAATTTGATTTGACCAGACGGGCTAACCTTAAAGAAACAATAAAGCGGTAAAATCAATGGGCACAGGACTGGCTCCTGATTTCTCTTTGATGCCATAACCCTTATAACACTGATTACTTGAACTGGGTTTTTTATAACAACAAAAATAACCAATTAGTGCATTCTATTCTATTATTAGTACTTTTCTCACCCTTTGTTTTCTCTGGGGCCTGGAACTTCTTTAAAAGAACATATATTACATAGACACATATTTATTTATGGAATTTAAATTTCAGTCTAAATGTCTGTACAATTGTATGTTTTAATGACATTCTCCTAATCTCGCAATTAAGTGATTACAAATAGCAGAAGTAAATAAACACATTCTGCTTCATGTTCTATGGACTGCATGTGTTTCTTGTAGCTGTAAAATGTTCTGTCCTGTAGGGCCAGGACCTTATTATTGAGGTTACAGAAATGATCATGGCTTAACACGGCTCTTAGTTAACAGAATCCTGTAGAGCAAACAATTTGCATGTGATGTGCACTTCTGCCCTCTTGTGGTTATGGGGAAAAAAAGCATAAAATATCTTCCAATATTCTGGCTTAAACTCACCTCCCTGTCATGAGCATTGATCTTCTAGAGAACTGAAAGCAATGAAAGGGTATAAAATACTCTTTCTTTTTCAACCTAATCTCAGCCATGTGTGCAGCACACGGCCGATCGCCTCTGACACTCATTTTGCTGTGCTCAGTTAAGGAACCCTCTCCCTAAAACATGCAACAGCATCAGTACCTGCACATTGGCCATCATTGTAGATGTGATTTGATTCTCTTTTCTGCTCTTTTAGTAGGTACAGGGAAACACGTCAGAATAAATGTCTGCGGTAATTGACCATAAGCTATAGATGTTGCTGACAGATAAAAAATGCTGGAGTATTCCTTTAAGATCAAGAGGATTCTGCAAAAAGGAATTTCAGAGCACAAACTAAGCCTCAAGTCAAATAGATTGACTAACATTTCGACTTTGCTCGTCTGTCAATACTACACTTTCATTATGTTGCAGCAGTTGATCTACAATGTGAATATGCCTAGCACTAAGCCGCCCATATTCACCAGTCACACCGTGTCCACGACAACAGACTGGGCTAAATGACTCATTAGGAGAAGAACGCTGAGGTGGCTGGGAGCCATTTTCATAAAGCTTGGCTGGGTAGGAGGAGTGCAGTCTGATCCTAGATGAGCACAGCCGTGCTCATTAAAGAGAATACAGGCCAGGAACCCCCCCTGAGCCTCACAGTCGGTATGGGGTGATTGGACTGGTGTTCAAATGCAACCGGAGACTTCATACCTAAGCACTAAGAAAGTATTACATTAGTGTTTTACACAAAGGAAGAAAATGTGCAAACAATGGACAATCTTAAAAGATTTAATTTTTTTTTTTTGAACAAGATTGTCTTTCACTTCACCGAGAATTTGTCACAGTTATTAAAAAATGCCCTCCGGGACTCTGGACATTCAGATGCCTTAATAATAGTCATGTATTTAAAATGTACAGTAAAGATTCACAAAATACAAACATTATTAAGAACAGCAAATTCTAAAATAAATCTATTTTCTGGAGTCCATCCCTTACCATCACAGCATGTCCGTAAAAAATGCCCAACCTATGTTATGTGCACCAAAAATAAATCGGAACACATCAATTGCACAGAAGAAAAAGCACTAAACATGCATTTTACTGTAGTTTCAGTCTGCCACCTTTGAAGAAAACAGTTTCACTATTGCACCAGTTATATCATTTATGAGGTAGAAAAGAAGAGAATATCTTAAATATATCTTAAAACTTGTGAAATGTCTACTTTGGACACCAGGAAACATTTGTTCTTGCTGCATTAATGCCAAAGATAAAATCAAAATACTCTACTGATTCAACTATATCATGATTACGTAAGGTAACATAAAGGTTTTTTTATTACTATTATTATTGTTATGGTTATAATTATTCTTTTGTATCAGCTTGGATTTTTCAGCAATAACATCACATTTTTCAATACCTGTACTCCTTTGCTTCCACTGCCTGCATTCAAATGAATTAATTCTATCATTAGAAATACATGACTTCATGAGCTATTTTTAACTACATGTCTTGGCAGGAGACATCATGGTACAGTATATATCATGGAGAATAATTACTGTACCACAGATGAGAAATAAGCTGTGTATATAATATTAAAGCTGCTATCCAGGGACTGTCAAACACATAGATAGAGAAGTGTGCTCCTATTTTTATGCCGTGATTCTGTCACAGTCAGGCGACAATATCAAGATGAACTGGCACACTCATCTCTCTGTCTGAGCCCAGTTACAATAGTACGGTTATTAGGGACATCCTGATTCAGTCTAAAAGTGAGGTGTGAGATTCCATAAAGGTATATTTTATTTGTTGATCCTGACGTAACCAGGACATTATGCACAGCTTACGTCAGAGAGGCATGCTTTAAACGTTAATAGTGTAAATATCTGATGTTAGGAATCATTTTAAAGAGGAAGATGAAAATAGTCTAAATGCCTAATGTCCGCAGGGCCAATGTTTCAACTCCGCTTAAGCAACACACGATTACTCTTGCCTCATGGAGTAACATGTGAGTTTGTGCAGCTATTACACTCGCATAGTAACAGTGCATTCCAAGCCCAGGAAAAAGGTGTACTTTGCACAAACTGCAGGAACTAGATTACGACAGAAAATATTCAACTTCCTAAAATAGTCACTTAAAACACTTTAAAGTAATTGGCAGCCTAGCATATGTTAACCAAATTGGATTGGTTTAACAAAATGAACTCTGCCTGTATTCGCTATAAAAATATAAGTACTGGATTGGCAGTACTGGCAGATATGAAAGATTGAACTTGATCTCACATCTCAAAGTATGAATTCAATACATTTTAAAGATTTATAATTATAGTATTAAAAATAATTAATCACTTTATTTGTTGATGTTTAGGCATTACTTTCTCCAAGTTGTCTTTAAAAATGGGATGTAATAATGCATTGAAAAATCATGATCTCACAATGCAAAAATGTGACAGTGCTTTGAGGACATGCGACAATGAGGATGTGCCTCCTATTAATGATGACATCTAATACAACCAGCACCAATTACCATCCCAATCTAGCACATACTTGTCATATGTCACCCAGCATTGTGAATCAAGATCAAACAGGCTAAGAGTACCATTAGACCCCTCCTCTAGAAAATTATTACTTCCAATTATATAGCAGTGAATTTTGTTACAGCTACATAAGTGCAATATCAGTTTTTTCATTACTTTCAATAATGTTCATTATTCAAATAATTGCAGTGTTAACTGCACATGAAAATTACATGATTCTCATAGGTCGAATGAAGCTGGGCTTCAGATTGAACATCTACAGATGATTTGAAGAGTAAAACTAGACAATTGCATTAAAGGCTTGGATAATTTTTTGTTGCTTTACTAATTTTTGGTGTTATTGTGCGATGAACACAAATGATTCATGTGTTCGCAGTGACAGCCCTAACATTTATATTAATAAATATATCCTTGTTTTCCAGTTTGTTAAAAGCCCTAAGTATTTATAAGATAAAATCAAGAGGTGAAAGACACAATGCTAAGATTGTACTGGACTGTGATATCCAAGTATATAAATGTGTATATAGGCACTTTGGCCAGCTCTTTTGACTCAAGCTAGTTTGAAGATCAGATCTCTATACAATACTGTAGTGAGAATGGACAAGGGCAGTGCTGGTCTTCATCTCCATTCTTCAACTCACTGTTTCACAGACATGCAGCACTTTGTGGTTGAAGTCTTCTGGCTGGTCAGCATATACATAGTGTCCGGCTCCTCTTATGGCCTAGAGTCGGACAGAGTAGGAGTCCAAAGTGAGTGAGACTTTACACTTGGGATAAAGATACATACATATTTTAAATGCAAGTTTCTTTAAGTGATGCTCTGTATTGCTATTGCCCAATCATTTTGTTGCACTATAACTTCTGTAAAACAGTCTTACATATCTAAAGTTAAGAAACTTTAGTTTCAGGACAGACGTTTATCTGTATAAACCGCAGTGTGAGCAATGTAAGAGTAGAGCAGAACGAAGAACTCACTATGATCTCCACATGGGAGTTTGGCCTCATTTCTTTGATTGAATTGCCAGAGTGGCCGTCTATGCTGGAGCGCGACCCATAGATCACTGTAATGGGGATGTCACTGTGAATCAGGCCAATGCGCTGCAACATGGGCCGTTTTGCCCAGCCATATGGAATGGTCATGTTTTTGAAGGCTGTTTCACCACTACAAATAAAAACACAGTTATTAGGAGCTTATGAGTGCTAGCATGTCAGATGCAGTACTAGTAAGAGAAACATGAAAACACACAGGGATTGTGTTATTCAGACACTGGACAGCAATTGGGGAAAAGGGTGGAAAGCCAAATACAGTAAAAAAAAAAAAAAATTTGAAATGCACCTTGGGCTTTGGACGTTAAGGTGGTAGATGTACTCTGTGACCGTGTTGTCATTAAATACCGTAGCAAATTTCTTCTTGAAGTCTGGCCTCAGAGTCTGCACGAGAACAAGGCCTAAATTGGTGACAAAATGGCACAACCATGAAAGAAACACTATAGCTTAAATCTATAGCAGGCAAAAGAATGCCAGGTAATCTCTTTAGCAGCAATATCAGAATAACAGACTTGTTGGTGGCATCATGAATGAAACTGATGTTAATAGCAAGGCCTGAACTAGATGTAAATATGAATAATAAGTCACTGTTTGGAATTTTAAAACAAAACAGCAGCCCCAACACCACATATTCAAATAGTTCATCACTGAAAATAAAACATGATGAGCTCTACATTTCAAAACCAGTCTCTGAATTGTTTTGTACTATGTAAACACTGGAGAAAAATAATGCATGTCGGATGATGACACGTAAAAGAATGTAGCTGTCAGTGAAGAATTTTGACCTGGAGCATGTAGCATATAGAATATACATCTGCAATGTGTGCAGCCCTCTATTTCTGATTTAAGTGTATTAAAGGCATCCTACCGAGCGGTCCTGCCAGTCGAAGACCAGCCAGGGGGTTGAAGGGGCTGAGTAAGGCCCCAAGGGCTTTAATCCACACAGGAATAGGTCTGTCCTGGTCCCCTGGCTCCGGCCGCTGTGGAAAACCCCACGGCTCCACCAGGATCAGGTGCTTGACTCTAATTTAAGTGTAAAACAGAACTGAAACTCGGTGCACTGATTCGTTATTTTGCCAAAGACTGAAAAACAAGTGCAACAAATTAGGAAAGAGTAGCATAGATATCATCGTAAAATGGGTGAACATCATGTCAAACACATTCATTTTTTTTTTTTTTTTTTTTCAAAATTTCTCAGATCCTGCACTTTTTCCTAAAATGCTTATATGCTGTTCTATCAACAACAACAAAAAACGGTATTAGCACACTCCTAATAAAAATTGATAGAATCAGAAAGAGTAAAGAAATAAGTAATAAAAAGAGAACAAGGAAACAGCAACAACATAAAAAATGACTGGGCCAAGTCTGGTCCATGCTTACGTACTTGTTACCAGTCACTGAGGTGAGATTGCCTGATATGTGAGTGTGCAATATCCTCCATGAGATGATTATCAAAAAAGCCCAAGGAAAAAAAGAGTAAAACCAAAGATGTATTCGTGGAGAAGAATAATCCTTCAAGGATGAATAGTTTTAAAGAGCAACCAACGCTGCTTTAAGATTAAAATCTTTATGCCTTAATTGTACATAAAGCATGTCAGCAGGAACAAAGTATGGAAAACAAATCATACAACACACATCTGAGTATTAAATTAAGGCAGAAATTAAAATCTAATGTATAATATTTATTTTAGCACATAAAGATATATGACCTCATTTTGTTTTTATTTTACTTCATGTTTTTTTAAATAGGTTACAAAAATCTATTTCAAACATTTTTGAAGTGGAGGGTTTTGTAGTGGAGCTGTTAAAAGATACTATCCTTTGGATCTGCACTTATGTTTGTTCAACAGACAAAATTTTGGAACCATTCATGCTAATGGGTTCACTGAAACACATAAGACTGACCACATAGGTACTGAATGACAAAAAAAAATGTTTAATACTCAGTGGTGCTGAAGTAGTTTGGTTGGTACCAAAAAGTACTGAATTTCGACACCCTGCCCTAATTATAAGTGCACAGAAAAGTATTGAAGTCATAATCTATGGTACCAGACAGACTGGTACCATCATTATATTATGATCCTTGTGTAATGTTTGTAATATTGAAATACCATGCATCAGCATAAAGGATATAACAGCAAAACAGTGATATGGAACAACAGCAGCTACACACTGACACAGTGAAACTGCATCTTTAGAAAGAAATCACTGCTTACCTGGAAGGGTATTTAAGTGAATAGGCTGCTGCCAGGTATCCTCCCAAGTTGTGGCCCAGCATAATCATGGTCTCCACACCCATTTTTTCCCTCCATTCCTCGATGGACTCCACAAACTGTAGCTCAGCCTCCTGAGCGTCCGTGCTGAATTGGGGCCGGCTGCTCTGGCCAAAGCCTAAGAGGTCAAAAGCGTATACAGGCCTCTGCTGGGATAGGGCGTCCAGGTTCAGGGTCCAGAGCCCAACTCCACCGCCGAAGCCATGCAGCAACACCAGAGGTGTCTTATCCTCCTCAGTGCCACTAAAGACCAGCGTCCACAGCTTGTTGTCATTGGATATGTGGACAAACTGCTTGGAAAACTTGGTTTTGAGGGCTAATGAGAGTCACAGTCAGAAAAAGGGATATTATACATTGTTTGCATAAATGTAAGCCTTTATTTAAAAGGCGACAGTGGCTTAAATTTAGCCTTGCTTAATTAGTTATATGTAGCCAGTGCATGTAATTAAAAGAGTCAAGATTACACAAGTGCAAGGATGACAAGTGCAAATATTTATATAGTCCACCACTGCTGTTGATTTCATGCATACATTTAGCATGTGATTAATGGAGCTGCACTGCCAGTGTCACCTAACTGGCTTATCTTTTACATTGTCCTCATTGGTTATTCAATTCAGTATTTAGCAAAGTGCCAGAAATCGTAAATATGTTTGGCGAACTAGTTTGTTTGCGTGCGGCGGAAGAATACGCAGTAACACGGCTTTTGAGTGAGGGAGATTTCCTTTTCCTTTTTCTGTGGCTTAGTTGTGATTTTATGATTTTACAACTGTGTTCGGATCGGTAAGTGACTTTGGCTAGGGTGTGTTTCAATTAACACCAAAATTTGGGTTACATCACTGTCAAAGGAACGGATCTGTGCCGAAACTCGAGGACCCCCTGTATGTTATTCTGACAAAACAGAAGACTGTCAGGTTTTAGTACTCACACTGAAGCATTTTCTCCTCGGCCTCCTTCAGTTTGCACTGAGATGTGGGGCACCAGGATGGCAGCCAGCTGGTGATCCACCATGACCTGTACGATATTTCAAATTTGAACTTTTCATTCTTACTTTTTGACACTTTTATGATTTTAGGCTGTTCAGAAAGACATTGAAGAAATGCAGAAATGTTTAATAATTATGGTTTAACACAGGTTAAACAAAGGTTTAACAAAATTCATATGCTTTACATGTTTTGCAGTTGTAAGAAAGTGTGTGAAGCCTTTGCAAATAGCTGGATTTCTGCATGATCGCCTTCTAATGTAGTCTGGTCATCAAAATTATAACAATAGCTTAAATGAAGACAGACTTTTTAAAATAAACAACATACACAACACATTTTACAATGTCAAATCATTACTGATTAGATGGAACCCTAAGGCTGACTGTATTTAAATGCTTATATGTATTAGAGGAATTTCCTTTGTTGTCAATTTTTCAAAGTCATCTGCATCTGCAAACTATTATCTAATTAGTTTACTTATTAGTATGATTTAGAAGAGAATCACATTTTAAAGCTCAAATTCAGAAGAGCTTTAAAAAGGATTCACAAACTTTCCCACATCTGCAGGAGTCATTCCAAAGACATTACAGCATTCCAAAGACATTAAAACCAATCAGCCATAATTATGAGGCCCTTCCAGCTAAGAAGCAATGACAGCAGGTAATAACCCAGCCTAGATCTTCAGGTCAAGCTCATGTATCACAGTCCATACTGTGAAGGACATCATGCCATCTACCAGCACAGTAGGCAGTGAGACATCAACCAGCCTGGAGAGGTGTTAGTCCTAAAGGCCTGACAGAACTCAATACAGGCAGCATGCTTTAGGTCAAGCAAGCACCAGGTTTGGGATTCAAGGATGATACAGAACACGTTAGCATTTCACCAGCGGAACAAACAATTTACCTCACAGTTGTGTCCAGGAATTTGAAAAAACTGAAGAAGAGACTATGAATACGTAGAAACACCAGAACACGATGTGCCAGTCTGAAGCCAAGAGAATGTGAGGATTTTAGTTACATGCTGTTAATGATTTAATGGAAATCAATTTGCATTCTTTCTCTCATCAGTAAAGTTATTGGAACATTCTTTCACCTTTTCTAAGAGAAAAGTGTGACTAACAGCAATGATCTGAATAATTAAGGGTAATTCCTCCAAACAGTCTGTATAATTTAATCACAGACACACAAATAAAGTCATTCAGAATGGTGTGATTTGAAATAGTGCATTGTAGAGAAAAACAAGTGGGGATAGAAACCAGATTGTCCTCAATGTAAACATGTCCATTTTATTACCATCTGTCTTGTGTTAAAAAAAAGTACAATTTAGGCCATGTAAATTATTGCAATTGAGTGTCTCAGGCATCAGACAAATCACCCTTTAATGTAACGAATCGGTGAAGCAGCATTTTGAGCAATTAAGTGCATTGGATGTCTGGTTGCCACCACCACTGTTGTGACCAATACCTACTTGGTCTGTTTCTCTAGAAAGGAAAATTTCATATCAAACACCACACTGATTTACTTTGTTTAACATAAAGGATTTGATTACATACACTACATGGACAAAAGTATTGGGATGCCTAACCATTACACCAACAGGGACTTTAATGACATTACATTCATACACATCAGACGTTAATATGGAGTTGGTCGCCACTTTGTAGCTATAAAAGCTTCCACTCTTCTAGGAAGGCTTTCCACAAGATGTTGGAGTGTTTCAGTCAAGCTCTTCCACACCAGATTCATGCAGCCATGTCTTTGTGCACTGGGGCATAGTCATGATGGAACAGAGAAGGGCCTTCTCCAAACACTAAGACTGGTCTTCAAGTGTAAAGCGACCATTCTGTCACACGTGAACACAACCACAGCAAACAGTTTGAACAGCACAAAATTCTTTCTCTGCAGTTAACCCATTCACCAAGTGAAGCAGCGGGCAGCCAGAAACACAGGAGCAGTGTGTGCCACTAGCCACAACTTTCTGATCGCAGGGTGAACGCCCTAACCACTAGGCCACCAGCTGTCCATATAGTGTATTCGCACACCACTGCCTGCATACTCTGCATTAAAACCAAAGTTTTTAGCCTTCATTTAGCCAAAATCAAATTCCTTGTATGTGCTCGCCCACATACCTGGCCAATAAACATGATTCTGATTTAATATGGACCATTTACACCATTTGGTGTAAAAATTGTAAAGATAAACACATACATATAACACACAGTGGCAGCAAAGACATGGCTATAAAAGCTAATTAAATCAGATGATACAGCAGGTGTGCTGGTGACCCTTCCCTGAAGACCTCAAGACTAAACCTGCACAACAACACTGTTTAATGTAATATACACCACAGCACACAGTGAACCATGTAAAATTCTCTCTCTGCATTTAATCCATTCACCAAGTGTAGCTGTGGGCAGCCAGGAACACATCGCCCAGGGGGCAGTGTGTGCAGAGGATACCTTGCTCAAGGGTGCCTCAGTGGTACCACTGGCAGTCTTGGGCTTCAAACCCACAACCTTCTGATTGCAGGGGCAACTCCTTAACCACCAGAATACCTGCCTCTGGGCTGATCTATCCCATCACTGTCACTTACTCAGACATTCACTCACATTCACTCAGTCACTCACTCTAACACTCACTCACTCACATTCACTCAAACTCTCACACACTCACATTCACTCAAACTCTCACACACTCACATTCACTCAAACTCTCACACTCACATTCACTCAGACACTCACTCACACACACACACACATTCACTGAGACACTCACTCACATTCACTCAAACTCTCACACACACACACATTCACTCAGACACTCACTCACATTCGCTCAGTCACTGACTGGTAGAGAACAGAGAGTTCTCACAGCGACCGTGAATATCCTGACTGTAAAATCATGCACAAGGCTTCACTCAGACACATTCTCGTTATTATATTCGTCCTCTGAGACTCTCTCTCTCGCTGTCTCTTACCCCAGCTCCGGAACATCCGTTCGTTCCGCCATGTTACGGACCACGCGTCACTGCCAACGTCACCTCGAACTTTGGTCCAGAGACCAAAACAAACCGTAAATAATAACAAACACAGTGCATTTATTTACATCCAAGCGCCAGATGCCCATTTTTGATGTAAAACATCATGGGCAGTGTCACACAGCAAAAAAAAAAAAAAAAAACATTGTAAAAATAAGTAAAATAAAAGCAAAATAATAGGTCCTAAAATGATTTGCCATTATTATGAGCATTTTTCTTTTTGTAAAAAGTATAAGTGAAATAAAAACAAAAGAGATGCTTGAATCAAGCAAAATTATTTTCCAATATAATGAGAAATATTCACTTGTTAAGCTTTCCTAACACTAGATTATTAATCTTTGTAAAAATAAGTAAAAAGAAAACTTTGTAAAATAAAAACAAAACAAGAAAAGAGGTACTACAATTAAGCAAAATTACCTGCTAGTATAGTGGGAATATTTCAATTTCCTAAAAACTGGGTTGTTTATCTTACTTACTAAAAAATGTAAAAACAAAACAGAGGGGGCTAGAATTAAGCAAAGTATTGGCCAACATGAGAAATGTTCACTCTTACATATAAAAAAAGGTAAAAAAAAAAAAAACCCAAACAAACACAAAAACAAAAGAGGTGCTAAAATCAAGCAAAATAATTTGCCAATATAGTGAGAACCTTTCATTCCTTAATCTTTTTTAAAACAAGAAAAAGTTACTAAAAAACTACATTATTATGTTATATAGACAAGTCAGTTGTTTTTAAAATATAAATGAGATCTTTTATTTCTTTTCATGATTTTCTTGCTTGGTTTCTTTTTGTCCGGTGTGTAAGATGGGTGCTGATGTCACCACCTTTTATAGTGATATGATGATGTAAAATAAAGCTCTGAAGTGTGATATTTCACCAAGACAAAAATATATAAGTTAAACTAGTCTGATAATATAAGAAAATTGGGCCTGTTCAGTAGGAGAAGTGGTAAAGGACTCCACAGTCCTTTCACTGAACTTATAGTGAACGACTGCATTAAATGTCTTGTCTGGTTGTTTTGTTGCTCTTGTGTTTTTCTTGTATTTTCTTTTGTCCTGTATGCACTTGTGGTCTTCTGATGTCCTGTTTCTGTTCTTATGTTGCACCATGGTCCTGGAGGAACAATGTTTCATTTCACTGTGTTTGCACATTCTCATTTTTGTTTCATTTCGTTCACACAGTCACTGTCCTGTTGCTGCTATATCACATTTATTGCTGTCTACCTCCGTTCTGCATTTTTGCACACAACTCTCTGCTGCTAGAATACAGTACCTGTCAAAATGCTGTTTTCATCCAGACTGAAGCCATAGTCTACTGCACAAAATGTCACGTTGCTGCTCTTGTATTTTTCTTGCACTCTTTCTCCTGTCCTGTCTGTAATCATTTGTGTATGTGTGTGTGTGTGTGTGTGTGTGTTTGTGTGTGTGTGTGTGTGTGAGAGAGAGAGAGAGAGAGAGAGAGAGAGAGA
>JBBPCX010000006.1:12279242-12321698 GCA_037974365.1 Hydrocynus forskahlii
TGTGTGTGTGTGTGTGTGTTTGTGTGTGTGTGTGTGAGAGAGAGAGAGAGAGAGAGAGAGAGAGAGAGAGAGAGAGAAAAAAAAAAAACATAGAGAGAGAGTGAGTGTGTCTGTGAAGTTGCTGAACGTGCCCTGAACTTGTGTCTCGCTCTGCTCAGTGACGTGGACTATCTTCAAGTCTGGCTGCAGCTGCAGTGTGTGTGGACAGAGAGATCCAGAGAGAAATAAAGTGTGCAGGAATCAGCAAGGTTGATGACTGTTAATAACTGTTAATACCTGTTCTAATAAATGATTTTGTAAGGAGGAGGGCTGGACAGTCACTGCCCCGAAGTGCTGCTGAGCCACCGGAACAGACTGTAAGTAGCTAGCAGGCTAGGCTAGCTAGCATGCCGTACAGACATTCAACTCTGTTTAGCTCTAAACTAACATTTAATGCACCCTGCTCGTGAAGAAGAGGTGATTAACTCCTAAGTTCGATAGTCAGGGCGTTAGCAAATCTCGGTCTTCCTTGTGTTTCTTGTCAGATATTTCAGGCAAGAACACCGCCCCGCCCTGTCATAGAGTCTCACTTCTGCACTTTTCATTTTTCTGCACTTTTCAGGCAACAAAACGGTGAACTTTGAATTGACTCCCAAAACACAGATGTTATTCACAGAGTGCTGACTGTTTACACGTACGAATGAATGCAGCCCCCCTCACACTTTATCACTGACGATAAGCCCAGCCACCCCAGTGTTTAGAGGGCTACAGTGGGTTACAGTGTTTACAGGAGCTCACAGTGTCTACAACAGATTACAGTGGGTTACAATGTTTGCAGGGGTTCACAATGGGTTGCAGTGTTTACAGTAGGTTACAGTGTTTACAGGTGTTAGTGTTTACCGGGGTTATAGTAGGTAAGTGTTTACAGGTGTTACAGCAGTACAGGTGTTACATGGGGTTACGGTAGTTCACAGGTGTTAGAGTAGGTAATAGTGAGTTACAGTGTTTGTATGTATTTTTGTAGGTTACAGCATTTATCGGCGGTTACAGTGTTTATGGTGTTTACAGGGGGTCACAGCAGAGGGTTACAGTGTTTATAAGGGGTTATAGTAGGTTATAGCATTAACAAGTGTTGCAGTGGGTACAGTATTTCAGTATTTGTAGGGGGTTACAGTGTTTACAGGGGGTTACAGTATTTATAGGGGGCTACAGTAGGTTACCGTGTTTATGGGGGGTTACAGTGTTTACAGGTATTACGGGGGTACAGTGTTACAGGTGTTACAGTGTTTATATGTGGTTATAGTAGTTTACACTGTTACAGGTGTTACAGTGGGTTACCGTGTTTACAGTGTATATAGAGGGTTATAGTAGATTACAGTAGTACAGGTGTTACAGGTATTACAGTAGGTTATAGAGGGTTACAGTGTTTATATGAGGTTACAATGTTTACGGGGGGGTACAGTATTTATGGTGTTTACAGGGGTCACAGTGAGTTGCAGTGTTTACAGTGAGTTGCAGTGGTTACAGTGTTTAAAGGGGTAACAGTGGGTTGCAGTGTTTACAGGAAGTTACAGTGGTTTGTACTGTTTACAGAGGCTTGCAGTGTTTACAGTGGTTACATTATATATAGCAGAGGTCCCCAACCACTGGGCTGCGGCTTGGTATCAGTCCGTGAGTCGTTTGGTACCGGACTGCACAAAAAGACAGAATTGAAAATATTTTTTGAGTCTGAATTATCTTTTATTTTGGAAAAAAACACGCTCAACAAAAATGCTAGCAAAAATGAGTGAAAAAATTAACGCACTTTGTTTTAGTTGTATCTATACCGTGAAAATATTGTTTTACATGTAACTGGTTCGTGGCGTAAAAAAATGTTGGGGACTGCTGATATACAGTAAACCCCCTGCTGTATTGCGATCAAGCGGGTGTTTACTGAATAGGGTTACAATAGTCACACTGTATACATGGGGTTACACTGGGTTACTAAGGCTGTCACTGCTCACCACACCTTTGCACACAATGTTTCGGAGCAGGTTCATGCAAGCTGTGTTGAAATCTGCCGAACCCCTCCCCAACACACACACACTGTCAGGCCAGGCAAAACTCCTGCAGTGAAACGTAATCCAACCTCCACCAGCATAGGAAGGTTCGACAGATGCTGTTCTCTTTGAGAGGCTAGCTTACTGAGCTACAATATATAAAATATTGTCATTTGGAATAAGATAGGCTGCCGAGTCAGTGTAATTACTTAATTCATACCTTTGGTCATTATTAGACTCTGGATCTTTAAGGCTACATTTACACAGCCTTTAGCTGCTACTCTGCCAAACACATGTCATGGATCTAACTTCACAAACAGACACTGGTCAGCTCTGCAGTGTGTGTAATAAATTTCATGTGAGCCGAGGTGCATTCCAGCAAATTTGCATGAGTCCAAATAAAGTTTTCACATGCAGTGCTGTATGGGCTCAATAATAAGTACACCTATTTGAATATTCTACAGGCAGTGTGGACTTCAGCTATGTACTCACAGCTGAAAAGAATACTCACCCAGTGCTTTCTGCTTCCATACTTTATTTGTGAGGTTTTCACCGTTTGTCCCTCTCGTCTGTATGTTGCAATGGGATCAGGGAAAATGCAAAGCGGCTTGTCAGTCTCTGACAGTGATGGTTCTTCGTTTGCCCCCCTGGTGGTGCTGGAGTTGGCCGAGAACACTGAAGAAGAGGCCATCACTTGGTTGCTAAACAGAATAAAAGACAAGCAGCAAAATGGAGGTAATACCCCTGCTACAGTATGAGGGGCTTGGAGCTAGAGAGAGAGACAATATTTTGTGAAAAATCCACTTTGTATTCCACGCTACTCTGTATTTTAGGACTCTGTGCTTATGATGCTGCCACGGTGTTTCTATATAATGCATTTTGGCCTCAAAGACATCAGGCAGAAAGCTTTGATCCATGTATTACACATGTATTATCAGATTTCTGAGGAGCCTGAACATTGCTAGTGTATCTAGGCTTGTTTTATCATTTATGCTTGTAAGTCACGTAAAACAAATAAATCTCCAGATCTGCTATGATGAGCAGAATGCTAATGGACTGTTGCCTCGGGCAGATCTTGCAAACCTGTGTACGAGAAGCCTTGTGCAGCTTAGCCTCTCCTTATGGCAAGAAAGATTTTCAAATATTTGTATAGCAAAGCAAATACGCCGGGCTATATATAGTTATGGTCCAAATGGGAGGAATGGACCAAATTGGATGAATTGGATAAAATGTAATTCACACAGATTATAGTGCTGTCACTTAAACTTGTTTTTCCAAGTGAAACTGACTTATTTGTCATTATACAAACATTATACTGAATTTGGCATGTCACTAATGCAAAACTCAGCATCCACAATAACCATTTTTAGGTAGGTTACAGTGATTAGGAGGCAAAGAGCTTACCGAAAAAATGCTCCAGACACATATATTTGTGACATATAAGTCTTTACTAGGATTTTACCTTTTTGGACATGATGTTTATTTCAGGGAGATTTATGGAAGATGATTGATCTTTCAGCGTTATTTAATTGGCTTTATTCAGAATTTCTTTTCATTAATATGCAACTGTGATAATTCTTTTGCTTTTTCTACACAGGAGCTGAGTTACTGGTAGAGCAACTAGAGGTTGGTGTACAGGATGAGCAAAAGAGAAAACCTAAAGTGTTCCTTGTGGGCTCGACCTGGCAGAGGCTCCTTAATGGAGCAGAGGACGTGGGACTTTTTAAGGAGTTCCATGATGGCACCATGCGGGGATTCACTTATGCCAACCGAGAAAGCTTCAAAGACTTCCAAGGTGAAAAGATCTTTTACAGTCAGTTTATAGGGTACTGTCACAGAAAGAGGCAGATGGTTATGAGCATATATGATTTTAAATATATACTCAAGGCCAGTAAGTTTTCATACAACATGCTTTTTGAATTCCAGTGTGAAAAGGAGATAAAGTAATTTTCTTCAGTTACATTTCTTAAATCTAGTGCCAAATTCAACCCCCTTCACTGAAACTATTGTTATTTCCTGTGTATGTTGTTCCAGGGGATGGGGATGGCTTCCTTAGCCTTGCAGAATGTCAGTACATTATCAAACATGAGCTGGATACATTGAGAGCGAAGGGCGAGGCACATGTTCCTGGATATCCCAAGCTAAAATTATATCCTGGAAAGTCAGTCAGTAAGTTATCAAAAATATATATCAGCTTTTCTTGTGAATGTTTCATATCCAAAGTCTGCATTTGTTCAGATTTAAGTATTTAATTTTAGGTTTTATGTTTGTGATGGATTCATGGTAGAGCAAACTTTGCAAAAGGTGAAGTTTTATTAGTTACTTTTCCATTGTCCAGTTCGTAGGTTACAGTCCAAGGGGATTCTTATCCAGTATTTCTCTCTTCATGATAAAGAAGAGTTGAAGAGACTCTCTTTTTCTTGGTATCGAAAAATCAACCTGTCCCTTCAACCACTGGGTGAGTCAGACATATGGTGAGCTGGGTGAACTTTAAACCTGACAGCTCATCCAATATATCAGTCTTTCTTAGATAAAATGCTGTTCAAATGGATTTCACAACCATTTCATAGTTGCATAAGAGGTTTTGAACTAGTTACCCTATATTTGATACATTTGATACATCTTTAGAATATTAATTTAATAAAACTTTATAACAGCAGTAAAATATATTTGGTTAAATGTAGCTATTCTTTCATAGCTTTCCAATTCTGGTCCTGGAGGCCTTCTATCTTTCACATTTAGTCCCTTCTCTAACACACTTAATTCAACTCAGGAAGGACATAGTAATTAGCTGATTACACCAAAACATGCAGGACATGAGTAATCCAGGAGTAGGGTTGGAAATCACTGAAGTAATGAGAGCAATATACTGTGGCTCTCATAACAGAAATATATATTTTATAAAATATACAGTGCACCATTGTTAGTTTACCTAAGCTGTTCTATTTTTGTGTCCCAAATGCAGATGATATTAGACATTACTTTGGAGAGGGCCTGGCGCTCTACTTCGGTTTTCTGGAGTATTTTACATTTGCCTTGGTGCCAATGGCCCTCGTTGGCATCCCCTACTACCTCTTTGATTGGGAGGACTATGATAAGTATGTTCTGTTTGCTGTCTTCAACCTGGTGTGGTCCACTGTCTTCCTGGAGGTGTGGAAGCGATGCAGTGCACAGTTAGCCTATGGATGGGGGACGCTGAGTCGTAAAAAAGCGTTTGAAGAGCCGAGACCGGGATTCCATGGGGTTCTGGGCTTTAATCCAGTTACAGGCCGTGAAGAGCCGGTCTATCCCAACACAAAGTACGTATATGGAGAACTGACAGTTACGATGATGTGATATATGTTGTTACAGAGTGGAACAAGCCTAGCTGCAGAAGTATAATACATACTTACAGATGTTTATCTGGTATGTGCAGAAACCTTTCACTCCTACACAAACCAAAAACGGCCATAGGAAGCAATTACCAAGTATTTGAATTGAGTTCAGTTCAGAATTATGCTGTACGTTTCTTTCCACAGACGACAGCTGAGGATATATCTAGTGTCTGTCCCTTTTGTGCTGCTGTGCCTGTACCTGTCTCTCCATGTGATGATGATCTACTTTGATATGGAAAACTGGGCGCTGAGCCTTTATAATGAAGACCCAAACTTCTGGACCAGTGTGCTGCTCTTCATCCCAAGTATCATCTATGCAGTGGTGATAGAGATAATGAATTTACTCTACCGCTATGCAGCTGAGTTCCTCACACACTGGGGTGAGTGTGCAGAAAAAATAATCATGTGACAGGGCTACAGTAATAGGTGCTAAGGATAATAAGAAATGCTCAGGGCAGACATCACCTTTCTGAAAGCAACAGTGGGATTTGCTGTTATTATTATTGTTTGGGTTATGGTCGAATGCCACTAACTTAAATTTCTGTACAGCTGAAGCATTTTGAGGAATATTATTCCTTCCAAATGAATTGCTATGAGACTTAAACATGGTATAGTAATAACACGAGAAAGCTATTTCCAGCCTTCAACACGTTTAAAAAAGGGTTACTATGCTCTCTGTTGGGGAACTTGGTGTGTGAATGAAGGCTGTATGGCAGTATGGTTTATTGACCATGTTGATTGTTGTTTTGCATTCTATGCAGTGCTTCAGTATACTTTGAAATGGTCTCATATTTGTAATGATCCAAGATTCGCTTTGTTTAGAAAACCACAGGCTGGAATCATCCTTCCAGAATCATCTGGTGCTGAAAGTGTTGGTGGTAAGTCTGCTGTTCTTTTTTATCTCCCAGTCATTCTTTGGCACTGTTGCACTCTTTGAATGTATTCTGTTTTACCTCTCTCTATAATGGCAATTAATATGATTTAACTTGTTGTGTTAAACTTGTGAAAACAAGTAGAGATTGTGCCTGTTTGATAACTCCTTAAACTGTTCTTTCAGTTTATTTCAGAAAATAAATGATTCATGTATTTATTTGTTTTAACAGTTCAACTTCGTCAACTGCTTTGCTTCTTTGTTCTATATCGCCTTTCTAATGCAAGACATGGTGCTGCTTAGACAGGTGAGTGAAAAAGCAGTTTCAACACTATTACTGACAGTATAGTATTAACCTACTGCCTTCTCTGCGTCTTTTACTGATAAATTGGATTTAAGGGATGTAGTGATATCTTCTCCAAACACACCACTTGATATCACTGATGCTCTACGTGAATGTTTATAAATGCAAATACATGATTAAGGAGAGTTTGTTTCATTTACAAAATAGTCACATATGTTTGGAAAATGGTGCTAGGTATCAAAATACCAAACTATGCCTTCTTATGTGATCCATCTGCTCATATTGCACACCAAAATCATGCCAGATAGTAATCTATTCTTGAAATGAATGTTGTTTTTGTTGTGTCGCAGAGCCTTGCCACTCTGCTTATCACCTCTCAAATCCTGAACCAAGTGATGGAGGCCTTCCTGCCTTACTGGCTGCAGAGGAGACGCAATAAGAAGGTCCATAAAAGAGTGAGGAGGATGATGGGAGATAAAGAGCTCCCCCTGGTGGAGCAGGTCCAGTTGGAGAGTGACATGAACACCTACTTGGTGAGCCACAGGACTATTTCTAGACTGAATCACCAGAAATAGGTGCTCTAACTATAGCCTGGACCATACTCCAAAACCAGCTCACTAAATCACTGACAATTACCATATATTGTATAGATAATATATGTGTAGTTGAAGTAAATAGAATGTAATAGTTTCATAAAAATGCTGCTTGGAATTATTGAAATATGTTCTTGTATTGAGGATAAAAGGTGCATTTACCTGGTATATGTTTGGCTCTTAAGGTCTGTTTGTTCATACTGACAAATATAAATATGCATTTATCAATTTTCCCCTCAGCACATTCGTTTTATCACTATTTACTAATGATTAGGGCAGCTTGTGCATTTACAGCCTTGCATTTATACTGTGTACATACCATTCTGGAAGGCATTTAGGTAGTTATTTGGTTTGGGCCTATGTTTGTTAATATTTTTTTGTTGGATGTTTGATCATCAGGGCACATTTGATGACTACCTGGAGCAGTTTCTGCTGTTTGGGTATGTTAGTTTGTTCTCCTGTGTGTATCCGCTGGCCGCTCTGCTGGTGGTGCTCAATAACATCACGGAGGTTTACTCCGATGCCTTCAAGATGTGCCATGTGTTCAAGCGGCCGTTCATTGACCCTGCATCTGACATAGGAGTGTGGCAGGTAAGGGAGGGGAAGACTTTTTTTTAGCTTGATTTGCTGAGAATATTTTCTTGCAAATGGTCTCGTTTCACCATAGAGAAGCCTGGTGAGATATTAATTTTAATTTGTGAGCACACCACAGCACACAGTGTGAACAGCACAAAATTCTTCCTCTGCATTTTACCCATTCACCAAATGAAGCAGCGGGCTGCCAGTAACACAGCGCCTGGGGAGCGGTGTGTGGGCTCTGTACCTTACTCAAGGGTACCTCAGAGGTGCCGCTAGCAGTCTACGGATTCAAACCCACGACTTTCTGATCACAGGGCGAACGCCCTAACCACTAGGTCACAAGCTGTGTGAACATTTCATGATGATTAAAGCAGTAAAAATAATCCAGTTCTACTTGAAATATAATATTCATACATTAACATTCACCAATCAGCCTGAACATTAAAACCACTGACAGGTGAAGGGACTATCATTGATTATCTTGTGACAATAGCATCTGTCAAGGGGTGGGATATATTAGGCAGCAAGTAAACAGTCAGTCCTTGAAGCTAATGTGTTGAAAGCAGAAAAAATGAGCAAGCCTGACAAAGGCCTAATTGTGATGGCTAGATGACTACATCAGAGCCTACCAAATGTGTTCAGAGAATGACAACCTACCAACCAATGATAGGATCATGGTTGCCCAAAGCTTACTGATTTATTTGGGGAATATGGGCTTGTCCGGCTGGTCCAATCGACAGGAGAGAATTGCACAAATTGCTAAAAAAAAGTTAATGCTGGTTATGATAGACAGGTGTCATCCCATCTTTCTGTGTATGAGGCTGCAAAACCATCGGCAGGGTAGGATAGTGGGTATGATACTTGTCTACCCACTATGGGTAGGTCATGGTTCGAATCCTACCTTCGGCATACCATCGCTGGGTTCCTGAGCAAGGGTTCCTGATCAGAAGTACCACTGGGTTCCTTGTGGTACTTCTGTACAGGGACTAGCCGAGGGAAGAAGTATTCTTTGAATAGACAGTGTGATTTAATTAGGGGTGTCGAATTAACGAGCACCACGTGACGTCAACCCGGCCTGTTTTTCTGTTGAAACATGATACCCATCGAGATGTGCACGCTCATAAATCTGTGCTACTTTGGGACACAGGAATCTGTATAAGCTTCAAGGGAGCATTTTTCCACAGGGTAGCATGAATCGATAGACTCTGCTGTCTATTTGCGCTACGGTAGCATTTTTGACCAGGCAGCATGAAACACCCTGCTTCACTGTAGCATTCCTCAGTGTTAGGACCTGACTGTATGCACCAGCTTTATGCACATCTAAAGATCTATCTATCTATTTAGGCTCTTAATAAAATATATTTTCCTTAGATTATGCATATTTTTTGCCCATTTCTCATCATTATCGGAGCAAAACTAACTGTATAAGCTTTTCGACAAGGCAGTATAAATCAGCAGAAAACACCTGTGCTGAAACTGCACCTTATAGATGGACTTAGCTCTTTCATTGTTCTTGTTGAACCAATTTTTCCCTCAGGATATTAGTTGAAAGTCTGTAATATTGATTATTCATTCACTCATATGCCAAAATTCACTTATTTTTAAAATATTTTTACAGCAAACATGTGCGATTAATTTAGATAAATTAATCAGAGAGCTTGTAATTAATTAGATTAAATTTTGTAATCACGTGACACCCTTAGTTTTTGTTAAAAGTCCCCCATAGGAGACCACCAATTACAAATTCTGTTCTACAAGTTGATAAACTAACATTCATATAACACATTTAAACCTGCATGTTATTTCATGCTCGTGTAGCGTGCTGCAGTCTATAAACACTTAGTCATAACTGAAATGTGTCAAGACAACACAGACTGAAGTGTTTAATTCTGAAGAGGGTGATGATACATTTATATTCAGCGTTAAAATTCTGAACTGTTATTTTTTCCCTCTCTTCTCACTTCCTTCTCCAGCTGGCATTTGAGACAATGAGCGTTATTGCTGTGGTGACCAACTCTGCCTTGATTGGGCTCTCTCCGCAAGTGAAGGCCTACTTCCCTGAGGCAGAAACCCAGCTTATTCTCACTGTGGTGGCTGTAGAGGTAATTCTTTTCTCATCTGTTCTGTTACCCACCCTAGGAAAAATGTCATGGCCTCCATGTGCACTCAGTGAACCCCTCATACCATCAGGTGGTGCCAGTGAGCTGTTTTCTTGTTGCATTTGATGCAGCGGCTCCAGACTGTGACTTCCAGTAATCCTGCTGAATTGTGATATGCACGCAGTAAACGGTGTCTGTATGTGTGTGCTATTATTGAGAACACAGTGTTGGACAGTATCTGTGTGCATGAGGTAGTGGAAGAATTCCAGACCTCCACTACCAACAACTCGGGTCTACATGTGTTAGCATCAGAATTAAAGATGCTGCGCAGCTAACCCAGCTTTGCTTCTGGGCCCCGTGAGACCCACTCAAAATAACTGACCCCAAGCAAACAGAGAAATGTACACACAGGTTTCAAGAAGAAAAATGTAGCTGCAGAAACATGAGTTGTGTTTTTGTATGACTTTAGAAAGGAAATCATTGTGCCGTGCCTTGTTTTCCACTAATTAAACTTCGCAGCAATCACTGGAGTTGCAATTAGGTCGCACTGATTTGTGCATAGCAGCAGTGTAGCATGACAGAAACAGAATTAATGTGAGTAATGCTCTGAGACATTTTTCCCCCAGCCCTTCAAAGTGTAGTTATGAGTTATTTACATCTTTGTCAAACAACATTGGATGTTTGACTTGACTTGTGTGATGGCCTTCTAATTTAAGCTAATAATCTGATTATGTTCTATATTGGTAAACGGCAGATAATATAAATTCTGGCCAGCGGATTGAATTTGATTAGTTTGCATTAGGAAATGAGGCCAAATACTCTGTGTATTTGAATTTATGTCAGTTTAAAGAGTTCATATCATGGAAAACTGAACTTTCTTTGTTTTTGGTGTAGTGTGTAAACATTGTTAATGTTTCAAAATGTACTGTCCATTCCCCAGCCCTCACATGTTTTGATTTCACTGTTTCTGTGGTGTCATAAAACACATTTACATATACCAGAATATTCAGCCTTCAGCAGTTTTCCCCCCACCTGTTTAAGTTTTAAGGAGTGTCTTAGCCCAGACTGTATTTTAAATGAAGTGTCATATCAGAATAGTCTGTTTAATTCTATAAGACATAAACGTCCCAACATTGTCCTTTAATTTTATAAGAGAGTAAATGTCCTAATGTCACATCCTAAATATAAGATGAACTGGAAAATGGTCATGTAAATTGGAACAATGGCTGTTTTTTGGACTTTTCATAAGTCGACCTCAGGGGAAAAAATATAATGCAAAACATTAGGAGACGTGCCCTTTAACAATGGACTAATTAGCATTAAGAAACACAGCCTTTCTTTATATAACGTTCATGTCAGTTTGATTTTGACTGGTTTTAGAGAATCAATAGACAGCGACAGACATACTTAAATAGAAAGCTGGTTGTGTTTTTTGTCAATTCATTTAGGGTAGGGGTTCAGTGAGTTCCATGTTCAGTTCACAGCAGGACATCTCAGAGATGTTTTTCAGTGTGTGTAAAGCTGAGTATATGTGTATAGTGCCTCTAGGTCTCTTCCTTAACCTTTAAAAACCCTCATTGTGTTACCCTGCCCCCATTCTGCCATGCTGGTGCACTCTGGACTCTGACTCAGAGAGTGTGAGTGTGTTTTAATCCAAGGCAGCTAGTTTATTTGGATTCTCAAAAAGTCACTCTTTAAAGCTGTAAAGGTCAACCTGTTTACCTCCAGCTGTTCAGTCCCAGTCACAAAGTCCCAGTTTTAACTAAACAAAGCAAACTCGTATTAAAACTCGCATGGATTTGTTTTATCTTTTAGTGCTTCCCTTCTCTGTTTAAATGCATTTTAGCTATCAGCTGTCTTTAAACCAGCATTTCCGAACTGCAAGTCATTCCGGACCCAGTCCACACATATTAGGAATGCATTGACACAGTGCAATTAAGTGTATATTTCAATATATTATTAGTTTTGTAAAATATATTTTAGATTTTTATGGTGATCCTGGCATGAGGTTAACCGAAGCAGTGTTGTCAGTCGGTGCACATATGATGTGCTTCAGTTCTCAGGCTTCGCATCCACATTAGCAAGTCCGCCAAGGCTAACGGGCATTCAGGTGCGGTCCTGCGAGCACGAGTCAGCAAAATACCTGCGTCATTATAAGAGTTACCAGAGAAGGAGGTGTTATGTCCTGTCACCACTTTATTTGTTGAGGTACAAAAGTTATTAAGTAAATCAAGGTTATTGTTAAATCTTGTCATAAAACTACAGTGCATATTACACTTTACTGTCAAAAGTGAGCGTGGATTAGGTTCACAAAAAAACAATTACAGGCAAACAGCGCCATTCCTTTTGATTGTATATTGTAAACAAATTTAATAAAAAGGGATTTGCTTATTAGTTGTCGTCCTGGACCTTTGACCTTATCTAAAAGTTAGAATTGGACCTTTGAATATAAAGTTAAAGAACGCCTGCTTTAAACCGTCAAAACTTAGCTTTGAATATTTTAACTTGGTCTATGCAAGTTTAGTAATTTCCCTAAATGAACATTGTTCATGGGTTTAGAGAATAGTTCAAGAACCTTTAAGTGTAGGTTATTTATATAAAACAAAAAAAACAAAAAGCCTTTTCATAGTTTTCACACTCAGAAAGGCTTCCTTATGACAATCATTTATTTTAACATGACCTATCCTTAATCCTTACAATTTAAATTAAAAAGGCTGCATTTGAATAGCAGTCCAGGGTGAAAGGCCTGGGAACTGAGCAATATATTTTGGAACTTGAGCAATGTAACTACACTGAACAAAAAAAAAATAGAAAAGTTCAGTTTCTGTGATATGAACCCTTTAAGAGCGAATGAACGGAAATGCTTAATTGGGAAGTCTGTCTGTACCACAGGACAAAACAGGCCGTCTGAGGTACCCTGTGTCTTTCTATGGCACACTCCACTGTCTATCCCTTAATCCCACTCTCAGCACACGTCCTCTAATCCTGCACTAATGTCACAGTCTAGGACAGACAAAATGCTGCATGCCACACAACAAACCTACATTCTCTGATCATTAAATCATGTTGCATGCCAAGACATGAGCTTATGATATACATATAAAAAAATGCAGATGAGTCTAGATGACGAAGCAAACCATTATACTGTGGAGTTGCATGTCCACTGCATGTGTAATGATTCACACACTCATTGAGTTGCAGGGGCACGTTCTCTCTGTGTTATCTGCCACTCTCTCTGGCTCCGTCTGTCTCTGTTGTCTCTCTTAGTCCATTAAGTGGACTGAGGGGTTATAAAACACAGCAGATGATCAGCATTCGGAGCCTGTGGGTGTGTCTCACATTCTATTCCGTGCACGTCATCATGGCACAGATCTGTGGTTGGCTTGTGATATTGTGTGCCGTATCATATGCTGTGATCTGATATTTGCACGATCAGATAAGGTAAAATTAGCATTTTTAGCTTTATGTGATTCTGTTCATCTCAATTATTTTGGTTTAAAAAAAAATACACAAGTGTGACCTGTGTAGTCACGGATTATAGATGCATTTTTGCATTTGTAAAGTAACCTGAGAGCTTTAGTAGAGCTCAAAAATAAGATAATACTACATCAAAAGTTATTATAATTGACTCTGACTTTCCAAAATCAGTGTAGCTGAATCATCACCTTTAGATCGATGCATCATGATGCACTGATGCATTTTCACACCCATGTTGATATGTAATCAAAAGCTGAGTAGAAAAAAACAAGTACCTGGTCAAAAAACAACTTAAAGGAGTAGTTGGGCAAAAAATCTAATTCACACAGTTTTCTGCTTACTCTAGATGGAGTTGAGCCAAGCTTTGTCCAGACATGTTTTGAGTCCAGATTTTGCTTTCTTTTTTAGGGTTGGAGCTGTGACGCTAACATTACATTACAAGTCAACAAACTTGGGCAAACACTAGAAATCAACACTAGAGTCACACAAATCTTTTCCATAAATACATCCCCAAAACATTGCTCAATTCACACAAAGTGCATCAAGCTCTTTATTAAGGTGACGCAGACTTGTTGATGTTCATAGGCCACTTTAGGAGGAGTGATGAAGATGTGGACGCGGTTTGGGAGGGATTTTGTGACGTTTTTATATGGAAACGTGTGTGTGTGTGTGTGTGTGTGTGTGTGTGAACTATGTTAACGTTGTGTTCCTTTAACTATTGAGTTACTTGTAGAGCTGCAGTAGCATCTGTCAACACAGTAACTGAAGGCTCTGTTCTTCTTTTGGTGCACCTTTGGTCTAAAATAAAATGATCAAGCTCACAAATTACAGTACAGATACTGTCACCAACAGAACAGAGAAATATTAACTGCAAAAATAAATTACTGACTATTATTAATGACTAAGGTGTAACAAGTAAAAGGTGGATTTGACTAGACTCTTTTTTTTTAGTATTACAGTATTATCAAGTAAAGTGCATTATTATAAGTATTGTCGTCAAGTATTATCACATAAAAATACTACTATATTATACTACTATTAAAAGGTTGCTTGAGTACATGAAACTGAGTAAATATAACTAGCTACTGTCCACCTTTGCATTTACATAGCCTAACAAATTTGCTTTAACAGAAGCATAAATGGAGTTTGTATTTGCATGTGAGTTTGCAAAGGGTGAGGACTCAAGATTCAAGTTTGGTTTTTTTTGTTACTGACACATAAAATTGGTTTACCATGTTGTGTGTGTAAGACTGCAATACAGTACAGTAATATAAAGTAAAGTGAACAGAAAGGTGTGAGACAAAACAGTGGTTGTAAAACAGAAGGACAATAGCAACGACCACACACATTGTAAACACAGTGACTCCAGATCAGCAGATAATGAAGTAAGCAGACAGCTGAGGCACGGACTGCATACGGCAACGTGCTATTGACCAGCATGAAATTCAGGCCCACTCTGCCCTTTTCTGCATTGTCATGGGTTCACAGTGGAATGTTTCGGAGAAGTGTGTGTGCGTGTGTCATCCCTGATATTTCTTGGAGCCGAAAACGTTGCCTATTTTTGGGCCATTCGATACTCAGGTAATTACACGATGGCATGCCTCAGAGAGCAGTAACCAGGCAACAGTGTAGCCACGGCGACAGGAGAGGGCTGAGGATCAGGAGTAATTGAAAAAGCCTCGAGGCAGCGAGACAAAACTTGGCCTTTCAGAGAGAAAGAGAGAAAGATAAGCTGACTGTTAGCCACATTCACAAAAACAGCCTTATGTAACAAAGATGATTATGAATGAGGTAGCCTTTGGATTTGTGGGGTGTTTTTTTTTTCCTATCTCTTTGTATGTCTATTATGAAAGAGTGAAATTTCATGAAAAGTTAGATTTTTAATTCAGGATTTTACAGACGAGGAATGTTTATAGTAGCGCTTTCATGTATGTCTACATCCTCTTTCAGCTGAGCATTCTCAAAAGTCTTACTGAGTTTCTTTTTAAACACATCATCTAATATCACTCTGGATTTGTCTGAGAAAGGAACGTGTATTAGTATCCGTCCCGTTCGCCTGCAGTGGCAGTGTTTGCTGCCTGCTTTCCTTAGGAGTTATTTTAAGTAGCAAATTTGATTTTCAGATCGCCTGATATGGCTATGGTCGTTGCAGTGTCAGTGGCTGTTAAGATGTATACCAGAATATGTGTGATAATCAAACGGCGTGTATTTACATGTTAACACAAATAGACAGGCTTTAACATGGCCGTCCAACTGAAGCTTCAGGGCTTTCACATGACTCCCTAAACATGTCTGACATCCTACAAGATCAGATCAGACTGTCTGCCTCGCTTTCTCTCTCGCTCCCTTGCTCACTCGCTCTCACTCTCTCTCTCTCTCTCTCTCTCTCTCTCGCTTGCTTTCTTGATCTGCTCACCTCCAATATAAAATGACAGCCAGACTGGAGACACAGTGACAGCTTCCGAACATGTTTTTTTTTTTTTCCACCATAATACGTCAGTCACACATAAGCTCATCAACTGCATGACCCAGTCTCACACTATTGCATTGTATTGACAATAGGTGTCTAATATTACCTGTTTTCTGTCCTTAGACACACATTGATTTCTCATAATTGACCATGGAGTGCTTTCATGGTCCATTTTGTGCTGTATTTAAGTAAGTTAATGTTTGTCTACTTCAAATGCAGCAGTATTTATTTATGGATTTGACACAAAAGTAAATGGTAGTGAAGGAGAAATTCATGGAAAGTTATTTACTATTTATGTCATGCTTTCTGACTAGATAGAAAAGATTCTCTGTAAATATGCTGTGCATTGAACAAAAGAATAGAAGAATAGAGCAGGACAGAATAATGGAACAGAGTAGAATAGAACAGTATAAAAAAATAGAAATAAACAATAAGGCAGTGGAAATAAGTTTTGCTATGTCATGTTCTCTGACTAGATAGAAGATTTTCTGAGAACATGCTATGGAATTAAGTAGAACTAAAGAACAGAAAGATGAAAAATAAGAACAGAATAGAATAGAACCATAGAATGCAATAAAATAGAAGAATAGAACAGAAGAACAGGCTGGTATGCATAAATGCTACATAAATAGAGCAGAATGGAAAAATAAAGAGCTCGTATTTATCCATAAATAAAGAGTCTGGCACATGCATGAAGGACATTTTGAAAGTGTAAATATACATGAATTAAGGAAGATTTAACAGTATACACAAAAGCTAGTGGTCATTTTTAGTTATTCGTTCTCATAGTGACGCAGGATCCAAAACAAAGTCTTCTTAGCTCTGAAAGATCCTCTTCTACTGATTGTTCATTTAGGACCGATTGCTTCCATTGTTTTCATTCAACATACATTTCAGGATTCTGAATGATTGGGATGACTAAATTGTGTGCATTTGGCATGCAGAATAGACATTTTTTATAATAAAGTATATATTTATTAATTCATTCCTTGTAAAAAAAAAAGGTTAATATTTTCTTACTTTTTAGCCTGTGATGGATCCTGCAAGGTTCAAAGTTGTGCTGTGTTGTTAGTCTATAGTTTATAGGCTGAGGCAGCACTGAACAGTAGAGAAATAAACAAAGAGCTCCTACAATCTCACAGGACCATATATAGAAAGGTGTGCTGTAATTCTCAACAGCAGGATGCTGCAACTTAAGACCGGGTGCAGCTGGTTGAGTTTTTGCAACTGTGAGACAGCAGAGGTGCTTAGTGTTAGCAGATGTTGGTAAATATGAAGGTAAGGGCTCAACTAACATAAAACTGTATGAATGTTTAAGAAGGCCCTGCTTTCGATGTAGGTGAGGCTTCTGGAGTATGATGCAAAAGCCAGAGTAGACGAAATTCATTTTTGTTTGTGCAAATGTGTTAAATTCAAACTGCTGTTAAGTTGTCGAGTCCACTGCAATCTAATGCAAAACAAATCGGTTCCAAAGCAAAGGACATCTTCAACCAGGGATACATTTGGATCACATATTCAGGGCAAAACTGCTCAACTATACAGTTCTTGTGAAGTATTGTAACAGATATTGGCTCTGGGAGTTACAGAATCTTTGCAGTTCCAGTTTGGATCACTCTGCTTTTCAGTCAAGGTTCATTAGGCAGTGCATTGTCTGAGCACAAATCTGCTTTTAGCATTAGAGGCTGCTGTCTAAACATAGGGCAGTAGCCTCCAGATAAGTCATGTCACTGCTCCTGAAGTGTTTTGCTGTGCAGTGATGACTCTGAACTTACCTTGTGTGAACAGTTACAAAAACGAGCCATCAGCTACATTCATTAATTTGAAGCTGCACTCAGTGTTGTTTTGATGAAACACACAGACGAATGAATGAGAGTCAAAAGCACTTAAATAAATCTCTGCACCAGTATACTAAAGAATTTTGTTTTGTTGTTACCTGCTACGCTGTATGATTCCCTGGCCTGTAACTGAAGATTTTGCCAATGTTCAGATCAGTCACGATACAGAATCAGAATCAGAAAAGTTTACTGATCCCGGAAGAAATTGCTTATGTAATGACTGCAGAGACACACAGAGACAGAGACAAGAACAATATAATATAAAGTGTAAATAAAATTTAAATACATAATTTGTAGAAAGGAAAAAACCTCAATATGAATACCCTATGCCAGCGGCCCCCAACCTTTTTTGTACCATGGACCAGTTTCATGTAAAACAATATTTTCACGGACCGGTACAGATACAACAAATAAAGTGCGTGAAAATACGAAGTAGCTCCCCAAATACATTTGGTTTTTTTTGTTTCATTTTTGCTCACGGAGCAATACAGGTCTGCGGCCCGGTGGTTGGGGACCTCTGCTCTATGCTGTATACAGAAATGCTTGTTATAAAAACTGTATATAAGTAACACAGTTGAGTGAACAAATCCAGCAGTACTCTTCACTGAACTTAAGGTAGAATATTAAGTTGTTACAGAGTTAAGGGTGTTTTTAAATGTGATTAACCAGTTAATAAATGCTTTTATTTTATTGGTATTTTAGCTTTATTATCATTAACTGTGTAGTGAACTTCCATAGTCTAAGTAGATAAAATGTTTTGCTTACTTCTGATATGTTCCTTACGTTGAGGTGTAATGAATCTTGAACAGCATTGCCCCCCGCCATAATGCTTGCTTACTCTGTTGCATGTTTCATATTTGTTTGGATTTGAAACTGGGATTGAAAAGCGAGAACAGTCTCAGCATGGGACCACCTGCACCATACTAATCTCTGAGATGTAGCAAGGTGTCTCCATATCTTCGCCACCTCCCCTGCCACCTGAGACAGTTCTGCTGCATTTTAACATGCACCACTGTGTTCAGTTTCACACTCTGCTTATTTCAAGTACACCTGAACCAGCACATTTATAATGCACTTTAATCTGTCTCCTGTTGAACATGATTAGGCTACAGTGGTTAAATAACATATGGTACAAATTCTGCCTCTGTTAGAAAACACATAATTACTGTCAAGATTCAAGATTCAAGAGAGTTTATTGGCAGCCCAGCCACATACACAAGTGCACAGAGGGTTGAAATAGTGTTCTCTGACGCAAATAGTGTAAGACAATGACAGACAAAGGTAAAACAAAGACAGACAAAGAGCAGAGTCAAGAAACTGCTGCAACATTATATTGCAGCATCTAAGCAAAGAATTGCAAATTACAAAACAGGCAGGTAATGCAAATAAGTGTGTTTTCTGAGGTAGAGTTTTTGGAAAGTGTCTGTGGAGTGAGTATAGGATAGTTAAAAGTGTCATGTGCATTTCTTGTCGCAGTCTCTGTATGAGGTCAGACCCTGTTCAGACCCCTGATGTTATGTGCAGGCTCTGAGTTCAGGAAACTAATGGCTTGAGGTAAGAAGCTGTTGTGATGTCTGGTAGTGGTGCTACAGATACTTGTGAACCTTTTTCCTGACATAAGGGGGAAAAACAGTCCATGTGAGGGGTGGGTGGGATCTGTGATGATGCCGGTTGCGCGGTGGACACAGTGTGTCTTGTACAGTTCAGTGAGTGGTGGGAGGGACACACCGATGATCTTCTCAGCTGTCCTCACCAGAGAAGTTAGAGATGTTTCTCATTTTTAAAGCATAATTTAAAAATTCCCTTGAGGTTGTGCTAAAATGTAATGATGAATGAACCAATAGAAATGACTTAAAATTACTTAAATTAAAATCTGTACTCAATAACCATACATTTAAAGGGTATTAAAGCATATCTTTTCCTTCTGAGACAGCCGGTCTAGTACCCTTAGATCTGTCTGGTCAGGTATAATGGATTGGAAAGTGTGGTTAAAGTTGGAGCCCTGTGGTGAGATATTAAATACACTGAGGCATGAGATGCACTGGCTGTCTTCCAAAAACCTTTTACTACTTGTGCTTTGATAACACAGAGCTCAAAAGATCACCAGTTCCCCTACCTGTTTAATATGCCTGAAAAATGCTCCCTTTACAGGCTGGGTGTAAGTGACCTTTTTGCATTTTTGTGTGTGATTTGTGTCAGTTTGGTTTTAGCAGAGAGGTAAGCGGAGATGAATCATTGCAGCAAATGTCCCCATTGTTAATCACACAGCATCAGGACTGAAAATATGTTAACCTGAGTTTATTATAAGACTTTATCACTGTTGCATAGAGTAAAAAACATTTAAAAGCGGTTCTATAGAAATTCACATTTACATGCAAAAATAAAAAAATAAATAAACCTGCACTGTGATGAGCTGTGCGTTCTGGTAAATAATTCATGGCAGACTTCACCACTGTTCTGCCTCCTTAAAATAGTTCTCCAGAAACAAAGAGAGCAAGAGTGGGCCAGCTTGGTCCATCAAAGCATTGTTTTAATTCACTCCCAAAAATGATGGCTTAAAATACTACAGAAACTGCATTTCCTCAGAAACACTTCCAAGTGAAGCTTTGGCCTACAAAAGAACTTGTCTAATGGCCATACAAATGTTTCTTCTTGGAGAAGTACAACAGCCGAAAGTGACAAGGCATTATCAGATAACATGTTCCCTGCTCTGTCTCTTGCTGCAGCACATTCTTCTGGCCCTCAAGTTCATCCTGGCCTTCGTCATTCCAGATGTACCCAAACACATCCAGATCAGGCTGGCCAAGCTGGAGTTTGAGTCCCTAGAAGCACTGAAGAAAAAGGTAAGCACTCACTGGCCATTTTGAAGCACTTTGTCTTCTTTTGAAATTTCAAAATTTCAACATGAGTTTTAACCATTACATCCATTACATTTCAGTTATGTAAGAAAATATACCAGCAATGGATTTGATAAATAAAGCAGCCATTTACTAATACTTATAAAACGTATTGTGCAATGCTCCGCTTCATGTCAGGTGGGTTTTTACTAAAACAATGATTTTAATTTTTGTTAAAAGCACATTTGTTAGCTCACAACACCCACTAAGAAGTCTGTTAGTGTTCATTTACTAGTTTCCTCTAGGGCATATATTACTGTAGAGCACTGTTCAAACGTGTCAACACCACATAAGCCCCAGTGAACATTATGAGGCAATAATGCAGGCCTAGTTGGCATTTTCTGCACTGATGCTACTGCAGACTGGAAGATGCAAATAGCCTGCATTATTACTCATCCCTCATCAGTAAATGATCTACAGAGAACACTGTAAAATCAAAGTGTGTGTGTGCATGTGTGCATGTGCATGTACGTGTATGTAAATATTGGCTAATGAAGCTGAGCTATTTTGGCAGATGTTTATCACCTTACATGCAGCACAAGTAGGTCAGTCTCACACACAGGCACACACAGACATACAGGTATGCACTTGCACACACTCACACCCACACAAACTTGCAGCATTCTGTCCCTTTTCAGGTGCAAAGAAAGTGCATCCTGTGGCCTCACGTTAAGAAGACCAAAAATAAATCTGATGGTTTTTAATAATGCTTCAAATTCAGTGTTCAGCAAAAGGCTGACAGTATCAGTGAGTAAAACACAGTGTATGAATATAAATCCACACAGCATAATCTGATTCAGGTCAGTGTTGTAAATGTCCTGTACTTCAGGCAGGAAAGCAGAATGCAGTCCAAAAGTCTACTACTCTCACTTCTCCTGAAACCTCTGCACACTTTAACTGGGTGTGATCTCTTTGGGTTTGTGCAGAGCCAAGCTCCTGGTCGGTAAGTGTGTTTACGTGCCTCAGATGATTTGGCACACTTGCACTGTGAATGGCAATGAGCAGGCAATGGCTCCCCAGTAACTACAGATGTGCAGTGAAATGGCATCTTGCCTAATAGGGTGATGTAGATTAATGTGCTGAATTAATCAGAATTTTATTAATATTTTCTGTTCATATGCTCTGTTTAGTTAGTACCAGTAGCAGACCAGCGCTGGTCAGACTGCTTATAATACCTCTATGTACTGACATTTGTAATACTTTTAATGAACTGATCTGCTAATAATAATAATAATAATAATAATAATAATTCGTGATCATTAGAATCACTTTGATGAGTATCTTTGATGAGTATCACCTCTACTTTAGATACACACACCCCATTAATTTTATATAATATTTTATTATATCCTTATTTAGCTGTTTTAATCATTCAATGTTTTGAACATTCATTAGTTCACTTTCAAGTTTATGGTACATTATCATACACAAAAGGTCATTCAATGTGTTTTACAGAAGTAGAATACAAAATACAGTGTAGTAGAAGTGTGAATGTAGAGGCAGAGGAGTGTAGCAGCTTTACCTATACTTGTATTATTTCTCCGTCGTTAGTATCACCCATTAGCATTAAGACATACGCTAACTGCTTTTCCTCAGTTATTTATAGTCATTTTATGTATACGTTAAATGTATACATAAATGTATACAGCTCTGGGAAAAAAATAAGGGACCACTGCAAAAATGTTCAGTTTCTTATGTTTTATCTTTTATAGGTGCAAGTTTTGACCTGAACAGCTTTGCCTTATTTCTTAAGAACTGCTGACAATGTTTCTCCTAATTTCCAAATAAAAATAACATTCTTTAAAACATAATTGTAAAGGAAATGACAATACATCAAAATAAGGGACATGATGCCGTGTTTACAGAGTCTGAATAATTAAAAGAAAACAAATCTCTTGTTCAAAATGTCAATTATTACCTGTGATGTACTTCTAGTAGTGTTTTGCCATAAAACTGGTCACATAGCGAAAGGAGAGTGTTGATTACAGTGGTGTTTTTTTTTTAATACTTTTCCTCATTAAATGAGATTTGATTCAGGTGATCACTAATCAGTATCTCATAAAGCAGAATGAGGTGCTTGGGTAGGAATTTAACAGACAAAGTTCAGCTTTAACTAGCATGAAGCCAAAGCCAGGAAATTAACAGACAGTGCTGTGCCCCAATGTTGTAGAAGAAGTGTAATGGCACATCAACAGTACAAAGCACTGATGCAATACACATGACACCCAGAGATAAGATGGTGCTGTAAACACGCAACAAAGGAAATCTCAAGCAGAATGAAGCAATGATGATTGAGAATGCTTCTCTAATTAGATGTGAAGTGATGAGGGAGGGACTCTGCCCAGGTTTCATCCGGTCAACATTTGTTTTAATTTAACGGAGAGTCGCAGGTTGTAAAGTATGTATTGATTGTATTGATTAGGCTTCAGGAAGATTGAGGATGTGATATTTCTAAGCTTCACACTGCTCCCCTCTTGCACAAACTCTATCTGACTCTGGCTCTGCCCTCGGACAGTGATTTTGGTGCATCTCCTGCAAACCAGCTTCATCACTGTGATGGGCATGAGCTAATAGTCTCAGCAGCGCAAGCTGCCTTCGTTAGCATTCAAAAGTGCATACTTCACTTAAAACCCAGTTCAGGAATTGCCAAATCAATCCTACTGCCAAGGACGTGCTCCAAATGTACTAACAGAGAGCATAAAAAAGACTCAGGCAGCATTTCAGTGAGTGCCTTCTTGTTAACATTGCAAGATGTCAGATGTTATACTGGTAAAACCTTTTGTTCCAGCTGCAGCAGTTCCTAAAGCTTTAGTGATTCAGGGTCTGAAGCATTTGGACATCTGTTGAGCATGAGTATGATGCTAAAGTGATATTTGATTATAATAATAATAGATAGCATTAATTGGTAATGCTATGTATTTTAATAATATATTCAAATTAAAGATATACAAATTAAAGATATAATTTGGCACTCAGCATGCCACACTCTGACATGACTAAGATCTTCCTGCAGGAAAGGGAAATTGGTCTGACACACAAAATGACCCACCGCAGCCCACTATTTTGGTATGATGAATAGATGGAGGCTATGTTGAAAATAGACCTGCAACAGAAACTTCCCCTTGTAAAACACAGTAGACCAAAGGCTCTGAAAGGCTCGTTTTCCTTCTCTTTGTCCAGTGCAGGCAATTGTTTGCTAATGCTGACTTGAATTTATTTATTACCGTTAAAGCTGTCTTTTATATTGGAATAATACATACAGGCAATAAGAATGCAGAAGGTTTTGTCCAGCTTAACTTACTTTATATATCAGACCCTCTGACTATGAGTGGATGGAGCATCTGAGGCTATTTGGTCACTTTACTCGTACATCCATTAATTCCCAGAAGTATGTGAGCCATTGCCATCCCCAGACTTTTGAGATCACCCTTTGAGATGTCTGCGAGAAGGTAACCTGTATGAAACATTACCCAGAAATAAAAGCTCACATTGTGTACTTTAGCTTCACATTGTATATCTGATTATATCTATATGTGTTTTAATGCAACTGGACTTGCATAAATACTTAGGCTTCTCAATGTATTTAGCATTTAGCTACAAAGCAGAAACAGCATGTGCCCTTTGAGTCCAGCTGTTTTTCCATGTGTTCAGCAGCTTGTGAGGGTGTAGACAGCTGTCTGCAGGGGGGGACAGGTCCACGTTACTATGAAGCAAAGGGGAAGGCTGAAAATAGCAGTCCCCCATAGGAGCACTGGAAACCCCCTGTTAGCAGCCAGCACTGGAAAGCAACCTGCTACGTACTTGTGGAGGTGAACTCTAGGAAAAGGCCACTTTGCCAATGGGCTGACACTAGTGGTGCTAGAGCACTGTGGAGTTCAGTTTCTACTCAGATGCTTCTTTTAACTTGGGACAAATGCCTGAGAGCCAAACCATATGATGCTGATGAAGGAAAATAGAAAAGGGAGTGGACCAGAATACCTGAGTATGAAAGAGCTCCACCATCATGATGAGGACCATCAAGCCCTCAATGATCATTCAAAGCATTAAGCCATACCCGACAGCTTTGGCTCAACTGTTTATTGCTTTGTTTGAAAGGGGGCAAGTACAATATGATAAAAATACATTATTTTATGTTGATTAATTTTTGTATTATTTATAAGAATAATTATAAACAAATGTTCTGCCAATAATGTATTTTTTTTAACAGCAGGCTGTGCTTCGAAGTGACATAGTGGTCATAAACAGCGCAATGGATTTGAATTACTTGCCACATAAAAGCTAAAGTCACTTAAAATGTACAGCTATATGTATTTTAGAACAACTGAACAAGACTCAATCAATTATAGTAGTGGCAATCCAGTCTCAGATACTGTGGTATTTATAGATTATCTAAATATTTTATGTATGGTGCTGTGCAGATGACGCACTGGTCACACTGGTCTAAGGCTGGCTTTGGTTATCAAGTGAAAATCTATGTGTTGGTGAAGATAAAAGCTGTGTTGTCGTGTGTGCTGAGTGTACTCACTGGAACACAATGCATGAATAGCCTCCTCTGCCCTATGATGAATCACGTAACCAGTGACGACTGTTTGCACCAGTGACATCCACTCATTACAGGCAGATGGTTTGTGTTTATGTTTGCCTGTGGGATCCAGGATGAAAAAAATGTGCTTTTACCACTTGTTTGGTTCAGGTGACAGAGGCCACAAATCTCGTAGCCATATGAGAGAGGAGGGAGAGAAAGAATTAGAGAAGGAGAGAGAGTCACTATCACTGATTTACAGTTTTGAAGGTGACATCAAAAGTCTAGGCATGGCATTTAGAGAAACTCAAGGCTACTTGTCCTTTGTTGACTCCAGTTATTCCGGGAAGCAGAGTGGAAAACAGCCGGGCAAATCAGGGCGCCCACATGATGGAGTTTGTCAGGAAGCATATGCTCTCTCGCCTCGCAGCCCGGCTGGTGTTACAGGAAAAGGAAGGAGTGAGTTGTCTGAGGCTGTCTCTGCCTTGAGCAGTAGAGATGTTCTGTGCTAAATCCTTTTGAGGAGAAACAAAGCCAGCGGTGCTGTCCTGACAGATTGAAGGAATTAAATGAATCATGAGACTGGAAATGTGTCACCAGCTCTTGGCACCTCTTTTGACAATGGAATGCTCAGGGTGTTCCTGATGCTCAAGAGTAGAGGTAACCCCAGCTCTGTGTGGTGAACTGAACTTTACAGATCTTTTAATATTGGGAGAACCAGCTGTAAGGCTGATCGGTTCATCTGTTCATTATCATGATTACAATTTGAATTACTGCAGTTTCAACTATAAGCTACATCAGGGAGGGGCAGTTATGGGAAGAATTCTATTATATCAATAATAATATCAGTATCAATGACCGGCTCTACATAACCAGAAATGTTATCTTAACAACATTTAAATTAGGAAATTTATCCCAACAACATAGGGCTTGTGAACAGTACGACAAATATTTCACCGGCAGTCCAGCACTCAATGTTCAATCCTCAAGCCAAAAACAAAAATCTGCTGGTGTTCATGGCCAAAACAATAGAGATGACCTTCATTTACAGGAAATAGTCACAATTAAAATCACTATATTGGTTGAAAAATCACAATTAGGCAATTTCTCCAAATCGTCTAGACATAACTAGCTCCGTAATTTGTCATTCTTTTCATCAAGTGATGGCATTTATAACTTCCACAGACATTATCATGTAATACACTGTCACATATTAAGTATTATTTTTTTCTCTCATAAACAAATGTTATAAACAAATATGTGTACACACATAGATATAAAACTGACATTTGGAAAAGTTAAGAGAACACTCAGACATATTTCTACTGCATCTGCATAGACCACTGATTAACACAAGCAGTGATTCTGATGAGTTTGAATGAGATAGATGATAGAATGTCTTATCAAAGATGTTCCTATGACATTTTATTCAGCTTTCAGACCCTGGAGCTACACAGTAAAAATAATATCTAGTTTTATGCATGATTATGCAGGAGCCTGTGAAAACTACACACACACTGCCTTATTAGTAACACACTATCGCTAATCTGTCCCTCTGTCTTATCTCTGAAATTAAAAATGGGTGAAATTTTACAGATTCACACCAACATGAATTGCTTATTAACAGAAGTCAGCTGCTCATTGGATTCTGTACTAAGTGTGTAACAAGTCCATGGACTTTCTGTTGTTTTTTTCAAGCATAGGGAACTGCGCTGAAGTTATTGTCCACTGTAATCGAGTGTATGCTACAGATACAGCAGAAATTGGCCTGAAAAATGTTGGAGTATTGCTTTAAGGTCTGCTTACAAAATAATAGACCCCTCCATTACCACTTAGCACAGTTTCAGCTGGTAAACTAGTTCTGCAGTATCTGTTTCAGCAATTTCTGCTGAGGACAAACATTTCTGAGGCTGTGTGAGAAAAAAGTCTTTCTGTGCCACTGCTACTATTGTAAAGCTTTTAAACTGCTCTGCAACAGCTTCCTCACATAATCAATACCAACATGTCCAAGCAATTATCCCTACATGCACATCACAGCCTCCTGTGGAAACCAGAGCATTTGCTCTGCTCAGACTGGGGCGGAAGGGAACAGCTGCCAACTTTCTTTTGGATTGTTGACTCAAAACCTTTTTGAATGCAAATTCAGCCTGAGTTGCGGACGGGTTTTTTTGAGATTCATGTTGGCTTCGTGACCATCTCAAATGAGCAGAGACTGGATCTGGAAGAAAATAAATGACCTTAGACAGATGGGTTCAATTTTCTTATTGGCTTGACTTGGTTTGTGTGTATGTTCAAAGGCAGAATATCCCTTAGAACTTTTACCCAATGAGTCCATTAACCTGGCAATGCACAGGCCAGCTCCCTTCCAGCTATTCTAATAGTGAACCATTTTTAGCTCTTAGACAAAGGAAAAAAATGTTCTTGTGTTCCTCTGTTCCTATTGTTTTTCATAAATCAAACAAAAACGTGACTGAGTGCAGTGGTAATGAGACTATTTGCGGTCTCTTTTAATTACTACTCTTGTGCTTTGAGAGGTAACCGAAGGCCAGACTCGGTGCACAAGGCGCAGTAAAAAGCACCATGTCAGCACATCTGCCTGCATTGATCTTGCGTTTGGCTTGAAAAGTTAATTGCACATAACACTTTTTCACTGAGGATGTAATTTACTCTGGTTTGTAGGCAGCAGAATTAATTGATTAAATGTAACTCAGGCTGCATCGGTCTGGGGAATGTCTTTAATGGAAAAAAGCAGTATATTTAAAAATAATTCAATCTTCTTAAGAGTCTCCAGGCCTGGTGGATAGATTTAAGGCCCTCATAAGTTGCAGGGCAATGTGGTTTATGAGCTTTGGTTGGCTTTTTTTTCGCAGAGGCAATGTGATTCTCAAGATTTAGTTCTTTATGGTTCCTTTTTTAAGAAGCATAAAATGGTGTCACTTAGTGCTTGCACCCACTACCATCACTTAAAGAGTGAATCATTCAAAATCGGAGTATTCTGAGTCACATATAAAGAAAGCTTAGTGATCCTAAGAGCTTCTATTTTGTTTCTGTGCTAAGCCGTTCTGTGTTTTATATATAGGAAGCTGTTTTTTTCACTCGAAGACAAGTTTCAGAAATATGAAAGACTGCTGCATAACCAGCAGCTCCCTGAAATGACTCACTGCCCACCACTTTGATTTTGGCCTGTAGTCAGTCCTAACTCTAACTATAAATCACATCATCATAATCTGGACATTTTTTTTCTTCTTTTTAGAAAATGCTGGAGGCCACAGAGATCCCAAAGACTGATAAGTGACGAGGAGCTACGAGGCAGACAACTGCGCAGATTCTGATTGTGCAGATTTCAGTCTGCATCTGAAGAAGCTGCTCCAGGTGTTTACATACAGTGTACAATCAAGCATTACATATAACCAACCACGAATATGCACTCCTGGCTATGGCCTTCACAAAGAAAATGCAAGCCTCTGGGTCTGAGTTCGTTTACTGCATCTTATCTTTAATGACACCGGTTTGAGCTTCGCTGTTTATTTAAGGTGATTTTAATTGTGTGGGACTGTTTTTAAATGGATGTTAACATTGGCAAAGCCAGAAAATCCCTATTTGCTCCAAGAAATTATGAAAGACTGAGCAGTGCCTTTATCACTATATCAGATCACGCATGTTACTGCTTTTTGTGTACTGAAGTCATGTGCACACTACATGGTACTTGAAGCCAAATAAAACTGATATTCTTCTCTGAAAATAAATATCTAAAGTATTACCATGAGAAATGTGTTGGTGTATTTGCTGAAAGGCCTCAATTTGATCTCATTTGCAAGGCGGTACTCTGGTGTTTGGTCTTTACATCAGACTTCATATGTTGCTTTTGTTGTGGATATGTGATTTACAGATTATATTTAACAGAATTTTTTAAACTGATGAGAAAAGTGATGGATGGATTTTGTAATGAGCTGGTGATGGGATTAGTGGTCCTGTGCCTTGCTAACCGTGATTAATCAGCTGGCTGATCGTATGTGGCAGGTAAGACAGTATAGCTGTCATTTTCTCGCGTGTGTGGAAAATACACCTGATACAATTACAGCACGTGTTTTAATCGAATTAATTCAATGATTATATATGAGGTGTAAATCTCTGACTTCACATATCCTTAGGAAATCATTGAATGCACCCTGACATCTCCAATTTCATCTCAATTCCATTGTTTGGTGCAGTTCAGAAAATGGACATACCTTATTATTGTATGTGTAAATAAGTGTAAGTTGTCCATTTGTCATCCATGACCACACCACAGCACACACTGTGAACATATAACACATTCCCCAAGTGAAGCCGCAGGGAGCCAGGAACAGCGCCCAGGGAGCAGGACGATACCTCGCTCAAGGCAACCTCAGTGGTGCCTCTGGCAGTCCTGAGATTCAGCCTTCTGATCGCAGGGGCAACTCCCTAACAACTAGGCCACCAGCTGCCTCAGCTATAATAGATTATAAATACTTCTAACATTCCAAATCAATTTAGCTGAATCACCACTTTCAAACTGATTTCTGGCACCGATTATTATTAACAGGTGTAACTTTTTCATGATGGTATATAAACTGGTGTTTAGGATTGGGTATCGACATTCAATACCATTATGGTACTGAGCAAATTAAATGCCACAAAAATCTTGTTAATCAGGACCACATTTCAGTACCCAGATAATCAGTCTGTGAGTAAATAAGCATTCTTATTTCTAAATGTCTGCTGCTGATTGGCTGTCTAAATTACATTCCATATACCATCTCCTCGTAATTTGTCTGTAATCCGCTACCGTCAGTAATTTGCACTTCCAGCACCTGAAGGGTAAAGGGGGCATTTGACTGACACACATCCAGAGTGACTTGAAAACATTAGGTACAGGGACAGGCCCCCTGGAGCACAGGGTTAAGTGTCTTGCTCAGGGACACAGTGGTCAAAAGTGGGGTTTGAACCTGTGACTTTATGTTCATCGGGTTCACAGGCAAGTGTTTTACCAAGTAGGCTACTATCACCATACTGGCGCCTCACATTCATTTAAGACATAAAGACCCACTTTGAATTTCTTCATGAAAAGAAGGTATCAAAACTATTACTCAGGAATATGTTTCAAAGTCCAGGTATTCATGAGATGAGAATATTTTGAACGATACTGAGTCCAAATGGTGATGAAGCATGTATCACCACCATGCCTGGGGTACTTAAGGACAACACGAAGTGGCACTGTGCTTAAGCACTCTGATGCCTTTTAAGATGAGTCAGTCCAGAAACACACACACACACGGTCCACTGACAATAGCATCAGGACGGTGTGAAAGGTCAGAGCTGTCACAGTGCACTAGCTCTAACTAGGGCACAGCTTATCCCCGCCTGTCCCAACACACAGCCTAATGCCTCTCAGTCATTTCTTTTTTCCAGTGTGTGGGGACAAGAAGAAGCTGGAACAAACTGCATGTGTGAGGATCCAAGCCTCTAATGCCCCTGGATGGTGCCGAGTTACTTGAGACCTCTGGCAGCAAAAGTTGGCAGTAAATAACAGTAAGAAACCTTTCAACAGTATCTGAGCCCCCAACTTCGCCATGTTAACTTCTCACCTTACTCATAAGGAGCGCTGTCCCCTGTGCAAAGCTACATCAGTTTGGTAAATAAATCAGCTGGTTTTGGTGAACATACGCCTAGTGTGCAGGGTAATGGGAAGAGAACTCTGCTGGTAAGTTTTGGGTCATATCCCAGCTGATGGCTACAGGAATTATGCCCTTGAGCAAATCACTTACCCCCAAGCCACTCTGGGGCATCTGCCCTTATAGCTGGTAGGTCAAAGTTGCTTAAGGCAAAATAAATAAATAAAACTGTAAGCTAAATATATTCTTGGATTTAACTGCACTGCTGAAAAGCACATTATTCTAATACTGGGTTAGGTCTTCGTAGTTGAGAGCCATTACCTGGGTTTTGCTTTGGTCTGCCACTCAATTGTAACCACAGAATGCACATTTGAAATATGAAGGATGTCAAGCAATGACAATCCACCCTCCCTGGGAACCCAACATACATTAAACAGTAAAAAAAACAGTGCTCAAGAGTCCATCTCTTAGAACGAAAGGGTTTGTTTCTAGCCTTCATTTTTAAAAAGGCAACCACAGCACCTTATGAATGTAGGCATAAGACCTTCAGTTTTCTTGCCCTTACTGTTTCCTGACAACTCTGTGTACTTTAAAAAGAAAACAGACAGAAGGCCAAAATGTAAAGACATTTTCCACAACATTTAATTTCAGACATTACCATAGCTATATGTAACTTTTGAGGACAAGTTTCAACAACAGAACATTTATTCATTTTGCTTTTTCACTGTTGTTTTTCTTCATAAGTCAGTACATGGTTTTGGTCCAGTAACATTTTTGTGGTAGTTCTTTATCCCTCAACGTACGTGGATCAATTATGTCAAAGGTACAACACATGCACATGTCATTTCACCTGTTTACATCAGGGTAGGACAAAAGTCTGAGACCGACATTATGAGTTATAGCACTGGTTTCTTTTTCGACTCTGCTAAATTTGCTTGAGACACTCAGAACTAATAAGGCTATATTACAGCTATGAACCAAATGGCCAACACTGCAGTTCTATAGAGAGCACCATATTTACATCTATATTTACAGACCTTATTGTTTAAAAAGAAAAACAAAAATACTCGATAATTCTTTTTTTTTTCGGTCAAGTGAGCCATTCTAAGGCTGTACATGTTATGAAATATAAAACAAAAATATGTATATTTACAAATAGCTGCAACTTATAGCTTATTGCCAATGCCCTTTAAAATCTCTCTCAACCCAACCCCTCTCTCCTGTCTGGTTCAGCATGGGCCCTTTATAGCTTTGACATCACCTTCTATACAGGGTGATGGACATTCACAAGCCAACTCCTGACGCTGTATTTCCTGAAAGAGTGGCCACACGTTAGAAGCTTGTTTCAAGAATATCTAGAGCCACACTGCTAGGTGACAAACCAGCATGGCTTGAACTCTAAAGCTAACCCGATGCCTGTTTCAACACAGCATTTAAAATCAGCAGTCCTTTCAAACTAAAAAAAAACAAACAAACAAAAAAAAAAACAACTTACATACCCTATAGACATCTTAGGCCAGTCTTAACTGGAGACTGGTATGTACAGTAACAAAAGTATCTACTGCAAAAGGAGGAAAGAAAGGGGAAAAAACTAAGGTGAGAACAGATGGGATGAAATTTCAAGCTTAACAACATTTAGGAATTGATTTCCTAGAGTGAAGAGAATTATTCAGGTCTTGATTTTTCTTCAGAATAAAACAAGTCTGTAGAACTGGGACTATGGGAACATAGCCAAATGTTGGAGCACCGTTGGTACAGCGAATGCTGTAAAAAATTGTGAAGCTCCTGCAGACTCTATTTCTGTGGTCCTCACTTACTACTACAGGACTCAATATTTGCAAAAACTGCATATTGTTCTGACGTGAATGTTCTCTTTGCGTGTATTTTGGAAATGGCTATATTCAAAACAGACCACACCCCATCCACAGTTTCTCTTGCTTTATCTGTCTTCGATCTCTTTGTACTATGTGCAAAACTTTAAGACTAATGTTGTGAAATTAAAGCTTATTGATCTGAACCACATGAGACAAACTGTCAGTACTATTATCACAAAATCTAAGTCGTACAGATATTCTTGTGATTCTTACAAAACACAATTCAATTGCCTGACTGACTGTCAGCAATATCCTATTTTGTTTTAGGAAAATATCTAATTAAAAAAAAAAACCAAAATAATAATAAATAGTAGACATAGAAACTGCCAGTCATTAATATTCTTTAAAAGTCTTTAAAATTTAACTAACAATAATACATTCTGGTGAAAGCACTTTAAAAGTCAAAACAGCCATCATACACTTTTCAAAGTGTAATTCAGTTATCAAATAATTTGTGGTTTGTACTGAATTCAAAACTGGTCGTTTAGTTTAAGACATCAGACACAAACAGTAATCAAAACTGGAGTTGTTTCTCCAATATTAGCTGCTGTTTTTTAAATATTTGGATATTTAAAATTTGAAACTGGGACTTAATTTATGTCTCCAGGGTGTTTAAGTGCTCCTACTTACTGCTGTGTGTTTCTCTGACACACTGTTATACGTATTTCTCTTTATTAAATATTTTGTCATACAAATCTACAGTTCTATTTGATTGACTGTCCAATGCCCAACCACATAATCCATCTGAAGCGCTTATTTCAGGAGATTAAAAGGCAAAAAAAAAAAAGACAGAAAAAACAAATCAGCAGTCAGAAGTCTGGAAACAAATGTAAAACGCAGAGTGGGTCTTAAAATGACCCTCTTCAAAAGGGAAAAAAAAAGCTAGCAGCGTGCACCTCATAACTCTCCCCCCCTCAAAAAAAAGTAACAAATAAATATGTTGTAAGAATGATTAAGACGACATAGAAGGCAGGTGGCGGGTTCAAAGATGTGCTGAGGGTAAGGAAAGGTCATACACAGCTACTGGAAGAGTACTCAAGTCCTCATTATGCTACAAATATGGCGATAGGAGCAATCTGCTACGAGGACCAGTCATGCGACCTGCCATCATATGACCTGGCAGCAGCTGGCCTGGGCAGATGTACAAAGCAGCCCGTCCCTGGGGCTCCTCTGGATGTTTACAGAGATGGTTTTTTCACACAGAGGTAGCTGGAGCATGTTGTTTTTCAAGTTCAGGTTGTTCTCCTTGGCCAGGCCTAGTCCGTTAAGCATGGCTGCCGTTTGGTCCGGGCAACGCTCCACTGACCCATCATTCACATTCCTAGCATGGCCGGGCATGGCCACCTTGTCCAAGCTGCTGTTGGATCCAATGCACATCTTCCACGAGGACTTCTCCTGCACTTTGACGCTGGAGAGGCTCTGAGGGTCGATGATGAAACGTCCTCCTCCGCCTGCTCTTGAGCTGCGAAACTGCGAGCTTAAACACAGGCTCATGAGCTTTAAGCTCTCCACCAGTTCCCCCGCACTCCTGGCCGCGCTGCGCGTGGAGCCAGATGTGGGGTTGTTGCTGCCGCTGGAGCAGCTAGAGGGACTTCCCTGTCCTTTAGAGCCCCCTCCTCCCCCTCCTGCACTCCCACCGTTACCTCCACTATTGCTGCCGCCTCCTCCAGGGGGGCTGCCTCTGTCCGGTCCTGAGTTGCCCTCCCCTGGAGGTTTGCTTTGCCCTCCACTACTACCACCCCCTCCATTCCCCCCAGAGTTTCCTGGCGGTCCCTCGCTACTGTCCCTCCGGTTCCAGCTGTACGTGAAGCCAGATTCTTTGTCCAGGCGTCGGCGATGGCTCTCTGAGTCATCATCGCTGGTCTCAGAGCTGGAGCAGCTGGAACCACGGCCCTGGCTCTTGCGCCGGTGGTAGCGTTTCTGTGCTGTGCCTGGCGAAGCCATGTTCATTTTAAGGCGACTGAGCTTAGGTGGCAGGCTCTCATCCATATCGAAGTCGTCATCCGACTCACCCTCTTCCTCGAAGATCTGATTAAGCACAGGGGCACTCTTGCGCGACGTCAGTCGGTTAGTGATTGATGGCGGCTTACGCCGCAGGATCACCTGGGTAGGGAGCGGGGATGGCTCCTGCTCCTCCTCTTCCTCCTCGTCCTCCTCCACCCGGAAAAGGCAAGTGCGCTGCTTGGCAGAGGCCGACACCAGTGGAGCCACACCAGTGGTTTTGAGAGGGTTTGGAGGAACAGGGGCTGGGGGGCCGGCTGAAACTGCGCTCCCACATGCCTCGTTGCTCTCGTCCCGTCGGCCCAGATCCAGGAGCCCTTTGCTGCGGTGGCCATTCAGCAGGTTCTCAGCACTACGAGCAGGAGACTGTGGGCCCCCTGCGTGAGAGATAGACGAAGCTGCGAGACTGTCCTCAATGTCCTGGTGCATGTCGATTTTAGTTGGCCAGGATTGCCTATGACGAAAAAGGACATTGTTATAAATAATCTGTTTCAGTGACATTCTGTGCTGTGAAAATTCAATATACTGACTGAGGTTGAGTAATCCAACATATGCTTCGTACATGACAATGGTCTAATGTACACAGATATATTCAGAAACAACTAAAAGAGTGAAGTACCTTAAGAAAACAAATGAACCTTCGTGACGGAGACAGTCCTTGACAAAAGGCAGACCTGATTCTCCTGCCAAGACTTTAACAACCCACTGAATAGAGGGGCATGGTGAATCACAGGATGACTTGCAGACTTAATGTCCTGCTTTTGCTTCAGCGCTGAATAAAGGAGCGTGTTGTAATGAGTTTATCTGCATAAACCAGTACTGCACTAAAGCCAAGAGACTCATGAGAATAGCACTTACTGCAGAGTACATATCGCTAGGTTGCCATTACCACAGTCAAGTCTTTATCTATAATGCTCCAAAAAACTTTTGTTGATATGGCGACAAGCCAAACAAAGCACATGATTGTGTCCCAGTGTGACAATACTGAGAGCAACAACAGGATGAAAACCTGTAAAAAGATCAATTGTCCAAAGCTTCATTCAAACAACAGCCATTTGCGTGTCTGTAGTCCAATTAAATTCAGGCTATTTATATGGACTTTGTTTTAGCAGTTTAATATTTAACCATCTATCGTGGGTAATAATTAATAAATTGATTTTGAATAAAGAGATCTGAAAGCCATCTAATGAGAGGGATCGTAGATAGAATTTTTATACGTATCCTCTTCTCTCTAGTCTGCTCCTATATAGCAAAGCATGGCTGCTTTTCTAGGTCAGTCCAAACCAATTTCACAGCCCTTAAACACATTTGTCACCCCACACAGGGTTCAGTGGCAGAGACAGAAGATGTGCTGGCTGTCCTTAGAGTGCAGCATGAGATAGAAACCCTAACAGCCAGCAGAACCAGCCTCTAGGGGAGACCATTACTGAATCCTACTCTACTGACAAGGCTGCTTGAGCTAATGTGTGGCAGGGAATGAACGTTACAGCAACACTTTGCTCTGGATAGGCATTACTCATTTATATGCTCTGCCTTTTTTCCTCAGCTTAATCTATAGAGATACCAGAGGGCAAACAGGTTTAACACACTGTTCTCAGAGTCAGAGTTGGGCAATTTCAGGGAATAAAATGGCCTATATTTGCAAAACTTATCAAAGAATGCTGATCTGCCATCAGCATGTATCTGTTATATAACACAGAACTGAACAAAATCACATGAATGATGAGACCTAATTATAGAATAATGTCTGACACTGGTTGTGTCTACTGTTGTCCAGTAAAAAAAAAAAAGCAGATGTTCTCCAAGTCTACAGACGGTAGCAGATCTAAGAGAATCCCATGGAAGGCCATGGGCCAGGCTGCAGTACCTGAAATGGGCTTTGATATTACTGGGGCTGGAGGACCGCGGCTGCACCTCCTTCTCTTGTTTCTCTCGTAGAATCCGCTCCGCTAGCAGGAAGTAGGTAGCCGTGATGTGGTTGTACTTGTTGGTCTCTAGGGCTCTGGGGAGGAAGCAGAAAGATGGCGTATTTAGGTAAGAGAGGGCAAAAAGGAGGAAGATCCAAAATGAGAAAGAAAAAGGGTAATGGAGAGAGAGGACAAACATTGACCTTTTAGATCATTTGCTGAGCAAGGAGACCATCCCTAAAACATTCAAGAGGATAATAATTGCCCTAAGGGTCTGAACAACTACTATTCTGTCCTATATTCTACCCAAATCTGTGTGACTAAAATAGTAGGGTATTATAAAGAAGCGTGCCAAGTCCGCATTGATTTCTATGAGCCCTCTCAGGCTGATCTAATGGAGCTGGCTTCAGCTATGTCCTCGGCATGGCTCCAGTGCTTAGCACAATCCAAGCACATTTGCAGTCCCTCCTCTCTGCTTCTCAGGGATTACACGTTAATGAACAAACAAATGGACTCTCTGCAGCCACAAAATCATGCTACAACAATAATCTCTTGGAGAGACCTGAATAGTGAAAATCTACTGACATAACCTTCAGTCAGAGTTACCCTGCCTACAAAATAAACCAGCAGTACAACTCCAAAATGTCACCGTCCACTTTAACTGCAGCATGTTTTACAAAAAGTAGGCTGCAAAGGTAGGGCTGCATACCGTTTGAAAATGTTAGCTTCTTTGCTAACAAAAAAAATTGGTGTATCAATGGCATAGTAGCAAAGTAATTTTAGCCTCTGAATTCCTGAGAAATTAAAAACAGAAGAAATAAGTAAAAGAAAAACAAATCACATTCAACCCCTGGCAAAACTAACATGTCCAATCCTTCTTTTTGTTTTTTACTTAATAGTCTGAGACCAGCGAAAAAATAATTAACAATTTTGTCCTGACCCTTTCATAGTCTATCTGTATGATTCCCTTTTATAACCTTCCCATATTGTTTACATGGCATCAGGTTGATATTAGTTTTTGATTTAGTTTGAGGTATGTTACACAAAGCCAGAATGTTCAGAATGTTCACACAGAGCCTTGTGTGGAAGTTTCACAACTGGTTCTCATTAAAAGAAATACTACAGCTGTATGCAAATGTATGAAAACCCTTGGTCAGTAATTTTTACAAATTATTTTATAGATGAAAATGAATTACTATCTCTTACAGAGAACTTCAATACAGCATCTTCCTCCAAATTGTGGAGCACACCTTCTATTTATGATAAATATTTGAAAAAATAAAATGTTGATTTACCAGGGGTGCTGAATATTTGCATATATCTCATTTGGGTTATAAACTATATTAATACACTCAGTTTTGATATTATAATGTTTAAGTAAGAGTATCATAAGCCCATTGTTATACTACTACATTGTTATACTACTACAAAAATACAGAATTTCTTTCCAGTGAGACCAAGGCTTGTCAGTAGAGTTACTGTCTAAGAGCGAATTTGTGTCTGACAGCAATTGTAAATATGATGTAAAATTAAACAATTGCTGTTATAAATTGTGTGAATATGCTTAATAGATTAAATGATAAAATAATGGCTATTTTACTGGCATCTGGCAACAAGTACTGAAAGTTACGAGGTGAGTCCTCCATGGATTGGGGAAGTTTGTCCAGCACATCCCATAGGTGCACGAACAGACTGAGATCTGAGGAATTTGCAGGCCAAGTCACTACCTTGAATTCCATCATGTTCCTCAAACCACTCTTGAACATTTTTTACAGTGTGGCAGTGTAAACACATTATCCTGCTGATTGGTGAATACCCTTGCCATGTCAAAGTAACATTCACATTGACCACCATACAGGTCGGTAGTAAATATTCTCCTAAAAGTTGCCCAAAAAGACTCCCACCACAACTTTCACTGAGCAGAAACTTTTAGAAACAATCTAACCAAACCATTCGGCACACACACTCTCGAGCATTGCACATGGATGCCAACACCGCCATTTTTAAATCTCCAAATTGTCTGAGCACAACTAACCAAAGCCAGTTAAAATGTAGGATGTTGACTAAACATATGAAATATCACAAACAGATCTATATACAAAATGACTAAACAAGCATTATGTCGAATGCATGGAAAGGCTACACAATGTTTTTATAAATATACACTGTAAGTTTGCACAAGAAGTAAACAACCCACACTGACAAAGGGTTAGTGTCCATGTGCAATGCTGGGGAGTGTGTTTGCATATTTCCTGATTCCAGTCCCAAGTTAGTTTAATGAGTACATAATGAAGTATACACAGTACACTTTTTTGTGGTAGTTTGATGTTGCACTGTAATTTTGGGCAGAACAGATCATAGGCCTAAACATCCTTCACAATGAATTTAGCCATAAAAATTGAACAAATTAACCTGAAAAGGCTTATGAAAGAAGAAAGAGCAACGTAACAGTAAAAACACCAAAGAGTCAGTTAGGAACAGGAGCATGTGGCAGTCACACTTACTCAATGATGGTTTCTCGGTCAGCAATGTCTCCCAGCACCATGCGCTGGATGATACTGTTGTGTTCTTCCTCAGACAAGTTCTTGTGGGACACGAGGGGTGTGCTGAACTTGGTGGCTGGGGAAGGATCCACACCCTGGAGCCATGGATGACTCTCAATCTCCTCCAGTGAAGCTCTGTGTTTTGGGTCTCTCTGCAGCATCCGGTTTATCAGGCTGTCAGAGAGAAAGAAGTATAATCAGCACCACTTAATATTAGCATTTCAGAGTAAAGCCAGTAGCCACTTTCAGAATCAAAGGCCTCATTTTCAGCACCATTAGCTTTGGTGTGCACCTTTGTCACACTGTAGCACATACCCTGATCAGCCATAACATTACAACAACCTGCCTAATATTGTATAGGCTCTTTTATACCACCAAAACAGCTCTGACCCACTAAAGCACGGACACTACAAGACTGTGATATCTGGCACTAAAGCATTAGCAGTAATTCCTTTCAAGTCGTGTAAACTGTGAGGTAGGGCTTCCATGAATGAGACTAGTTTGTCCAGCCCATCCCAAAGATGCTAGATCAGATCCAGATCTGAAGAATTTGGAGGCCAAATCAACACCTTGAACACTTTTCAAACCATTTCAAAACAATTTTTGCAGTGTGGCACAGTGCAACTGACCATACACTCGATATGTGAACTTAGAACTGACTGTGTACCAATACCTCAACTTCAAGATCAGACTGTTCACTTGCTCCCTTATATATTTCACTCCTTGACAGGTGCCATTGTGAGGAGACAAAGTTTTTCATTACACCCGTCAGTGGTTTAATGTTGTGGCTGATCAGTGTACATCACAGAGTTTCATGGGAAAGTGCAAAAAACATGGAATGACAGCCAAAAAGAACCTCCATGATTCAATCGTTAGCCAGAAAGAAGCGAATAAGAGCTGTATTATCGGGGAGAAAATGCCTGAAAGTCTCATGGCTGTGTGAACAGAGATGGAGGAATCCTCAGAGCAGGTCGCATCCGCATTCTGCACACGCACATTGCCAAATTACAACTCAACCGCCATGAAGAAGCGGCACAGCTGAGGTTCAGCCAGCTTACTGCCCTGGCTTCAAAATCACTGCTGCTTCACTGAAGAACCAGCCAGCCTGCATATTATCCAAAGGCAAGAGACTGGATTTCTCACGGGAAGAGAGAAGAGATAAAAAGAAAAAACTGGGATGAGCTTTTTCTCCTGTTCCATTCCAAGTAAACAGACAGCTAAAAGCACCCATTTTTTCCCGAAACGCTACAAAATAGGTCACTGGCCACCACTGATTTTAGACTAATAGCTAATCTAGCTATTCATCAGTGATGCATTTTTTTCCACCATTAACTATGCAGGCTGTCACACTGAAACCCCTTTGATATTTGAAGAAAAATCATGGTCATCAGCTCCTCTGGCAAAAGCAATGGCCATTAGAGTCCCATAATCACTCTAATCAGCAGGGGGCAGGGGCACTAAATAGAGGGGTTCAAATTTAGCTCCTCTTCAAGTCTAATATAAATATCCAAGTAATCATGAGAAACTGACCACATTATCAGAACTCACATATCAAGTACAAGACATGTCCTTGGCTCTGTAGCAAGTTTGCTTAAGCCAACAAGTTTGCCCATGGTTCATAAGAGAAGGCCTATAACAGCAAGGCTATCGGTATTGATTCTCAACGCTGGTGGGTCATCAGACAACACCCTGTTCCTCATAAATACTGCTTGAACACATAGCCACAGGCGCTCTAAGGGCACGCCAGCATGGCTGGGTGTGTGCTCAGGAATGTACAGAGTTGTAATATACCTGTACAAACTGTATAACTGCCAAATAAAGATGTGTATGTATTTACACCTTTTTATGTGTGAGATCTGGTAATGTACTTCTCTTTCTCTTACTGAATGGTTTAAGGACAGCAAGACAGCCCTTGCAGAGTATCTGGCACATGGAAAACAGGCAGCACGTAGAACCCAGCCAACAATTTACTCAGAGCCCAGCCCACATCAGTTTTTACACATTCACCAATAAAATATTCATGCTATACCTAAAGCGTTCCATTTCTGCTCCGCGCTGTAGACACTCACCAGTGCACTGGCTAAAAGAAAAGGGCTTTATTTAAGATACGTTTTCTCTTCTGAAAAGCATAGATGCTTCTTCCTGCAGTATGGAGATGACAGTGATGACTTCTGAATTCACACATGGCTGTTTCTGTGGCCTGTCAGAAAAACGAGGTCGCCATATGACTCAAATTATGCTTATCTGCTGAAGACAAGCCTAGATTTGCTGAAAGCCCTTGGTTTGAGGAGCTGAAAGGGGCAGGGACACAGAGGGCTGGGTCAATGCTTAATGGTGTCTATCTTAAATACAAATGTGTGAAAACAAAGACATTTATTTAATGAGACAGAATATGCAACTGGGGGGGTGGGGGGTTACCAAATTAATCACACTGAAAATTCGAAACATTAGCTTGCCAAAATAAGCCTGAATTAATAGTAAGTCTGAATAGCTCAACATACAAAGACAGGCATAACAAAAAGATTCTGCAAACATTAAGACAGCAAAACACTACAAATAATGTTACTTGGTTACATTCAATATCATGAGAGGTCATGAAACTAGAACCATAATGTGTAACTTCACAATGACTTTCATTATGCTTACAGAAACATGCTAAATATTATGGCATGAAGACCATATCAGATGTGTAATGAAATGCCTATGTGGCTTATTGTGGATGGACAAAGTTCAGAAAGGCTTGACACTATAATGGATCTTTATATAATTAAAGCTCTTATCTAAAATGGTCATCGCCCAATTCCAATATTCTGTTTTTTAAATAGGTTATCATGAAGCCATGCACTGGTTAGCTACTGGTTAACTGGTGTATAACGTTGTGATTAAACAAGGTCCTAACACTTCCTATGACAAGTGAAAAGCAGCAAATGATGAGCTTGTGGATGTACCAGGGCCAGCTTCCATCTGCCCTGCCAGACTGCTGTCAGCGGTCTGCTCCCAAGAGTCTGAGAATGGTTCCTATCTACAGCACACCAGAGCACTGATAAGATTCCAACTCTGCACGAACGTCCTCACCGTCAGAAAAGCACAGACAGCGAACACAGGGCCAGGTCACCGCAGCTCAGAGGAAAAGCTGTCCTTCAGCTACACTTGACACAGCAGCCTGGAGCAAAGCAGGACTTTTTCATTTTCAAATTTTCGACTGAATATTATCGTGAAAATTCCAATATTCTTAAACAATAACAATAGCTCAGGGCACTGAGTTAGTAATTCTTATAATTAATAAAAATCATAGTATTTTTAACTTTTTGTATTAAGGCATTTTATTTGTTCATTTTATTTACACACAACTACAGACACACGTATACATACATACATACATATACATACATACATATACATACATATATATATATACACATACATATATATATATACACATACATATATATATATACA